>JANDJT010000060.1:12508579-12532248 GCA_024331685.1 Stegophilus panzeri | reverse complement strand
TCCTAAAACTTTTAAATGTTGGGTTTCAGGAATATCAACAAAGAATTTATTTTCGGGTTTTCCAATCCAAACGCATTAGGCTTGTGCAATATTGATTTTTCCCTAACCAATTTTCTCTGTTAAGGTATAACAATAACATGATTTAATTGTACAGAATCATTAGCCTAAAAAAGACAGGAAAACAAGAATTTCCAGCAATTTCAAGGAGAGTAGAGGAGGCATAATAATATTAGCAGCAGTGCAGTTTAACTGTGGAAATCATAACAAAGCTGTAATGGTGGATTTTTTTAATGATTCTGCAGTAATGCACAGTAAACAGTTAAAAACACATCACATTTTGGCCACATTTACACTACATGGTTCAAGTGACCCAATTCCTAATTTTTTCCTCCCATATGGCACAGATCGGATATGACCCATGAATATGTAAGCAGGAAAAAAGCAAATGGATTCCGATATTCTCAGATCAGTTTCAGGCCTCATTCATATGTGGAAATAAATCTGATATGAATCGGATATGTGCATTTGTGTCTGCCATGTAACATGTAAGCGGACAGATCGGATATTCCTCTGTCAATGCGAGTCGCACGTCATTGAAAAAGCGACGGTGGCGAATGACATCAACTCAGGTGGACACCAACCGCAAAAACATACAAAAAGTTTCTCGTCTCATACAAAAGTTGCTGACCTGCTGTTCCTGACCCCAGGTTTCAACAACTTGATCCCACCAATCTTGAGTCCTTTGCCGCATCCACACGCCCCTCTGAACTGATGTAGCAGTGATCACTGCTACATTCGCCCAGGCTGCAACAAGAGCTCTCTCTTTTTTTCTCCACCTTAAGAGGCCAGTGTTTTGCTTACCTTTAAATATGGTGCGGAAATCAAAAGCTTGTATTATATTCATCTGCGGCAAATTGCAGAGTTCTTGCTTCCTTTTCGGGCTAAGCTTTTCTGGTGATGTCTACCTTGGGTTGTTTTGCGAAGTGCATAGTGTAAATGCAGATATTGTATATGAGTCACTTAAAAGAAGCTGTAAGCGGGTCGTCAAAAAAATATAGTCAAAAAAAGGATATAGTCAACGAATAGGAATTGGATATCAAGACCTGCAGTGTAAATGTAGCCTTTGATATAACCCTTTTACAGTGGTTGTCTAATATTCACATGACCACCATTTTCTCTGTTGATGCTGCTCTGCATATTTAATAACTTACTAATTATCATTACTTATACATAACATTACTTGTAAAGTGTAAGATTTGACACTTTATTGTAGGCCCATTTAATCTATTTGGGTGAACGTTTTCATTCGTGTTTTGACTTTAAGCCAAACAAAAACAAAACAACCGCTTTGACCATTTAGCTGATCTAATATATTGAACATATATATATGAACAATACAGTGAACTTAGTTGAACATATATTGCTAAATTTTATTTCATGTTAATGAAATTTTTTAAAATATATTCTCAAATTACCATGACGGACACAGAGAGTGCATGAGATGGGAGAAGGGGTGGGGCTCCCAGGATGTATTCGTTAATATTAGATAGTTCAAAACACTTATGCAGATCATTCCAGATTCATGTCAGTTGACTCATCTCATTGTATTGGGGAGAAAAAGACAGCTCTTTTGGTGTAGTTTTGTGTATAGTTTTAACACCTACTAGCATACTCTGATGTTTTTATGGAAATCTTACCAGTGGTTGACATGTCTGGTAATATAATAATATTATAAGTAATATAATTAGCAATAAATGTCACTGGAAATTTAAATTGCACAAGTCTACCAGTTGCCCAATTTGCTCTATCTTTGTACTTCAAAACTAGCCATGGTATTCTGAAATACCATTCAAAAATGTGCAAAATGTATGGAAGCTGATCCTTTCATTGGACTTTAGTCTCTGACCTCAGTTCACTAGGTAGAATAAAAGACAAGAAAAAAACCCAGGCCTTGGAAATAACTTGCTGGATGTCCCACTTCACCTGCTCTTGGGGTAAACACTGCTGATGTGCAGTATATAAAAGACTCCTTTTATGAGCTCCGAGCAGGAGGAATTCTGATTTGGAAAAGGGCTGAAGGGAAGGGCACACTGAAGATGACTACAAAGAGCCTCTGCCAATAAAAAATGTCACTAGTAATCCTATAGTGGCCTCTCTCTCTCTCTCTCTCTCTCTCTCTCTCTCTCTCTCTCACACACACACACACACATGCACACACAAACACACATCCCCATATGGGAGGATGAATATCTGACTCTGTGACCATAACCCAGTCACTTTTAGGTAGTGCCGCAGTGCTGTTCATACTGCATTCACTGCTCATATCCTCTTCTGAGGCAATGAAGAGAGAGTCAACAGAATAAAAGTCACACGGATGAATAAGCAGCGAAAACAGAGCGCAAAAGAGAATTGAGAGAGCGTGATGACAGTGCACAACTAACAATTAAAAGCCATTCAGAAAACAGCTGGAAAATGACAGCATGTCAGATTTTATTTTTGTCATTGTTCACCATCTACAAAATCAGTTTCCTAAAAACTATACAAATTCCCATATCTCTCTGCCTGATCCAAAGTAATGACAGACAAGAACAGAAAATACTGCATAGAAGCTACTTCCTACAGCCTTAATTAAAGATAATACCACCTTAATGGGCCAGGCAACAGTATGGACTTAGGCCATTCAATTTCTTGAACCTGATGAAGAGTCTATGTCCCTGTAGTTAACAACTTCTACATCACATGATCAATACCACATGAGAATGACAAAGGAATCCATCTATTTCCCATTAATTACAGATCATTAATGCTCAAAAGATATGAGAGCATCGTGCAAAAATCTGAGCTAATTCAATGCCCAGCACATGCCCACACAGGCCTAAAGACATCAGCCTGATTGAAATTTATGTAAGCTGAGGAGGGCTGACATTATACTCCTGACATGTGAGAAATAGGAAGTCTCACATTCGCTGCTGGCTCCATCGCCCAAACAGTAAACAGGTCAATAAGCCATCATTATTGGTCTTCATGGTCGACCGGCTGAGAATCGACTGCTCGCGGGTCCATTTGAGGGATTAAGAGGAGGCAGTAATGCCATTTCGGAAGATACGACAACACTGTTCATCTCTAGTCCCTTAAAAAAACCAGCATGCTGGAACACTGAACGGAGCCGTTTTTTCCTTCTGCTCTCCAACAGCCAATGAAAAGGACCTGTCACGGCCCATAATATCCTCACCGGAGGCAGCAGAGGACGGTGGATGCGATATACTTATTTGGGTCAATGTCCCTGGAAAGAACATCTCCCTCGTCCACTTGCTCTCTGTCTGTGTGAAATAGGAGACGCAGATGCTTCTGGGGAATATCAAAGTGCAACCCAGGATTCATGCTACTATCCATTTGGCTTGAGGCTTCAATTCTATTTTGCAGTTTCTCTTAGACCATATTTTGTGAGACTTGTTCTATTTAATAATGGTGGTGTTTTTTGTTAGTGTTTTTTCTTGGGAAGAAGCCAAGCCTTCTTGTAAAGACTTGTTCTCATGTACCTGTATATTGTTTGTGTTTATGTTTTAGGGCAGAACTAAATTCAATTCTGTGTATTGTTAATGTGTTTATGTTTTAGCACAAGATTGAATTCAAGAGCTGGTTTGAGACATAGGCACAGAAAAGAAAAAAGATGAAGGCAGGAAGGAAGGAAGGAAGGAAATAGGAAAGAAGGAAGGAGGGAAGGAAGGAAGGAAAGAAGGAAGGAAGAATTGTGTTTATCATTTAACCCTGTGCTGTTCCCTCAGACAGACAGCTAAAATCAGCTGGATATTTTATTGCTGCATGGTTGTGTAATGGGTATTTGCTGTATTTAGTAAACAATCAAGATTAGCAAGAGATTTTGTGACCGTTCTGGTTGAAACATGAAATTCAGAAAATGCAATAGTTTGATTTAATGAACGCTCCATGCTTTTTATTAAGCTTGAGTAGGAGTAGGTCATTTACGTTACAGGAAAAGAAAAAAAATATCAGCCCTCCAGCCAAATGTGTTTATTTATGGTGATCCCTCTGCCAACAAAGTTGAATAACCATTTCCTATGGCAGTCCATTGCTACGTTAAGATATAGTATAGCTATGATATTCTTTATGAATACACATATGAAGAGAAACTAGTGACAAGTAGTCAGTGTTGAAGGCCAATCCACCATTCTACACATTCATAAATAACTATTCTCATGTAGAGGAACTCAACATTGCAGTCCTACATAAACACTCCATAGCCTGTCAGTGTATTCAAACTACAGTATATACTGCATATTGTTTCAAAAACACTGGCTATATGGATTCCAAATCCACTCACAAAAAAAGAAAAAAAAAACATGCCGAATCAATACAGCCTGTGGGGACTGAAACATTTCTAGCACTTTCCGTGACTCTTACAGTTGAGTGACTGGGAAAGGAAGTCAAGGCAGATGATGTGAAGATGAAAGCGAAAAGTGCACACATTTTTAATTCACAAGTGAACTCCAAGGACTGGAAAATAAATAAATAAATAAAGTCAATACGACTTTAATATTGCGGTAGTGCCCTGAGAGAGGTTCTGTGATTTGCTGATATGATTTTATTATCTCCCCTCACTCTGGTACAAGGTGCTGGCTGGCTGGAAGCTGGGATTAATAGGATCAGTGTGCTGAAGGCTCATCTAAGGGGTTTGATGGCATTCTGACAGGCCATGATGGATAGGAGATACTGGCACCACACACACTGTGCAATGCCTGGTTGATGTACTGTAAGATGAGACACACATACATACATAGACACACATACAAATAAGGCAGGCCTTGGGCAAGATGCACCAAGCCAACCTTTCACAGGTCCTGTAGCACAGCATGTAGAAACCCCCTCCGCCACCCCCACAGACCACATATATATGTGATATATACACATATAGATCAGCCATAAGATTAAAACCACTGACATGCGACTTTAATAACATTCATTATCTCATTACAGTGGCACCTGTCAAGGGGTGGGATATATTAGGTCAGAACAGTCAGTTCTCGAAGTTGATGTGTTGGAAGCCAGAATAATGGGCAAGCGTAAGGATCTGAGTGACCTTAACAAGGGCCAAATTGTTATGGCTAGTCGACTGGGTCAGAGCATCTCCAAAACGGCAGGTCTTGTGCGGTGTTCCCCGTATGCAGTGGTTAGTATCTACCAAAAGTGGTTCAAGCAAGGACAACTGATGAACCTGCAACAGGGTCATGTGTGCCCAAGGCTCGATGTGCATTGGGAGCGAAGGCTAGTCCATCTGGTCCGATCCCACAGAAGAGCTACTGTAGTACACATTGCTGAAAAAAAAATCAATGCTGGCTATGATAGAAAGGTGTCAGAACAAACAGTGCATCACAGCTTGCTGCGTGTGGGGCTGCATAGCCACAGACCAGTCAGAGTGAGTCTTATACCTGGGGAAGAGATGGCACCAGGATGCACTATGAGAAGAAGGCAAGCCAGCAGAGTAAGAGTGATGCTCTGGGCAATGCTACTGTTACTTTGACAAGTACCACCTACCTAAGCATTGCTGCAGACCAAGTATACCCCTTCATGGCAACGGTATTCCCTAATGTGAGAATATCTGTGATATTTCAGCACAATGTAATGAGTGCTGAAAAATGACCCAACATGCTAGGGATTGTGTGTGCGGTCTCAAATCATAATCATAAAAAAAGCATAATTCAACAAGGAGATGCTGCTGCTTTTATTAGCTGCGGGAAGCAGGTGGTGAAGAGTATTTCATTCTGGCTCTCTGTCTGTCCATCTTCCTGTCTCTCTTGGGTAGGTTGAAGACGAAGGAAGGATTAGTAAAAACAAGCTGGAAAGGAATGTCTCTGTGCAACACTGGTGCTGGATCGCATAATGAGGGATTAATGCTGTATTCTGTGCCACACTTGCTCTGTGTGCATGTGCAAGAAGTTCATCATTACTATACCATTACTCACTCACTGTGTGCAACCACCCTGAAGACATACATGCTGAAGCCAGTTGTAATTTAGGATCTCTCTGTCTGCTGTATAGAAAATGGACGTGAAAGCTGGGTTAATTCTTGTTTTCTGTGACATCTGGTGAATTGAAATCTGGGGTGGTATTAGCACAGTACTTTTACTGTAACATGGACACATGATGTAAATATTTTACATCAGCAGTTATTGGCATCCTGAATCATATTTTGCTCTAGTAAGCTGATTAGACTGATGTCATTATTACTGTTTTCTAAATGAAGAGCTACTTGCAGGCACTCATAATTGTCACAATGCCATAAAGTGATCTAACAGTCTCAAACACTCAGGGACAGATGCACGTACAAGAGGAGACACAGTACAAAAAAAACAGCTTCATGCATCTAATTCAATTTGCTATGTTGTGGCTAAACACGCATAACTGGCTGAGTCCCAATGCATTTGGCTTTACCTTAAAGGTGTATTCTCTCACTAAGGTTCCAAAACTAAAATAAGAAATAATTTTGAGAAGGAGTAAACAAATTCACTGGCACAAATGGGTCTACATAAATTAACATGCAGATCTAAGGTTGAGTAAAGTATCAAGACACTCACCTGGCTACTAGTGCAAGGTCAGTAATTAACACATGGGTTTTGGAGAAGGTGAAAATTACATGCAAATCTGGCTGTTGCTATTTGCAAAGTTTATTAAATCAAACACAAGATAAAGTTAGACTATATAAAGCATGTTAACATGTTTGTTTAACATGTTTGAGTACATTTTGGATTTACCTTGTTGTTTGGATGTTTTGCGACTTTCTGTGTTTGACCTTTGTCTGTTTCATGATTTTGATAATGGATTCTGAATTGGAGGAACTGGAGTACCCGGAGGAAACCCCTGAAGCATGGGGAGAACATGTAAACTCTGTACACACAAGACCGCAGCAGGAATTGAACCCTCAACCGTGGAGATGTGAGGCAAACATGCTAACCACTAAGCCACTGTGCCCCCCCTGTATTTATCATGTGTCAGTAATTAGCACATAATTACTAATTAGCAATTTACATATGCTTTTTAGTAGTCATAGTCAAGTTCTCCAATTTATGCTTAGCTAATTTTATATTTCATTTTAGGTCATTTGGACTTTTCTGCATGCTCTCATGTAAATAAAATCTCATCCCAATACACTTCCTTGAAGGGTTGTTACTTAGGGGTGGCTGCAGGCGACATGCAAGCAGTGCTCTAAATTCAGACGGCACAATGTGACATGTTTGCCCTTGGTAGAAAGTGCCTCTCAAAGCCATTGATTAGGTTAAGATCGCTTCTTTTCATCTACAAGTCTAAGTCATCAAGTCTCTTTCATAGGAATGTGTCTGCTATCTTACAATCAGAAAACAGGTTCACACTAAACATTCTCTGGGCCTTTGAATTGAGTGTTTGTGATCATTTGATAGCGCATGTAGGAAAGTGGGAGTAGGAGAATATTCTCAGAAAAACGTACCATGTTTACAACCACAGCTCTCATCAACCAAGAGGATTTTGCATTATCATAATAGTGATGCACTCAGCACTCTGAAGGCACTGAGTATAAACTCATTAGGTTTAATGGCATCGAGTTTAGTCTCCAAACCTGGTTTGAACCTTGAATGTAAGCTTTACTATTATGGACCAAACTCCTAGGAATGATACAAATGTCTTATTGCTGTATTATTTTTTTAATTGGCCAGCCTTATTTATTTCATGACAGTACTAAAACCTTTTATAAAATTCACCATACATACCTTACATGGGTATGACATCATATCTTCAAATACACCTACTAATTCAGTGTATAGTAACTCAAGTCATAGACAACACAAAGGTGTTGTCTTGATTTGCTTGGCTTTCTAAATGATCCACATTCAGGGGAAGAGCA
Source organism: Stegophilus panzeri (assembly GCA_024331685.1). Taxonomy (NCBI): domain Eukaryota; kingdom Metazoa; phylum Chordata; class Actinopteri; order Siluriformes; family Trichomycteridae; genus Stegophilus; species Stegophilus panzeri. Next base: position 12,524,357 of record JANDJT010000060.1, on the reverse strand, counting down.
GCGGACAGGACAGTCAGTGACAGGGTTGCCAGTGTAGGCTAGTTTAAAAATGTTCTGTGGCTGCAAAATCTTATTTTATAGCAAATAAACAGAATTAAATCTAATAGAATTCAAGCAAAGGCCAATTGTAAATGCAGATAGTGTGTCAATGATGTACAGAGACATTTATATTATATCTCTTGTGTATCTCAAAGATTGGCGGATGAAATGGGGAAGTATGGACTGGATCAGTCAGAAATCGGAAATGTGTGTGCACTATGGTGCACTATGGTCTTGTTTCCCATGCAAAGGTTTGTGGTTTTTGAGACAAAGTTGGTGAAAGTTTGCTAAAAACTGACAACCCTGGTTAATGATATTACCTCAAACAGGTAAACAGGTATGAACATGTATGAATAAAACCGCTCAAATGTCTGTGGTGTATGTATGTATGTGGGTGACCGAATGTTCCTTATTAAGGGGTTGTTCTAAAGTTCACTAGAAAGTAGCTTGTAGCATAAGTAAGCTGTGATAGCCTCTCTACATTATTTCCCTTAAGTCTATGTTGTAATTAATATTGGCCTGTGTAGAATTCTTTGTCTAGCATCCGTTGTGAGTAGTGTCATTAAATTTTGTTCTATCCATGACATGCTCATGTATATTTCATGCTTGTCAAGTTTATGTTTGTGTTTATGTTACGTAGTCCTAGTCTTTGTTAACGTGTGTTTCACTTTCAATAAAATACTCTGCATTTGCATCCATCTCCAACCAATCCCTGACACTGGGTCTGAAAATGTACATAGGACATCAGACCCAAAGAGGGTTAACACACAAACTCCCAGAATCCACCATTTTTCCCTCTTGGTGCCATGTGGTCGTTAGCATGCAGCTCAGTATCATCAGCAGATTAAGTCTCTGTGTCTGTACAAAGAGCTTCATTTGCTCCAGATTAGAACACTGAGAGTGTAAGAAGTCTTCCTAAGAATAATACACAGCACCAAAAGCCCCTCACTGCCATGATTTTACTTAAGCTCTTAACATATAAGCTGCCATCCCACAGTTTGCATTCACATTCACACACAAAGCCCCTGGGGGAAATTTTAAAACACGAACAGTATACGCACTGTAAAACTAATGAAGGAGTGCAAAGGCGAGAAGAGTGCGAGTCAAGAGGTGCTGCGATTGCTGCAAGAATGTCGAGTTCAAAACACTGCTGTTCCTGAATCGCACACAAAACACAGATTCTGCCAGCCCAGAGGGATCAATTAAAAGCCATGATGCATAATCTGTCACATGCAAACACATGCAAGCTTGGAATATTCAGGAAAAGAAGAGTGCATGCAGGTAGAGAATGAGAGAGAGAGAAAGAGAAAGAGAGGGAGAAGATTTCTGTCACCCCTCTCAGTGGAACCTTGGTACCCCATCAGAATGCAAAGCAGCAAAGCAAAAAAACAAACAAACAAAAAAAACCAAGAAAGCAGCAACGATGCAAACAACAGATACAAAAGCCTCCTAATAAATGACTGTATTTGCATTTTTTCCACATTTTTTGGCATTGAAAAGAAGGCAGCTGGCAAGATACCAATATATAAAAAAAGCAAAGCTTCAAGCTTCAAAACAGCCCTTGATGCACTGAACCACTGAAGGTAACACACAGAGTCTATCCTGGTGAAACCCCAGCTTTTTTGATTCTGTTAGTGTAACTGTGTTGGCCAGTGTGTTATCAATGCAGACCAGCTGACTTATGCACACTGATGTGAGAGATTTCAGACGTCTGCCCTATTGATGATGTAATACACTGAAACTGTTCTGCTTGTGATATATTACTCTGATGTACAGTGACAGAATGACAAGTCGCCAACAACAATAAAGCTATTTCTGTAGACCTCCTATTAAAGAATCCATCACAAATTATGAGAAATGTGTGCAAGACTCAGAGAGACTCATTCCTAACGCTACTCTCTCCTAGGGATGATTGTATTCTCCTAGCGGATTTCAGCCTCACTGATCATTAAGAACTTTTTCGTACATAATCCCTTGTGTGTCTGTCTGTGAGTGTGTGTGTTTCTCCAAGCAGAAAAGCAAGTCCACCTCACTAATTGCTCTAATGTGATGGCTCCAACCTGCAGTGCTGGCCCTGACCAGCAGCAGACAAATGAAAAAGGTCACAGATCTGAGTCTCTGAAAGCTGCAGATATTTTTATCTCTCCGAGAGGAAAAAGGAGCCGGGTTTGCTATTTTCTATTCTGCTTAATTAAAGTTATTTGTATAGCAATTTTAACAATAGACATTGTTACTAAGCAGTTTTATGGAAATCTGGGCCTAGAGTCCTGATGAGCAAGTCAAAGGCGTCAGCTGCTAGAAAAAACTCTCTGACATGCCATAAGGAACAAACATTAAAGGAACCAGACTCCAACAAGGAGCCCATCCTCCCTTGGGCAAATATTCTGAATATAAATGTGCTTTCGATCAGTAAAAACAAAACTGCTGTTACTGATGCAGAAACACAATAGAACATTACAGTAGAGTGTGTGTCTGGGGGGGTGTGGGGTGTCGGTGTCGGTGTAAATGAATCACTGTAAAGTGTATCAGCTAATTACTTCTATTTATAATGGCTTTTCAACTGAAGAGGAACAAGTTGCTGCATTTTACTCTTTATGCTCTCTTCCCTCATGTCAGTGATGCTAATAATGGGAAAGAAATATTAAAATAACTTGAGTGAATTTCATGAGTAAATACACAAGTTGTTACGGATGCTCAGGCAAACTACTGAAACAGTCGACTGTACTGCATATGGAACAGTCACAAAAACTGCCTGTTAATTATTAAGAAACAAGAACAAAAAACTAGGGAAAATACTTTATAACTGATATTATTGCCATCCTTGTAAAATTAAACATTCTATTTACTTTTTCTTTTTAAATTCACATACATTACTTACAGTATAAAAAGCACAACAGGTGACTGGGTGGTGGGGTGCATTACCACCCAGATGTTTGTTATTTTCCAATAACAACACATCCTGAAGTAATTATTATTATTATTATTATTATTATTATTATTATTATTATTATTATTGTTGCTGCGGTTGTTGTTGTCATTATTATTAATAATAATGATAATAATAATAATAAATAATGGTTGATCATATCATCCATCCATCCATTTTCTGTACCTCTTATCCTACACTGGGTTGCATGGGAGCCTGGAGCCTATCCCAGGGGACTCAGGGCATGAGGAGGGGACACGCTGGACAAGGGTCCAGCCTGTTGCAGGGCACTGATTATAACAAAAATAATTTTTATTTATTGCTCTTAAACCACAGCTACTGTATTTGCCAACGTTTGCAATAAAAAAAATGCTCTTTTTAACCATTTATATTTATATTTAATGTTTTAATTTAATGTTAAACAACAACAAGTTAGGTCCTGTTCCTTTAAATTATAGCAGATATATACAATCTTTCCCTCACTAACATCTCTTTTTTCTCTCTCTTGAAATTAATAAGACAGAAAAACACAGCTTGTCTGGACTCCTTCCATAAATGTTAAATAAATGTCTCCTTGCAGAACACTACATTATATCAACGATTATACTGTACATTTTTTCTAAATAACTGCGCATTTTATCGGTTTATAATTAGCTTTAGGTTAGGTAGATTCTCCACCAAGTACTTTGAACTTTTGAGCTGCTACTATAGAAACGATAACGTGTTATAACAAGAGCTTTAATCTAAACCTAGCGTTTGAATTAAAGCTGTCACTACTGTCAGAGCTCTGTTAAAGAAAATTAATCGGTAGCACTTTACAATAACAGTACATGAATAAGCATGCACTAATACCTGAATTAAATATGACCTAATGATGAGTTAAGACATGAATTAATCAAAAACTAATGAAGAGCTTTAAGTACATGTTAGTATGTTTGTTAGTTAATGTATTAATAAACACATAGGGGTAAACTAAATCAAATATGCTCTATAAGAAAGAATATTAATTAAACTTGCATAATTTCAAATTGTTTATTATGGAATGTAGAAAGACGCCCTAATAATAAGCACCAATAATTTCATCTCAACCCGTGCACAGACATTTTGAGGGGCAGTGGCCCAAAACATGAGCAAGAGCACAAGACGCAGTAAAGCAATCAAAATAAACACAGCAACATATAAGACTAAAACACTGGAAAATAATTTTATAGAACACTGGTTTTAAATGTTAATAGATTATAGTGTCTGCTAAATGAATAAATGTTACTGTATTAATTTCACCCTGGTGGGCAAAGAAGCAGTGCCCTGGACCCTCGCCACCCAGAGCATGTACTAGTACTACAGTGGGATTTGAAGAGAAATGAGTGAAGAATGATGCAGAATGGGTTGAGATGAAATTATTGGTGTTTACTATTTACTATTTACTATTTATGTCTTTCTACATTCGCTAGGGAGGATCAGTGTAAATTATGAAAGTAATTCAGTGCCATCCAGTAATGTTTGTGTACACAGCTGCATATGGAAAATTATATAAACAATTAGAAATTATGGAAGTTTAATTCATATTCTTTCTTATAGAGCACTGATTTAGTTTACTCCTATGTGGTAATTAATACATTAACTAACAAACATGTACTAAAATGTACTTAAGGTGGTTGTTATTCATGCATGAATTCATAAGACTCACATCATAGTTCAGGCTAGCTCTTCATTAGTTTGTGATTAGTACATGCCTTAATTAATTCATATTTAAGTAAGTATTAATTCAGGTACTAGTGCATGATTATTCATGTACTGTTATTGTACAGTGTAACCAATTAATCAACACCTTCCGCCCTGTCAGATACAAGATGTCATCCCTGCTGTTGTTATAAAGACATATACAGTATAACAACACAAAATTTTTCCATCACCTGTGTTTTAATTTAGATATAAAGATTCATATGCTGTGAATATCCAGAGCTGCCTCATGACAAATAGTAATCCTAGCAAGCTGTTGTGCAAGCTGTGTGGTTGTATTATATTCATTACTTGTGAAATAAATCATCATCAGCACTAGTTCTTGATAATAGTAGGCTGAAAAAAAAAAAAAGCTGTTTGTACTTTGACATTCAACCCAAATCCGTATCCACTTTAATATTCAGCGCCAGCATCTTGGGCTGCTCGAGGCGCAATGCTTGTCTGATTTCTCATGCTAATAGAGCCACAGATTCAGCGTGGCAGTAAAGAGGTGAGGCCTGGAGCATATGGACAACAAACAGCTGACAGCGCACAGCAGTTTCAGTGGAATCTGACCAGCATGAGCGCATGCACACTGTCACACACACATGCACATCTGGTACTCTCTTGAGAATGAAGCCAGAGAGAGGTGTCCCAAAACACAACCCCTCTCACACACTACTATACTGGAGCAAAGAAAAAACTCAAATAACTCAAATGCTTATAAAACTTTTTGTAGGTTATGTGTTGTTATGATCGTGCTGTGAATGAGAATAGTTCTAATGCAGAAGTTCGGCTATGCATGGACACAACTAATTGATCACGCATTTACAATGAAAGCTAACAAGATGACGGTAGCTACAGTAAAAAACCAGCTCTTGTTGACATGTTTTGCTTTTTTACCTAATAATACAGTAAATCTGACAGTGTCACTAATGTCTGTGCCCAGAGTTCCTAGGGTTGGCACTGGAGTCACCACAACCCTGTCCAGGATAAGTGGTTTCTGAAAGTGAATGCGTGAGAACTTTAGTGTCATTACTATTTAGACATCCTACTTAGTGTGCATTATGTGGTTTGTGGTGCAGTCTTGAATTCTCTCTAAATATGCTCTGACTTGGGACTGGCACCTGACAGATTAACCAGCATGTCAGAGAATGGTGCAAGGCAACCCATGTTACAAACTGTTTTGCAGCAAGTATTTTGTAATAGCATTTTTACATAATGGGTAAGAATGGGAAAAATTCCAAAATCTTACATCCAACAGCTTTAATTGATAAATGAAAGAATGAAATAGCTAATTAGTGAAAATAGTAAATGACTGTTATGATCTTGTGGCTAGCTGTTAGGAAATGTTTCCAGGAAAGTTATAAATGTATAGCCCTGAAGCACTCCTTTCTATCAATAAATCACACACTTTGCAAGGCTGCTCATGACTTCCAGTGAAAAAAACCCACTCTACCAGTTAAGATGATCTTAGCTTCAAGATGCTTTTGGAATACTTAGCTCATAGTTTCAAACAGACTGTAAAACACTTAGTTACTAATTAGGTAGTTTACCAAGCCAAAAGGGTTTAACCAATAATCAGTGGTATCAGCTAGCTAGTGTGCTAGTTAGTTACAAATGTTCTGTTGCCAAGCCTGGCACGGTAACTATAGATTCTAGCTAATCATGTGTAAAACTGGGTAACTCATGGGTAACATCTGAGTAATAAGTAAATTCTGGGTCCAATTGCCTGCTTATCTTGCTATGTGCTTTCCCTGTTAAAAAAAAAGACAATAGAAACCATCACAGAAATTCTAATGGTGTCCACTACAAATACCATTACAAACCATCAGCTAACCATTAAAAACATACCATTACCACTATTGGTCCTTAATGGTATCCACTAGACATAAAATGCCACCAATAGAAGGCAACAAATTTCTAGTAGAGACCATTACAGTTACCATTAAAATCAATACAATTCCCATTATAACCATTACAAATTCTCTTAGGATTTCTATTGGTTCAGGGGTTTTTTTCCAGCAGGGTTATATGGCTAATACAATATTTGTGTTTGCAGTTCTGCTAACCACAGTAAAACTGGTATTTGAACCCATCACAGGTTGACTAAATTCTACCATTGTCTAATATTTAGTGGTCTACAATCTATAGAAAGCATCTGAATCATATATTTGATAAATTAATTAATTTCGACAGCTACAACAGTAGAGTCCTCACAAGTACATTTTTTGTACACTGACTCCTTGTGCGTCTTGTAATTTTTTAATAAATTTTTTGGAATGGGCTGACAACACAGGCCTCTCTCACAGTCTGCTTGAGTGCAATGAGCCCATCCGGCCCTAATGATCCCCAACTGCATAATCACATTAAATTCCTGCACTTTTTTGTATCACAGGGCTGCATTAACTCCTCAGCAGGTCTCACTGTAGAACAGCAGCCAGCGTGGGCACTCTGGGCCAGAGATTGGCTGACAGCATGCAAAAACTTTCTCAAGCAGAATTGCGCCAAGACACTTCATTAAACATTAGCCAGCTGTTGCAATGAACATTGCTGCTAGCTTCAGAGAGAACAGTTAAGCTGAGCCCATGGAAAAACCATAGAGGAGGAACAGGCCTCTTTGTGGCCACACTGAAGTCTCAGACTGAATGTTCTGAGATACATGGGCCCAGCACAGTTTTTCACTATAGGATAGCATTATTTCTCTCAGGAACATGTGTGCTCTTCATCATATGAGAAACAATCCTTTTTTTTTAACACACTGAGAATTAGAAATGTTAGCAAATTAAGGTTAGCAAGAAATCTCTTTAGGTCTATTGTGCACAGTAATCACATCAGAAGTTGAGGATGCTTTAGACGATGGCTTTAGTGATGATGGCTAACTAGTAACGTTTTTGAGGGAATATGAATGAATAAGTGACAGTATACAAGACACTTGAATTGCTTGCATTGCCACTCAGTTACTCAGTGTCACATAAATGTATCCATCAAAGAAGTTGCATCTAAAGTGAGTGTCTTGTGTAAGTATTCTTCCATGTTGTTGTGAAAGCCCTAAATTAGCTCTATTTCTATTAGTTGCCATAAGAAGTCATATAATTAGGTGAATGGAGTCCACCTGTGTAGAACCAAATTGTCACGTGATCGCAATATAAATACACCTGTTTCTGGAAGACCCCTGAGTTTGATAGAGAACATAACTATGCATCATGCATCAACAACATCATAAAGACCAAGGAGATATCAAAAGAAGCACAAGAAAATGTTCTGGAAAAGCATGGTGGTGGTAGAATCATGTTGGGTGGATGCTTTTCATCAGCATGGGCTATGAAAGGCAAGAAGGCAAGCAGGATGGAGCCAGATAGTGTGCAATTGTAGAAGAATACCTGTTCCAGTCAGTAAGAGACATGAGAATGGGGAGGTTTACCTTCCAATAACAACCCTAAGCATACCGTAAAATTTACACTGGAGTGTTTTCAGTCGAGAGTGGTTTCAATTTCAGTGTTTCTCATTTCAGTTGAGTCTGTGGCAAGTCTTGTGAATTGCTATTCACCAACAGTATTCATTCAAGATGTGAAAAACTGATAAAGACATATCCCAGAATAATTGTAGCTGTAATTGCTGCCAATGGTTATTCTATCCATTGAATACTTATGCAACCAACAAATGTCTGGGGGTTTTTTTGTTGCTGTTTAATCAACCTTTGTGTAACTATAAACACTCACTGGCCACTTTAATAGAAACACCTGTAACCCTACATGCAATTATTCAATCAGCCAATCAAGTGGCAGCAGTACAATGCCCAAAATCCTGCAGTTACAGGTCAAGAGTGTAGTGTTAACATCAAACATCAGAATGGGGAAAATCTGGTCTCAGTGACTTTGACCATGACAAGGCTGTTGGCACCAGAAGGGCTAGTTTGCATATTTTAGAAACTGTTGGGATCTCCTGGGATTTTCATGCAAAAAAAATCTCTAGAGTTTACACAGAATGGTGCAAAAAAACAAAACACATTCAGTGAGTGGAAGGTCTACAAGCACGCTGCCTTGTTGAGAGAGAACACACAACACATGAAACCTTGAGGAGAATTCCTCACAGGTATCTGAGGCTACAGTGGGTACAGACTCACCTAAAATCAGTCCCTCCAGAATTTTGCGATGGCAGAAATGAACACAAAATCAAGCAAACTCTGTAATATTTGGAGGAGCTTGCAATTTTTCAAAATTACTGCAGATTTTCCACAGATTTGGGCTACGACATGTCATGTGACATCATCACAAATAGCGCATTCAGCCAAAGCCCGCTTCGATTCATGTGCCTTGAACATGAGTACAGCTAAAAGGTCTCATTTACCAACAAGCATCACTGCAAAAGACCGTGCAAAACAATTTCATCAAATGCAATTTCACCAAATCTATTCGTTTTCCACAAAAAAACCTCAACACAAAAACTATGAAAGTTGTATCGCAAAATTTGAAAAAAGCCGCAGCAAAATGTGGAAAGGTTCAAGGGGGTGAATACTGTAAAAGTTTTATCTTAGGTTCTGTGCATTTCCACAATGGTGAACTGATTTAGTAATATATGCATGTGTAGTAGCTTGAGAAAGATCAAATGCGACTTCAAGAATTTGCACCAGATCATTACCATCAGTCGCACATGTGCACTGGACATGGTTCAGGAGCGTCTCTAACCAAATTCTGAGCTTCCTGTACCATTTCATCCAGCTCAAAAAGCTGAAGCGTAAACCAAACTAATGAAAGCTTCCCCTCTGTTTCCAACAGGCTTCCCTCCTTCTCTTTCATTCACCCTCCCTCTTTCTCTGTAGTGTGTAGGGCTCTGTTATAACAGGTTTAATTTCAAGAATGGTGTCGGTGGGGTGGAAATGACATAGTGATCCTCCATTATCTGGCTTCTCTTGTTCATCATGTGCACTCCTTTCTGCGCCATCGATTGTGGGCACTGGACAGCGTCATTAAATCCATCATGCTGAGAAAAGAAATGGTTTGTGTATTGACACTCCTTGCCTCCGTCATCAGTGAAGCCACTGACGATGAAAATCAATAAACAAAGCACATTTGCAGATAGTTTACTGTAATGTGTGCAAAGAGTTATGACATTTCTGACATGCACATTTTTTATATGAAACACTAATGAGCCCTGTATGATCAGAAAAACTACAGACTTTTTGAACCGGTGAGCTATTTACATCCACCGTCTCTTTAAATGTATTTATGTCAAATATAGAAAATCTAAGGGTATGTGTGGTGAGTTCCTGATGATTTCTGCTTGTTCTTAATGTGCTCTACTGACCATCTCCATTCTCTGGTTTCATGACAAACTCTTTAAATAAGCTGCATATATATTACACCAAATCCCCTGCTGGTGAAATATCTCACATGATCAGTATTATTATCTGTTCTGCCGCATAAAAATTCTGTCTTATTATTACTGATAATCTTACACTGCTTAAGCAATTCACCATCTACCTCAGCCTGTGAATCAATGCTGCATGCATATCCGAGCCATATTTATATTATCTGAGGATAATTTCACATGCCGCTTATGTAAATAACAGGTCTGGCTACATTAGACTAGCTGATTAACTGGCTTGATTAATACAAATAAATGTGTGTGGGGGAAAAAAATACACCATGTCCTCCATACTAATATAGCCTGGAAATATTATTATAGATGGATCTAAAAAAAAATAATAATAAAATCCTGTCCGCTTGCACGTCCATTTCTTGAATAGACCTCTACTGCCACCAAATGGATAGCCAACGCACAGCACTGCTCACTTTTTATGTATTTATTTTTTAAATGTGTATTATTTTAAAACTACTCGGGATACTATGAGTATTATGAGTATTCAGCAATAACTGGGTGTCTGAAAGTTGAATTTGGTGCAGTGGGTTGTATAGTGGGGTACAACAAATAATGAGACATTGAATCTTTTGTCTGGAGTCTGAACTTTGGCTTTCACTCAGCAATGCTCTAATTCATCCCTAGACATGCTCAACTTTAATTACTGTGTCCCAGAGGGGCCTTTATCAGTTCTGTGCTGGTCCTTAATGAGCTCTTATTAAGTCATACACTACAACGGCCCTCACACACATACCTCCCCCCCACACACAAACACAAAATTATGAGGCCCCACTGATTACACTGGCTCACACTTATTTGAAATGCCAATCCTTCAGTAAACCTTCCCAACATCCGAGATTCAACATTTTATTTCATTTAATCTTTTTTACCTTGTTCTTTTTTTTCTCCTGATTCATTCAATCAGGCTATTCAAATATGTCTAAATCTGCAATTATTATGAACATTAAGGTTTCCAAATTAAGTTGTTAAATTATACTCCTTGTCAAAGCTCTAAAGGAACTGTAAGATGAAGGTGTAATGTAATAATTAGAGATGGCACAATACACTTGTTGTTTTCTGATAACCATACCAATACTGATACCAGGGTATGAGATGATATCGACACCTATTCAATATTTTTTTTCTTTAAAAGCTACTAAGATTTAAAGACATTGCAAATTTTTTTTATTTAAAATAAAAATTGGAAGAACTTCACTTAAAAAAAAAACAAAGAAAAAAAAACATGACTTACACAAAACCACAATTTATATTATTGAGTTAAACATGGCAAATACAATAAATATAATAACTACAAAGTATAAATATTTTTAAAAATCTATCCTAACAAAAATACAATCATGTCCTCTGTATATGTAAACACTTCCAGTTCCATTTTCCCCCAAGTGCAATTCCAATCTACCAAACAGGATCAGACTGAATTAGATTTTTTTTCTCTATAATATAATACAATATATACAATATCTACCATTTGTTGCTGGCATTGTCCCTATCCTGGGTGTTGGATCGGTGCCATTGCTAGTAAGAAGTATTAGTATTAGTAACAAGTTGTGACTATTTCAAATTACATACTACACTCTTTCATACTACACACCCCAAACAAATAAAAGCAGTGTGAATTTAATGATAACAATATTGCGGGAGCAAAATTAGACCTCTTGGTATATGACAACTTGCTGACTTCCTTAGCAGCATGGATTCTCAGGGTAATTAAATGCTGATAAAAAAAAGGTGTGAATTAAAAGCTAATCCAGAAGGTGATGGGAGTGGGGGGTAGAAGAAAGAGAGAGAAAGATGAGGGGAAGAGAAAGAGAAAAAGTGAGAAAGACACTAGAGGGGAGACACTAGACTGTGACGTCCTTGCATGTGTCAGCTAGCCACTGCGCTGATAAATGCTAATAGTTTTCCCTCCACTGATCTCAACAGGCAGAGGCTCCCATAACGCTGCTCCATTAATATAGCCGATTTCTCACTTTCTCTCACACACAAATACACACACACACACACACACACACACATACACACACACACTGTCCACCCTCCATTACCAAGACCAACCTTGCTAGATGCAGAAACTGACACAAATCATCCAGCAGAAATATAAAAAAAAACACTGACACTGTACAAACTAACACACACACACACACACACACACACATTACACCACATTTTCCACCTCCTTTTCCCAATGTGGTTTGTGCTATTGTCCTCTAGGATCAAATAACTAATATAAATAATCTGACAGAATTATAAGAACTAGTAACATATGCACACATACTTCCACACAGTCTTCCACTCATTATCCTGTGTTATTACCGCTTCTTTAACACAGCATGGTTGTTGCTTTTGCCCTTACAGGATCCAAAAGCTGATAAAAAAAATTAAAAAATGACCCAACAGATATAAAAACACCTCAGAATCTATTTCTCACTAACACACATTCACGCGCACACACACACACATACACACACACACACACACACACACATTCTCCCACTCTCTGACTCACTACACTATGCTATTACAGCTCTTTATTTTCAGACAGTGTGTCTTGCTCTTGTCCTCACAACAGCAACAGCGCATGTGTCTCTGTAATGTAACATAATGTAATTGCAGAGCTGAGCTCTCTTGCTCTCTGTTGACCTGCGAATGAGAGGCGAGCCAGAGTCATTGTGTCAACATAACTGTCAGTGGACATTATCCTCCACTAACCTCAATGCTGCCATCGTTCTGCTTTTACGACTGCTGGCTCGGTCTAGACTGTCTCTCATCCAGGACTCAGTGGCCATTCAGAACTATCAAAGGTTTCCAAGGATCAGTGGGTGACATGAATGAGAGCAGGAGCAGTGATACCTGGCTTAAATCACAGCTTGGATATCACAGATGGGAATAAGTCCTGCAGGGCCTACCGCCAGTATGCGCATAACCTCAGGGTCACTCTGCTAATTTGTGACAAAGCTGCACCGTTTAAAAAAAACAGCAAGTTTACTGTATATGCATAGTGTTGGTTTAATAATAAAAGGAGAAAAGTTTAAAAATGAAACCTATCAAACTGGGGTCAGGAAAAAGCTAAATAATTTTTTGTAAGAGCTACAGTAAGTAGAAAAATTGTAAGTTCCTCAGGGATGGTTAACGCATCTTAATTTCTAATGAGGTTCTTTTCTGAAAGGGAAACACACTGAGGGTTCAACACATAACCTTTAAAGGTTCACCCAGAGGGACAACCCCTACAGGATGTTAGATATAACCTTTATAACAAGCTTAAGTGAGTGTTAGACAAGGTCGGGGTTAGCCCATATGTAGTGGGCCTTGTACAGAATGCCACTGGAATTGTACAAAACTTTGGTGGTACAAACTTCTCAAAATGCTCCTCAATGATAAAAGACAACCTTAGCTGTTCTAAAAATGAATATAAAACTGCATTCAAACACAAAAACAAAAGTAAAGAATACACTGACAAGATATGTTCATCGAACAATAAAACACAACATGGCATGCTGTAGAAAAATAATCAACGACAGGCTGGTGTTAAGTGATCTGACACAAGGTTGATTTTCCTTTAACAGCTCTTCCTGAGGTGTTTTATTCCTCATATACTTTATGTAAGAACAATTTGACAATTTCTAATTATTAGAGTGATACATCATATGTTTTATCCTTGTAGTTACAAGTTGGTTCCTGTTATCACTTATAACAGTTATAAACATTTTTCCTCCACTAGCATCTCATGTTTTTGCTTGAAGTTAATAAAACAAATAAAATGTAGCTTGTCATGTTCTGTGTCAGAAAACATAAAAGTTAGTGATGATTACAACATGCTGTCAATGGAGACTCCTTCCAAAAATTCAAAATAAACGTGTCCTCACAGAAAGCGTCAACAAATTAATGATTGCACTTTTTTTATTCCATCTACCATACATGTCTCTGTATACTATAGGAATTACCATAGATTATTATAGACTATAAATTACTATAGAATGAGCTCATTAAAATAAATGATGTAGCTAGAACTACTGCCTGCTGCAGTGCTGTTATAGAAAATTAATCAACACATTCTGATGTATACTCAGCAAAAAAAAAGAAATGTCCTCTCACATTCAACTGCTTTTATTTCCAGCAAATTTCTTAACATGTGTAAATATTTGTATTAACATAAAAACATTCAACAACTGAGACATAAACTGAATAAGTTTCACAGACATTTAATGAACAGAAATGGAATAATGAGAATATCAAAAGTAACAGACAGTATGTCTGCACCAGATTTGTCAGTTCTTACGGTGAGATGTGACCCCACTCTTTCACCAAGGCATTTGCAAGTTCTCAATCACGTCTGGGGGGAGACATGGTTACACGTAATTTTCCACTGCAAGGATGATCAGCTGTCCTTCCTGTCTCCCTGTAGCACTGTCTCAGGCATCTTACATTACAGACACTAATGTTTATTGTCTAAACATTAGTTTAGACTAATGTTTAATGTTTAACGTTTATTGCTCCGGCTACATCTGCAGTCCTCATGCGTCCCTGCAGCAGGCCTATGGCATGTTAACGCAGGTGAGCAGGCTCCCTAGGCATCTTTCTTCTGGTGTTTTTAAGAGTCAGTAGAAAGGTCTCTTTAGTGCCCTAAGTTATTGTAACTGTGACCTTAATTGCCTACCGCCTGTAAACTGTTCATGTCTTAAGGACTGTTCCACAGGTGCCTGTGCACTAATTGTTTATGGTTCATTGAATAAGCAGGAAAAACCTTTTTTAAACCCTTTCCAATAAAGATCTGTAAAGCCTATTTGGATTTTACAAAATTATCTTTAAAATATGTCTCCTGAAAAAGGTGCATTTCTTTTTTTGCTGAGTATGTATATACACACACTGCCCTCCACTAATATTGGCACCCTTTCATTTTTGTCTTTGTCAATAAATTTGTCAATAAATTGTCTTTATTGTTTAAACCTTTGATATTTTGCTAAAAAGATTCACAAAAATTCCCTGTTCTCATGGATATCAAACAATTGCAAACACAACACAGGTGTATCCAAAAAAGATATTTTTTAAATATACGTGTGCAACAATTATTGGCACCCCTGTGAATTCATATGAGAAAAATATATTTGAAGTATATTCCCATTTATATTGTCCTATTTATATATTCCTATTTATATTTATATTTATATTTTCCTGTTTCACAGGGGTATGAATATGAGGTAACGCATAGGCCAAATTCCCTTACTCATTCATAACAATGGGTAAGACCAAGGAATATAGCTGTGATGTGTATCAAAAGGTTGTTGAGCTTCACAAAATGGGAAGTGGCTATAAGAATATAGCAAAAGCACTGGAAATGCCCATTTCCACCTTCAGGACAATAATTAAGAACTTCCAGTTAAATGGAAAGGTTATGAATGAACTTGGAAGAGGACATGTGTCTATACTGTCTCAACACACTGTGAAGAGGGTGGTTCGAGTGGCCAAAAAATCTCCAAGGATCACAGTTGGAGAATTGCAGAAGTTACGTCTTGGGGTCAGAAAGTCTGCAAAACTACAATCTAAAGTCACCTATGTCACCAAAAGTTGTTTGGAAGGGTTTCAAGAAAAAAGCCTCTACTCTCATTCAAAAACAAATTCAAGCGTCTTCAGTTTACTTGACACTACTGGAACTTCAAATGGGATCGGGTTCTATGGTCAGATGAAACCGAAATAGAGCTTTTTGGCAATAAACAC
>JANDJT010000060.1:12493315-12508479 GCA_024331685.1 Stegophilus panzeri | reverse complement strand
AGCGCCCTCACACGTGACCAGTATCTGAAGCTTGTGTAACATCATGCCTATTTATAGGCCTGCCGTGATCAGGTGACATGGCATTTAAGCGCGTCGCGTGATATAAAAACAGCACCAGTGAACTGTGCCGTCAGGCTCTATTATCTGAAGTGAAGACGCAATTCACAGGCACGCCCCAGTATGACAAAGCTATGCAACGTCTCGTTCCCTTCGGAGGGAACAGGGTTACATACCAAGATGATCCTTTTAAAAGTGAACTCAACAGGACAGAAAGCCTGCAACACTACTGGCTGGGCAGCAGATGTAGACACTCTAGAAATATAATCTGGCCTAGGATACAGGAACGCCTTGGCTTATCCAGGGGCAAAGTCAAGGCAGGAAGGGGCAACAGAGAGAGCTTGTAGCTCTCCTAATCACTTGAGAGATGCCAGGCCAAAAGTCTGTAGCTATTGCGCAGTTCACTGGGTCTAGCTGACCACTAGTCACCACTTGAGCACATACAATTTCTTCGTGGATGGTGCACTAGCATTCAACATGGTCTCTACAACCTCAGTTGTGAGACCAAAATCAATGAGCTGGTGCCCCTCAGGGGCCAGACCCACAGTTTCCATAGTTCCAGCGTATGGAAACTGATAAATTAGCCCTCTGGCTTGAGATAGTAGAGGATGGGAATCTCCCAAGGAGTGCCGTTTAGCAGAGATATTATCTCTGAGAACCATATTCAAGCTGGCCAGTAAGGTGCTACTAGCAGCAGACATAGACAGTCTTGGCGAACTCTCGCTAGAACTTGTGGGAGCAGAGCGATCAGGGGAAAAACGTACAGATTTGACCATGGCCACATGTGCACCATGGCGTCCAGACCCAATGGTGGGGGAGGAGTGAGGGCAACAGCAGGCAGTGTGTTGTCTCCTCGGAGGCAAACAATTCCACTTCTGCTTGGCCAAACCTCCACCATATAGACTCCACCACTTGTGGATGGAGCCTCCAATCCCAAGGGCTTCAGCCCCTGCCTTAACAGGATGTCTGCCCCCACATTCCAGTTGGCCAGAATATACATTGCACTCACTGACAAAAATTTTCCCTCCACCCAAACAAGAATTAGTTGTGCCTGCCTGAACAAGGGGCGCGAACATAATCCTCCCTGATGGTTTATATGTGAGACCACCACTGTGTTGTCTAACCAACACATGGTGATCTCTAAATTGGGGAAGAAAGAATTTCAGTGCTAGAAATACGGCCCGCATTTCTAGGTGATTTATATGCCTCTCCAGATGTGGGCCGCTCCAGAGACCATGAGGGACAGCCATCTAAGCCCAGGCCCCAGCCTGTGAGGGAGGTGTCTGTCATTACCGTTTGCGATAAGGAGACACCCCTAGAGTGTGACCCAAGACTAGAAACCGGGGACACCTCCAAATTCCCAGAGCAAGTAGGCATCACCGTGTGACAGTGATTACTCTCAGAGGTTTTCTCCTCGGACAAATCCCCCGACTTTTCAGCCACCACTCAAATGGTCTCATGTGCAATAGGCCCAACGGTATGACGTTGGCTGCTGCTGCCGCCAGAAACACCTACAGTCTCTCGTAGAAACTGGAGGGGATGCCGAGATCCAGCTTTATCATGCTCACTGTTGATAGGATTGACCCTACACATGTTGGGGATAGAAACGCCCTCATCATAGTAGAATCCTTATAACTTCTAGAAAAGTTGTCCTCTGCACTGGAGAAAGCATACTTTTCTTGAGGTTCACCTGAGCCCCAAGCTCTTCATGTGGGCAAGAACAACATCTTGATGTTGAATCGCCAGTCCCCTGGATCGTGGTAGAATTAAACAGTCATCCAGGTAGTTTAGTACACGAATGCCCTGGAGTCAGAATGGAGCCAGAATGACATCCATGCACTTTGTGAAGGTGCGAAGGGATAAAGCTAGCCCAAAGGGAAGAACCCGATCTTGGTATGTGTTGCCTTCAAACGCAAAATTCAGGAACTTCCTGTGACTGGGCAATATTTCTATGTGGAAATATGCATCTTTTAGATTCATTGTCATAAACCAGTCCTCAAACTGAATCTGTGGAACAATAAGTTTGAGCATCAGCACCTTGAACCTGTATGTCTGAAGAGTACAGTTCAGATGACGCAGATCTAAAATTGGCTGCATACTCCCATCTTTTTTGCGGACCAGAAAAAAAACGTCTGTAAAAACCTCCCTCCCTCAGGGAACGTGGTACATGTTCTGTGGCCCCTTTGTCCAAGAGGGATCTTACTTCCTGCACTAACATTGGGCTCTGATCTGTGCTGACTACTGTGGTGAGCACACCTCTGAACCGGGGGGGTTCGAGCACTGAACTGGACCCGGTAACCCTTTTCTATGGTAGACAGAACCCATGGAGACACATTTGGCAGTAGTTTCCACACTGCCAGATGGCCTTTTAGTGATGTCAACTTTTCCACATTCTACTGGAGGGAAAGCATTAGATTTTCGTTGCCCTGTGACAGCTTGCTGACCAGAGAACACTGAAAACTTTGGACAGCCTTGGCCAGAGGAGGTCCTACAGTAGTACTGGGGGTTAACTACACTAACAGCCTCATGTTCCCTGATATATCCCTCCACGGCCCCTCAGGACTGCTCCTCCATTGTCTGCTTGGCCTTTATGACCATTCTCAGATCAGGCGTAGTAGCAGACTGTGACTGTGGCTGCCTGGTTCCCCTGGCTGTCTATGGGCCCCCACACTCGCCTTCTGTGCCTCCCTCGTACTAGCGCTGGTGACACAACAGAGTTGTATCGAGTTCACAAAATTACCTCATAAATTACCTGCCGTCGATGGAGAGAGGTAGCTCGCAAGTGCCTCCTCTACCTTCAGCATAGCTAAATAGCTGTGCTGATCTTTCCCCACAATGGCCGAATAATCAGACATCACTGTGTTATAAATATGGCTTATGTAAGGTTTTCCCCAGAAGCGTGATATTTTATCATTCACTTCTGGAAAAAAGGAGCATTTTCTGCAGTGTGAGGGAGATTTATTTTCACTGGGGAGAAAAAAAAGCTCATCCAGCCTTAGTAATCACTTCAAGCAGCTCTTTATATCCTTGAGAGCTGCTCTCAGATTTTAGCACACCCTTCTCGGAGTTAGAGAGGAAATTTTTATTTTATTTATTTATTTATTTATCTATTTTACAATTTTTATATATTTTTTGGCTTTCCATTGCGGAAGGAGGAGCTCCAAAATCCGGATCCATACGAGATCCCCAGGACCTGAACCGGCTGGCTGCCTCGGTAGCGGCCGGCCCAAATCCACGAGGCTCTGAAACCCACCTCCCCTCAGCCGAGAAGAATGCGAGTCACGAGCGGAGCTCTCTAATTGTAAGGCGTTAACAATGTGTACAGTCAGACTTCTCTAGGGCTGCCGTGGCGTGCTCCATCTCTAGGCACTTCACACAGAAAATGTGTCCGTCCCCCCCATGATGAAAGGGGAGCGAAGTGCAACACATTTCCTGAATTCTCTCGCATTCATACTTTCCTCCCTCTCTCTTTTTTTGTTTTAAGGGACAGGAAAGTAAAGAGATTTTGAAAAAATGAAATGTCTTTATGCGAGCGTTACACAAACGACCGACATGCAGTCTTGCTGAAGATCATAAGGCTGACAGTGTGGTTCACAGGTGCTGTTTTTATATCACGCGACGCGCTTAATTGACACGTCACCTGATCATGGCAGGCCTATAAACAGGCATGATGTTACACAAGCTTCAGATATTGGTCACATGCGAGGGTGCTTCCCACAGCGTGTAGCTCACACAACGTTGAGTTCCCTTTGAAAGGGAGCAACACTTTTTAGCAAAATGTCTTCCAAAATTGTTCATACTTAGTTCATATAATATATATATTTTTCTGATAACCTTTGCTATTGTGATAACTGTGATAGTTGTGATGGATTTTAACAAGAAACATGGTAAGCACATCACACACTACACTGTTGCCAAACTTATTAACAAATTCAAAAAGACTGGAAGTGACAAGGCATTATTTTCTTTCTTTGCATACATTGCACAGAAGAGGATAGTTCCCTTTAGCATCTGGTTCCTCTCAAACGTTCTTCCTGCCAAATCATCTAAGGGAGTTTTTCCGTGCCTCTATCTCCTCTTGCTTGTTCATTAGGATCTAAATTTATACACAGACTTGTATAAAGTTGCTTTGTGACAAGGTCTATTGGTTAAAGCACTATACAAATAAAATGGAATTTATTTGCATTTTATGATTCAAAATCCAACTCCAATCAAGTACTGCCCTTTCTTTCTGTGTTCTTTCCAAATTCAAGCCCCCAAAGCGCTAGCTCACGAGTAGTCTAACCTCAAAGTTACTGCATGAGTGAGCGCTTTCTGAACTGACAAGCAAAATAATTAATAGCCAAGTAGAGTCCACTCTATGTCCTGATCGTTTTTTTTTCTCTAGTTTATAGAGCCTGGGGCACAACAGAGACCAGAGGATATTCTCTGAGCAGATGTTTTTGACAGTTGACAGCTGTTGGAATGTGAGGAGAACCTCAGCAAACATTAAATAATATGTCCTAACCAAAATTGCTGACTTCACCTTCAACCACTTTTATTATTATAAATCTGCACATTATGATAAAATCAGGGTGCCTTTAGCCACTAAAAAACTCTACTGTAATGTTAACTGAACTGTTATTCACCTACTCCACTATATCTCACTACATAAATGTTTTTATTGTTAGAGGAACCCCATGTCTCACGTATCTGCAGTGTGTTGTTTAGCTTCATTGCTCATCACATGTTTTGACATTTACATTTACACATGCTTCACATAACAATCCAATACATGAACCTCTATTTGTGTAACCTCACTGCAGGGTGTGTATTCTGTGAGAGACAATTTTGTCATGTTGTAACTCACTCTGAAATAGCACAAATACTGTATACTGTACATATTTGAATTGATTCTCTGACAGCATGATGCATGTGCCATTGAGGACCAGGCATGAGAAGTTCCATTAACTAAAACTTGGAGAGCATCGGCCTGATAATTGGGAAGAGAGAGCAGAGTCCACACTGCATCATTAACCTTGCCCTCGACCTCAATGAGTGCTGCATAATGACACTGTGGCTAGGAGATTGAAGCATATTTATAAAAAGCAGATGTAATAAATGAAGCTCTTTAATTCTTGGCAAACCTCAGTGTGCAGAGGATTTGCAAATCAGCTTCACAGACTGGCAAGATAATCAGAGATGGGTAATGTTCATAGTTGTTTTGACTTAATGAAGCATTTAAGCTGGTTACCATATGATCATATGGTTCATAAAAACTTTATTTAGTTTTGAGGCAACAATAGCAGAAATGTTTATTTGAGGCAACAGGAAAAATAGAATGTTAGTAAAAGGTCAGTGCTAAAATGACAGATAATTCTATGGCAGACGCTCCATATAATCTAAGACCACAAATAAATGGATTTTAAAAATGTGTTGCTATTTAAGATATGTATAATTGTTGATATGGGGAAACGTTTCGTAAGGAGACATTTATTTAATGTCTATGTAAGGAGTCTCCAGTGTCAGCATAAATGGTCAGTATGTTTTCCTATATGGGAAAGTCTTCAGGACAGAGGACTTTGCTCTTTCTGTTTTCTCTCCAACATGACAAGCTGTGTTTTTTTGTTGCTGTTGTTTGTTGTTGTTTGTTTTGTTTCTGTATTTTTTGCTTTTTTGTCTTATTAATTTAATTTTAAAAAATGATGAGAGAACAACTGTTTATAACCATCCACCCATCCATTTTCCGTACTGATTATCCTACACAGGATCATGGGGAAGCCTGGAGCCCATCCCAGGGAACTTGGGCAACAAGGTGGGGGCACCCTGGATGGGGTGCCAACCCATCGCAGGGCACAATTTCACACATTCACACACTATGGACAATTTGGAAATGCCAATCAGCCTAAAATGCATGTCTTTGGACTGTGGGAGGAAACAAGAGTACCTGGAGGAAACCCCCAAAGCATGGGGAAAACATGCAAGCTCTGCACACACAGGGGAGATTCGAGTCCCCAACCTTGGAGGTGCGAGGCAAATGTACTAACCTCTAAGCCACTGTGCCCCGCTACATTCTGCAATATTCAATGTAACTATAAAAGTATGGCGTCATTATTTACATTCTTAAAAACATTTTAAAAATGTAACTTATGACAAATTGCTGTGGTATAAGAAGAATATAACCCTTAGGGACATGTTGTTATTGGAAAATAATCATCTCCAGTTGGTAACAGCACACACATCCCACCGCCCCAAAATTGATTATTTTCCAATAACAGCATGCCTCATTGTGTTTCATTACTTACTTAACAATTTAATCATTTTCCCTCCAATGCATATCAAAACACTGTGTCGTGTTACTGTACATTGAGAACTTTGCCGAGGTGTGTTTAAAACTTCTAGCAAGTAACATTTGTAATACATAACTGGAAGGGGAATATTACACAACTTAAACTAGTATAAATCATCCTCCCTCCTTCTGTCCCTCCATCTTTTCTCTCCCCACTAATCAACTCATAACAGCATGTTTGCAAGCTGCTATGACTTCCTGTGAACCCCTTGAATGTACAAAAAAACCTTTATTAGCAATATGGCATCTTGTAACATATGGACTTGGAGATTGTGTTAAAGTGGGCCAACTTTGCTGCAAAATGTTCTGCTGCATATTTTATTAACCTTCTTCTGACCTTGAACTGAAAATCAAAACCAAGTTTGCTGACTGCTTAATCATATAAAGACATATTGGACCGTTCACCTTGCCTTTTCCTTTACAACATGCTTACATTATTAGGGTCTATGTTTTGAGCATATTTTCAGAAAAGTTAAGCTGCTTAACTTCAGCCATGAGTAAGCATCATAGACGGGTGAAGAGATTATACTGCGGCTGCAGACAGAGATTCTTCTCACTAAAGCCTGGGCTGTGTGCATGGGTTAAAAAGGGGTCACCTTATAATATAATCCTCAGATTTTAACAAAACAGCCTAGCTACTATCACACTCTTGGCAGAAAGGGTACTAAATTAGACCTTTTCTTAACACTGGGGTATGTTTAGTACATATTGTTCACCTAGACATTAAGGACCTTAAGAACCGCTGTTATACATAAATTCTGCACGAAATGATGCCTTTCCAAATATAAGTAAAAAAATATTTAATTAAAAGATTATTACACAAAAAATGTAAATTATTAAGCGTATTTCTGAATTTTTTGTTAGTAGATAAATTTGCACATGTGGGGGGTGCATGGTGGCTTAGCGGTTAGCACATTTGACTCGCACCACCGGGATTGGGATTTCGAATCCTGCCTCCACCCTGTGTGCACAGAGATGCATGCTCTCCTCATGCTTCGGGGGTTCCTCTGGGTACTTCGGTTTCCTCCGTTGTATGTGAATGTTTGTGTGAGATTGTGCCCTGTGATGGGTTGGCACCCCATCTCAGGTGTCCCCCACCTTTTTCCCCGAGTTCCCTGTGATAGGCTCCAGGCTCCCTGCGACCCTGTGTAGGATAACTGGTATAGAAAATGGTTGGATGGATGGATGCATTTGCACATGTGGTACAGTGGGCACTAAGTAGTGTTGCCATCTCACAGTTCCAAGGTCCCCAGTTTGATCCTGACCTCAAGTTACTGTCTGAGTGGAGTTTCTAGGTTTCTTCCTCACTCCAAAATACATGTCAAGTGGTGGCTTTAAATTGCCCCGAGGTTAGTAAATTACCCCTCCATAGTTAGAGATAAATAAATGAAAGATCATAATTGGATAAATTATGCAATTATCACTAGAACAGAACAATGGCTAGAAATAGACTTTTGTTTTATCACGATAGAATGTTGCCTTTGAAACATGTTTTAGTTCGCTAATTATGTAATTTGTTTTTACAGTGAAGCTACAAACAATACACAACAAGCATTACACAAACAGTTCAGAAAATTATTTAGTTCAAGTTCCTCAGATCTAATTATTAAATAAAATGTGTTGCCTACACACTGTTTCACCCCAAGCAATTAGGACTATTACAAGAAATTTGCTCATAAATTAACACTGTCAATAAGAGCTTTGGAAGTCATGTTACTTTTTAAGCAAGAATAAGAGTAAGGTGATAAATAATAGTGCAATAAGAAATGGCATTCAAATAAAGAATTGGACTAAATAGGTTTAAGCCATGTATTTGAAATATTTGAGCAGTTTTTTTTCTTTCTCAGCTTTGCCATGGTTTAAGAAGACCCAGTCTAAGTGGTGACAGGTGTTTGAGTAAGGAGCTTGTTAAACGTGAGGGTGAAATGGGGGCGTAATGTAGGGACAGGATGCATCCCTGTGCAATCGATTCTGTCATATATCAGACCCTCTTAATTACAGGCTGCTCCGGCCGCTCCGGGGGATTGCTACAAATCTGCAGAATCTGCACAGGATCGCTCTTTAAAAGATTTAGAGGCAGCAAGAGAGAGAGAAAAATAAAGAGAGACAAGCATTCTGCCTCAGGTCTCAGGAGAACTATTACAGAGAGTAATGCACTAGTCTATACTGTCACGGCATCCTTTTGACTAAAACACACAAACACACGTGCACACACACACACACACACACACACACACACACACACACAGTGTGTACAGTGTGAACTGAGTTATTCTTTTTTAACTCAATCTTCAGGTTGAGGTTGAGGCCAGACTTTGCTCTTTTCTTTTATTGTAGCATCTCTCAAATGCTTGAGTGCATGCCAGTAAAGTAGCAGATCTGGCTCATCTCCTTGAGAGCTATATCTATGCTAATAGTTAAATCGCTGGCCAAGATGAGAGGACATAATGAATTGGGATATCCTGTGCTAGGTATGAGACAGGGGCAGAGATACACTATCCAGGGTGTTTTTTTTGTTTGTTTTTTTTAAATGTAATTGAATCTAAAAACTTCAAAGACAATTCAAACATTTCCCATAGAGGTTAGAAATGCATTAGCTCCTTCACATATTCACGTTTCTTGGCTGGAAATTATATGAAACTGGCAGCTGAAGACATGAAATAAATCATGGTGTGATGTTCATTTTCATATATCACTGGAACCCTAAACACACAGTGAGGTTTTATTGAGCACAAATGGCTCAAATACTGCTGCTGAAAGCCTTAATTAGTGGATCAGATGTGTTGGATTAGGGCTGGAACCAGCCATGACCTTCTCTGTATTGGCAATAAGGATTGCCTTGGAGCACTACCAATATATAGCACCAGATGGCACTAAAAGACCTTCTGACAAAAATGTTCTGACCTTAACGTGGTAAAAGCCTTAAATCTGTGTCGAGCAATGCAGAATCCTGTTCAGCTCAATGATCAAGCACTAAGGGGAAAGGAGAGGGAAGTCCACTTTTGGGTTACAAGGACACTGAATGGCCAAATCACCCCTGACAGGGTAATTTAGTCAAGGACTTTGCCTTATGTGTTCCCCCTACACGAAGCTTTTAGGGATTTTTCTGGAGATCAACCAAACAGAAAATTACAGTTCACCTCTGTGCTGCTATAGATACCATCAGGCAAGGAGCAATATGTTTGTTTTTTTATTAGATATAGGCTGAGGGGATATGGACAAAAATATGGCAAATATTACCATTTATAAAGCCGTATAAATATTCTCATCACTCAGGCTGGCAAAAAAAATTCTGGTATAATTTGCTAAATCCTGCAGAGGTGGTTCCTAATATTTAAGAATGGCTCAAATTGTGGAAAAAAAAATGCTAATCCAAAATGAATAAATCCACTTTTTCGAAGGGTATTTGTTCATCTAATGGCAATATGGTCTTACAAGCTCCTTGCAAAAATCAATTCCATCCTCCGCATCACAGTAAAGGAAGATCTATGGTATATGGCCCACTCCTAATACGCTGTATCACGGAATCAATTCGACAAATTCCAATGTGGTGGAAGCCGTTACGAAAGCCTATGGCAAACACTGTACAATCAAAACTCATCCACACATTTTTTACTCATCCATCTCAGTAAGCGTTGCGGCTTTCTCTCAGGGAGCAGAGCAAAAAGGATGGTGCAGTGAACGGAGAATCTGGTCAAGTGATGCTCTTGTTTTCACCTTCCCCACAGGAGAGCAATGGAAAATCCATTTCTTCATTCTCTCACCTCTGGCTTCATCTGTTATTTTCTCCTTTTCTACGCTGATGGAGGAAGCGAGGAAAATGACTACATGTGTACCAATATTCTGCCAGGATAACAGGTGAGGCTCTCAAGCCTATTTTTAGCATTTAGCGTTTGGGCTCTTTGATGTCGCCTTGATGATATGTTCGATGAAGTAATGAAGCAAGATGGAACACATTTTCTCACCTCAACTTATTTTCTCACCTTCTCGTCTCAAGTAGAGCAACAAAAGAACCCTGATTACTAGACCTGCGCTAATTTGCTCAGTTTCAGCACTTTGCTATCCATTAGCTTCCACTCTCCTCAGAATGTTAATTAGGTTCCAGAGTGCCCATGAAAGCGACGCTCCCTGCTGAGATGCTCAACTTATGTGCTGCGGGACATAAAAGAAGAACCCTACAAAACATCTAAATGGGAAACTCACACAACTTGTGAAAAAGAAAACAAGGTGCTTCAGAAACAATGAAAGACCTGGAATTCGTGCTTAAAGCTTGATGACATGGACTATGAGAGCTCCCTTGACATGTAGAGCGACCCGTGGACCTGTAGATCACTCTATCGTCTTGTTCCCTAGTGGAAGAGAAAGACAGCCCAAGGCCCCGATGCTGTCCTTGGAATAAAGGCAACAGAAAGAAAATCACAGGAGACGGAACAAGAGAGGGCAGAGAAAGGACATATTTAGAGCAGAGTGAATGAGAAGGTTGTGAAGTAGAGAGAAAGAGAAAGGAAGAGAAGAAAAGACATGGTGTTTGTGTATAGAAATACAATGATGAACAGCAAAGAATGGAATGAACAGGAAAAAAAAAAAAAAAAGGAAAAAAACGAACAACAAATCCTTCATTCTCCTACTGAGCATGATGTGCCTTTACCCACAGGAGCAAATGGATCTTTTAGGTTCATAGGTCAATGGTTCTCAATCTCTCTGCATGTCTTTATCTGAGAGCTTTGTGATGCTGCTTCAGTGGATTTCTACAAAACTCCCTATAAAGCTCCCTTCACAATTTCAAGCACTAAAACCTTTTTTCCCAAGCATGTTTTTTTTTAAAGAAAAAAAAAGCTACTCTATCATCCAGCAAGAAACACTTGTTAATAACCTTAACATGTCCCATTGAGAATACCATACACTAATGAAATTACTCATGCTTCTGTTTTCCACAGTTTTATCTGTCCATAAATGAACATGACCACAGGAAGCAGGAATCCAAATCAATACAGAGAAAGCACTGTATGCAGGAAAGAATGTGACATTTGACGAGAAACTTGCGTGACATTTCCTTCTTCATCTATTTCTGGCTCTTGTTTGAGAGTCCTCTGGATCAACCCATCTGTCTTCCAAGAGCTCAGGCTGAGCACGGATTACTTTAATATCAAGCCTTTGTTCTCAATCCCATACAAACAGCATCAGGTCAGGTCCAGGAGATGAAGTTTCAGTGTGTGAGATTGCACAGGTGTGCTCCACATATGATTTGGAAAGGCTGATCTTCGGCTTCTATTGAGGTCAGCACCATCTCTGTAGATTTCTGTGTTTTGTTGGGTTTTTTTGGTAACAATTGGTCTGGGACTACATCAATATCTACTCCAACAGGCATCAGCTGTCATAAAGTTATAACACGTGTCGGTCATGACAGCTGACTTTGTAGATCAGCTGTCATGACCTTTTAGGATGTCATAATGCCACATATTGATGATGTACTCTCACTTAGTGTCAGTAAAAATGTACAAAATGTACTGTTTATCTCTTTGTACAAATATCTTATCTTTAGCCACAGATATTCATAAAACATTAATAATGATGAAATGAATTGGACAATAAAAAAATCTGTCATTACGATGTCATGACATTGATGCAAGTCAGCATAGAAAGTGTCATAACAACCATATGTCAACAAATATCTTTTACTTGACACAGGTGTTACATCAAAATGACCAAAACCATCTTTATGACAGCTGAGTCCTACTGGAACAAATATTTATAAATATATACAGGATTGTCAGCCATCATAAAAGGCTTATGAAGGTGTCATGCAGTTTTATGAACACCACAATTGTTAAGAGAATTTCACTCTACTTAGGAACCACAGAAAAGGTACATAACTCAGAGCAGAAATACAATAAGGTACAAGACCAGCGATCATGTAACATCAGTCAGCTGAGAAAGTGTAATAACAACCTTTCGACCAATCTTCCACTTGAGTCAGGTGTAGCGACAACTTGACATCAAAATTGACAAAAGCAGTATTTATGACAGCTGAGGCCTATTGGAATAAACCTTTATAAATACAGATACATACAGGTATGTAAGATTGCCAGCCATCATAAAGGGCATACAAAGGTGTCACGCAAGCTTATGAGCGCCACAACTGTTATGTATGTCTCCCTTTACTTTATAAACCAGAGAAAAAATACAGTACATAACTCACAGCAGCTGAGATTTCTTGGAAAAAGTCTTTAAAATCGTTTATGTGGGAATGTCAGCTGTCATAATGGGCTTCGAGATACCATGAAGCTTAATGAACACCACTATTAGATAAACTATTAGGTAACCTAAATACAACTATTAGGGAAAATATTCTAAGCAGAAATATTAAATTCATTTAACTTAAGGATCTGGAAAAAAAGACATAACTCAGAGAATTACATCACTCAAAGACTAATGATCTAATGTCAACCAGTCCTGTATGTCATAACAACCTTATGTCCAAAAATACATTTCACTTGACTCAGGAGTTACATGAACCTGACATCAAAATTGACAAATAAAAACTTAAAAGTTTTGTAGGTTTGTTCCAGCCATCATAAAGATGTCATGTTATGAACACTAGTTTACCCTATATTTCATTCCCAAAATAATGTGAAAAGTAAGATTATAGCAGCAAGCAAAAAATTGCATGAGCAAGCAAAGAGTATTCAAGAAGTAATAAAAATAAATATATTCAGTAAAAATATATATGAAATATATAAGTATAGGATATAAAGTATAGTATAGGTTATTATTGTTAAGTGTAGGTTATATAAATATAATTGCAATTGGTAATTGCATTAGTAGGGCAGAGGTTAAGAAGCTGCAAAATCTCCCCGTTGCTTTATTGATAGGAGAGGTGATTTGATTAGCAAAGACCCTGCTGTATAGACTCCCATTATCTCCTGTTGGCTTCGACAAAACATGCGGTTTGGCCATCAGTGCAAAACCAGTACAAGGCTGTAAAATATGACAGAGGTTTGGGACTTCCTTGACAAATGTCTCAGTTTTTCATTTCATTAATCTGCACACATGTTCATACATATACACATAAAACACTCACATACAGTATATACACACCTTAAATGATCAGCACTTGCAGGCAGCTAATCACAGAGTAACTTTTGGAGGACAGAAATAGGGAGAGAAGTGTGAAGAATGATTGAAACTCTCCTCATTAGGATGTAGGTTGGCTCATCCATCAGAAAGGACCATAACTGCACTGACTTTTTTGAGTAGCCTTGAAAAATTAGGCATTAATTCTTACCTAATTAATTTCTGCAAACGATAGAATTTTTGATGCTCAAGGTGGAAATGGGGAGTCTAATGGCTGTGATTTATTTAAATAAGACAGATTGCGATAGTGGGACTTGGAGAGATACTGTAGAGGGAGGGACAGAGAAATAGATAAAGACAAATAGACAAAATACGTAAATACATTACAGATAGATAAAGACAAATCGATATTTATGATACATGGATTCTATGCAGTCTGTAGGTAATTGAACAATTTTGGCTCTGTACAATGAGATTCAGAAGCCATTTGAATCTACACTGAGTGGACTAGAGAGGAATCGTAGCTCTTTTCATACACAGTGTCCCCAGTTTCAGTGAACAATAAATTATTCGATGAACAAAAGTTTAAATTAATTGTCATATGTAGTAATTGCTTGTGAATATTTTACCACCATAACTATTAGCAGGTATAGAGTATGTTCTCTGTTCCTGCTGGTTTTACGGGGCTGTCTGCCATCAGTGTTCACTGTTCTAGTGTTAAGTGAAATCAACTTCAATGGAGTTTATGTCAAGCGAATAAACATTGCACTCAATACAATGAACATTTTGGCACAGAAAATCTCCATAGTTCCTTTACTAGTATTTCCTACTGAACGGTGAAGTTTTCTGAGGCATTGATTTGAATCGGTGGATTTAAGATACTTCTGCACTACAGAATTCATCCTGCTCCTGCTGATGGCAATACACATCCTCAATAAAGACAATTGATTCAGTTCCGCTAGCAACAGTGCAGGTGCAAGGCATGGCATTACCTCCAGCCACTTTACCAGACAGAATGAAATGATCTCATCTCTCCATGATAGTTTTGTATCAACTTTTTAGCTAACAGGAAGCTGTGGTGCATTTAGTGCTTAGCCATGGTTTGCTTCCTGTGGTAACACAGGTGTTTTCTTTTTTCTGGCCCTTTGATAGTCTAAGTATTTTGATCCTCAGAGTTAGAGAAAACAGCAAAAGCTAACTGACAGTGAAAAAAAAAGAACTCTCACTTGTCTTGGCATGTATATATTTTCTATATAAAAATAATTTCAAAGTTATATACAATATTCAAATGCAGTATTCACAATGATTTCATTTTATAATCATTTTATCTCTAAAATGATAGATTGCTCCAAAATCCTAGATTACAGATCTAAAACAGCAAAACACTGGATAGATGGATGGATGGATTTTTATAATTTCACAATCACCATTTTAACTGCAAAGTCCTAGAGTATAGATCCAAAACAACAAAATACTGGATGGATTGCTGTGTGGATGAAGGAATGGATGGATGGAAGGAAGTTAGATAGATAGATTCACAATTATAACTCAGAATCATGGCAGTGCTGTTAACTGTTGTATTTAACTTTGTTAACTTTACCCTTTATATACAGTATCTCACAAAAGTCAGTACACCCCTCACATTTTTGTAAATATTTGATTATATCTTTTCACGTGACAACACTGAAGAAATGACACTTTGCTA
>JANDJT010000060.1:12479925-12493215 GCA_024331685.1 Stegophilus panzeri | reverse complement strand
ACTACTTTACATTGTAGCAAAGTGTCATTTCTTCAGTGTTGTCACATGAAAAGATATAATCAAATATTTACAAAAATCTGAGGGATGTACTCACTTTTGTGAGATACTGTATGTGTGTATTTACTACATATGTGCTGTTACATTAACATTACTGTTTTAGAGTCATTTATACAGTATTATAAGACAAGAAGCTTTATCTCCCCTTTATGGGAGCAAGTGAATGTGAGTATGTGAATGAAGAGAATAATTGTTTTATATGGAAGCATGATGCACTATGAAGGATTTATAAAATTTTGAATATATATTGTGGATGGCAAAGAAGGCTGTCACTATAGTTATAGGTTTTAATAAGCCAGGAAGAGATGAGAGCTGACTCAAACCAAAATGGTGTCCTAAACCCTGTGTCCTTACTTTGGTGATGTTGGCGAAGTAAAGACATCTTGTGCATAGGGTGCATGAATAAAAAATGGGCCTTTGGGACAGAGCTATGTTTACCTGCCCATGTAATGCACCATTCCCTTTACTTCACCATTTCACTGAAACGTAACAGTTTCAGAATCACACTGACAACTGTTGACATAAAAATTTATCAGTCTGTGTGTAGGATGAGAGACTTAACTAGCTAGCTATGATAGATATAGTAAACAAACTACTAGGTTGCAGCATTATTATTTTAAATCCACACTAAGCCCACAATTTGCAGTATAGAGCATCCATGATTGTCAGGACAATTGCCTTAATAACTACATCTGTGGTATTGTCACCATAGTTTTAGAAAACACCAACACACACTTTTTTAAGGCCCTTGACATGGAGTTAAAGTCTATGAATAGGTCTGTGAAAGCTATATGGTCCTATAGATATATGTTTCAGATGTACATGAATTGTAATTCTGATTATGTAGATCCTTAAATGGAGTGACCATTGCTTTTTAATCATAGATAGATAGATAGATAGATAGATAGATAGAATTTGAAGAATGCAGTGTGTGACATCTGGCAGTTTTTTGACAGTTATATGAAGAACAGGAAAAGATTTGCCAAGCAATCCAAATAGAATAGAAATGTCAGAAAGAGGAAGAGGATCCAAAAACTGCTTAGTGGAAATAGGTGAGCATAGTTATTAATAGTAGTAAAGCATTAGCCACCACTACAGGTTCCAGCTGTCAAGATGTGTTTATATATAGCAGGACCCCCTTTAGATGATCATTTTCATTATTAATATTCACATATACAATATATGAACAAGGCACAATTGTGAAACCTAATGAACTAGCATAATGGTTGCAGTGAACTACATCTACTTTTTCATTAGGATTTGCACTCAACCACAGTTTCAGATAATGGTGGAGAAAAAAGTACAGCACTGCCAATGCTATATGTTCCAGCTGTCAAGATTTGTTATGTATACCACAACAACATTCTGACATATGTTGAAAGTGAAACATTGTGTCGCTTTCTATGTAAATGCATTTTTAAGGCTATATATTTCAGTGTGCGAATTCCCCTTCCTGTTTCTGTGCAATACTGGCTTTATCTAATAGTGAACACAACATTGAAGACTATACAGTGAGTATCCAATTAGGCAGGGTATGGGGTTATGGGGTAATCAAACAGCCAATGACTTTAAACAACAGCCAAATGTTTTAGTCTTAATACACTTAATAACCTACCAATGTGCTACCTTTCTTGCATTTACTTTCTGCCATCCCTGCAATATGCAAATGAACCCGCTAACAAACCACAATTTCATTTATTGCTCTTACTAATCACAGGGTTCAAATACTGATTAAAAAATGACCTTGGTCAACTTAAAGCCAATCATTAAGTGTAATACATTATAGTGCAGCAGTTCTTAACCTGGGGGTCACAATGCAGTAGCAGGGGGGTCATAAGAAAAACTTTCATTTTAAATGATTGTCACAGAGGTTCACAGAGAAGCCACTGGCAGATTTTTGGATATGCGTGCACGCCAAATACCAAGAACTGAGTGACATGACATAGCAAAAAAAACCCATTTGTATCAACAACAAAAGAATGTCATTCTTAAAAGTGGGTCGCACTCGCAATAAGGTTACGAACCGTTGTTATACATGTAGTACATTTACCAGTTTAGTATATTCTAAGGCGTATTGCATTTACAATATGTAGCAATATAATCACAGTATGCTATTTTTTGTTCATAATGCAGTACTAATCAGATATTGTTTGTTTGGTGGATCATTCTCAGCATGAGACTGACATGGTAGTGTGTGCTGTGCTGGTACAAGTGCATCAGACAGAGCAGCATTCCAGCAACTAAAAATATCAATCTAAAAGCAGTGCTCTGGTCAGAAACTGACACTAATGAAGAGCATGATTAACATCAATTGTGCTATAGTCTCCTTCACCACAGTTCTGATTGGTCAAGTGGTGTTGATTCATTTTTTTTTTTATAACAACACAGCTCTGACAGAAGTGTGGGCTGTAATTAAAAACACAGGTTTATATTAAATGAAGAAGAAGAAGTCTTTATTTATCACATACATTATACATTACAGTACAGTGAAATACTTTTCTGACTTTTTGTCAGAGTTCAGGGTCAGCCATGATACCGTGCCCCCGGAGCAGAGAGGGTTAATGTGCTAATGTGCTATAATGTTATTGCTTCTATAGTAACAACTAATAAGATACTTGTACCTGTATGGAGGATGGTCCACTTAATCTAAGCATAATAATAATAAGAACACATTTTTAAAATATGTTGCCAGTCAGTAACAAATAAAAACATATTATTTTCTTTCTGAATTTTTTGTATTAGTTTTCTTTTGTATATATAAACATATATATTTATTCTCATTTTGTTTGATTTACCATTTTAAATCACTCTTAGTATACTTCTAACTCTGTGCTGCTGCAATCTATCTATCTATCTATCTATCTACTCATTGATGTGAGGCACTCCACAAGCAGACATTTATTTGAGGAGTATTATTTATTGTAAGGAGTCTCCAATGTCCAGTAACCAGTACTTTGTAGCATTCACAGTAATATTAGAATAATTCTCTGTAATACTGTATGACAATATACGTTGTTTTTTTTTTTTATAATTATTATTAACTTCAAGAGAGAGAGAAATAATAGAGGCTGATAAGGAAACAACTGTTTATACAATCATGGGAAAAAGAAAGTACACCTTCTTTCAATTCTACATTTTTATTTATCAGGGCCTAAATAACAATTGTGTTGTCCTCAC
This sequence comes from Stegophilus panzeri, assembly GCA_024331685.1. NCBI lineage: Eukaryota > Metazoa > Chordata > Actinopteri > Siluriformes > Trichomycteridae > Stegophilus > Stegophilus panzeri. Next base: position 12,489,981 of record JANDJT010000060.1, on the reverse strand, counting down.
TAACTTCTAACAAACAAATAACCTATAAAACACAACAGATTTCAGTATTAATCATTTTATTCCCCAAAACATAAAACAACATTCAGAAACTAGGTGGGATGAAAATGTACACTCTATAATTTAGTAACATGTAGAACCACTTTTAGCAACAATAACCTGAAGTAAATGTTTTCTGTTTTCTTTTCTGAGTTTATCAGTATCTGTTTGTTTATAGAAGGACTTATTTAGGCCCTGATAAATAAAAACATAGAATTGAAGGGAGGTGTACTTTCTTTTTCCCGTGACTGTAGTTACTATAAATTATGCATTAACAGGAACTAACTTGTCTTGTAGATGTTCATTAAAACATTACATGTGAATGAATCAAAAACAGTACATGTAATTTAAAAATTTTAATCATCGTCAAATCGCTGCGGTATAAGAAGAATAAAACACTAATAAGAAAATAATCAAATTCAGGGCCACATCACCCCATCCCACAGTTATGTATTCTTCTATAACAGCATGCCCTATAGTGTTTTTTTTTTTCCTTATGCAAGGTCAGAGAGTCTAATAAGTTTGCCAGTAACATTTGACAGTGTGTTTATAAGCCCAGAAATGATGTTGTGCCTTGTGTACTTTTACCTACTTATCACACACTATCAGGTTACTGTCACTGCTGTGCCTTAGGTGACTGTTTGGTGGTCCCTTTCCACTGATAGATGAGTTAAGGGCATAGCAACAGTCTATTTATATTAATGAGTCTGTCAGAATTCACCCAGTTTTCCAATAATGACTTTAATTTGAAAATCGTCTAGTAGTTGTTGTTTTTTTTTTTTTTTTTTTTAATCAAAGAGTACCTGGCTTCAATTCATCAGGCTTACTGCAACATCTGAATCATTAATTAATGTTTCTCCAAACTCTGTAATGGTGAAAACTAGTGGAGTCTCTAACCAAGCATTATTTTTTTTTTTAAATATACTTTATTGGAAAAGAGTTTCACACATTTACATAGTTATCAACACACACAGTACAAGCATTCCATGTGCAGGCATTAGTGGCTGGTTGTTACATGTCTTTCCACTTCACGGACTGACTACCAGAGGCTAGGATTTGGGAATCATTACTATAATTAACATTATTTGTCTGAAGTGCCTGCACTTGAGTCACTGTAGGTAAAATTCCATGCAGTTGTATCAGTACATTAGTGTTTTTAGTCATGCAAAAAGAAAACCAACAATAAGTGTATGGTAATAATAATCCTTTAATAGTAACATAAATTGTGTGCATTCTTATTAATAGCAAAGTATTTATTCTTTTGTTAAATTGTGAACTTCCATGTTTATCAGAGAACACAATGTTGATAAAATACCATAATATCTCAAGTTTACTTTCTGTCTTTTTAGATCTGTGAAAAACTGTCATGACTTTCATACTAATTCACATAACCATAATTCAATTCACCTCAGTTTATTGGGTTGCCTACTTCATTACAAATGAGTAGAGAAATTTAATTTATAAATTTCTCCCTAGACTGATCTGAATCCCTTTCAATTAGTGTGCTTTTAATTGCAGTGTTATTTTCTTATAAACAGGACAGTCATTTCCATTTTAGTCAGCAAACAGGCTTCAATGAATAAGTAATGAAAAATAATGACTTTTCAGCAGAAAAGTGAAAGGGTTATTTTTAATCGTCTGATAGGGTTAGCGTTGAAATCCAAGGACAGGAGAGTAAACATTACAATGAAAACCCTGAAACTAGGACAGTTTAATTTCAAAGCCATTTCATCATAATTTTATGGTCCATGCACCATCATTCCCACAATGTCCCAAACTGTGTTGGACAGTCATCAAATCTATAACCCAGAAAAAAGCTTCCTTACACCTAAAGTTGGTGCAGTCATTACCTGAGATAAAAAAAAAAGTCTGTCTTTTTTTCTCTCCTCCAAATGAAGCTTAAAAGGCTCCATTTGACTTGGCTTGTGCACCTTGTGGTCTGTTGTTGCCAATTTAAGAGCATGTTAAAATGCAGCCAGCGCAGCACTGCTCCGGTGCCAGACGGGACGATGTTTAAAATCTCATTTGGATGCAATCTACGAGAACCCTCAGGAGATTTATGTGGTGCAGGCACTCGCTCTTTCCTGCCACCGTATATGGTAAATATATCTGAGTAAAGGTGTCAGAATCACTACACAGTGCTACCTGTCTCCTGTGTTTTAAAAGTCTCAGACTCAACAAATGGATGACATGATAGCCGAAAACTGAAGCTTTCCAACAATTCAATGAGTGAATTTTTCAAACTGATGTGACAGTCAGACGCAACAGCTATACCTTTAAATGATTCAAGCCATCTGATGCTTTTATTTAATTTAGGTTGCCTGGATTTGCAGCAAAGAGACTCTATATTATATATGCAGAATTGAATGAATTTGTCTTACTTGGCATTTTTGCTGCACATCTGTGATGAACCTGAAGCTAAAACAATAGCAGCCTTTGTGAAATGACTGAACTTTTGCAAACTTTGATTAATTTCCATTCGCTCATAAATTCAAACCGTGCTGAGTCCTATATTATTCAAACACACTGTCTGCCAGGACAATATAATATCCCTTCACGATTAGTATACCCTGAAGCAGCCAGCTACTCGAGACCGATGGTTAGGACATCAATTCTCCATTACTTGGCCATAATCCTTTAGCAGACATCCAGGGCTTCAAACCAGGAACATTCTAGTAACCAACACTGAGCCACTGCCATACAAGTTTGAGAACCTGAGATTGAAGGTTGGCTGGACGGTCTATAGGAGGATTTGCCAACCCCATTCCTGGACAGCTAAACCTTTGCAGTGATTAGTTCCAACACACCTGGCTCTAACATCCGGATGATGCTGAAAGCCTTGATTAATTGTATCAGGTGTGTTAGATTAAAGCAGAAATGAATATCTTGGATTACCACTGACCAGCCGTGTAATACAGTATAAGCTGATTTTAGAACCTGGGACCGTTTGTAGGTTTTAGCTTGTTTACTGTGGGGATGAAGTGGTTACTCAAACAGCTGTGAACCAAACCAAAAAAATTTCATAACTGCCAGACAACAAAATAAAATGAAAACAAAGAAATTGACTTTATAGCAACAAGGTACTATGTGTGTTAGGTTTCTCAGATGTTATTTTTTTTTTATTATCACAAGTAACAAATGAATTAATATTGTATGTTAGGGGATGATAGTAAAAAAGTATCTACTTCTCTGAATAATTGTGAATAACTTCAGGGTCAAAACTGCTTCATACCACTATTTTCCTAACACATCAAGAAGTGCTTTCTCCTGCTCGTACACCAATATTGTATTTGGTAATGAACAATATATTGTGATTTTTAACCATATATATTTACATTTCATTCAATTTAGTTCCAGTTATCGCTTTTGTTATAGTGTCATGCCCTATGTCCCAATTCGCCTATTTACTGTATACTATGCATTAAAAGTATGTACTCTTTTTGTGAAGAAAAAGTACATACTTTTAGTGTGTAGGAAAACTGTATGAAGTACTGGGACATACTAACATGTCATGTAACAGAAGAGAACGTTGTTGCCCGGAAGAGCACACTGTCACCGTAGACGAACTCATCGTTGCATTTCAGCTTTTCTTCATTCATTATCCCTTAAATAATTTATACAATATAATTTAATTCATCATTCCCTTTATTTATTTTTCCAAATTTCATTTACACCTCTCTAAAATGCGTGCTTGAATTACGCGACGCAAACGGTCACAAAACGCCTCCTCCCTGGCGCAAGGAGTTATGTCTGAAAGAGTGTCCATGGCTCCACAATTTGAAAATCTACCAGAAATAGTAGACCATAGGTCTACTATGGGATACATAGGGTTCCTTTGGGCTACTAATTTCAACATACTATGATTAAAACACACTAATTCTAATCTTGGAAACTACTTAGTATGGATAGCATGCCAATTGGAACGCAGGGATGGGTATGCTGAAACCGGCACTGAACTACATTACCCATCAGCCTCAGCATGTCACATGACCATGTCACATGTCTCACTGATCACTCACACCTGTTCTGTGCTACTCCTAATAAGCACCACTATTAAAGTTCTGCTTTCTGTGTATCTCATTGTCACGGTTCTGTTGATGTTGTGTCTCTTTGTCTGCCCATCGTTTTGCCCATCGTTTTGCCCATCGTTTTGCCCATCGTCTTGCCCATCGTCTTGCCCACTGTCTGTATGTTTTACTGTTTTGTGTGCACTCACCACGTTAATTGTTATTTATACATCCTGCACAATAATGGTTTACACTTGCATCCATCACCTCTGAGAATCCCTGACATATAGCAGCTACAAACAATCATTCCCTCATCAGCCTTTCTTTGTTCTCTCTCTTGAAGTTAATAAAACCAGAAAAAATTCAGCTTGTCATGTTACAGAGAAACTGGAATGCACAAAGTGGTCTGTCCTGAATACTTTCTGATCATTACAAAGTGCTGATACTGAAAACTCTTTCCACAGATTTTAAATTACTTTCTTTGTACAGAAAGCTTCACCATATGAATGCTTATACGCTTTTCTTTGTGAAATAACAAAATATTTTTTTTAAATCTGTTTATATAAGTCCCTGCGAATAAGCTGTTTCTAAAGAAACCATAATATACTATGATTAGCGCATTAATATAATTTAAACCTTTAATTTGAAATACAGCCCGGACTATTTTCAGAGCCGTGCTGTTACAAAAAAGTTTCTAATCAACCGTGCTATGGAATAAATACTGTGTATGCCCACCTTTTCCCTTTATAACCTCCTCCAACCTCTTAAAAGTATCCTCTCAAAAGTGTTTGCATTTGCTCAGTGGTAACATTATCCATATTCTTCCTGACATCTCAGAAATCTTTACTCATTCTTCTGGACTTATCTGTTCAAACTCTTCAAGATGTCATGTACTGCCTTTTTCAAATCAGGTCTGGAGACTGAGAGAGTCATGACAAAACTTCAACCTCTCAATTTTTATTTGATTTTTGAGCTTGGTTTTGAGTTGCAAGATACACCTACATTTTATTTTAGGTTTTGTAGAAAAATTGTGATTTTTCAACCAGGACCCAGGGGATGCAAATTTTTGCACTCAGCTGTAGTTGCTATAATTTTGTTTGCACTTAGCAAAATTACCATCCATATTATGTCTGATAATAATGTAGGATGCTGTTGTCAGAATCCTCTCCGCTACGTATAGGAGTCATTGTCTAGTAAAAATGTGTTTGTTTGCGAAATGGAAGTAACACATGAAGGTGTTGGGCATGTCAAAGCATTTTTCTATTGATACTGCTCCAAAAGTGCAATCTCTCCATCGAATATGCTGCCCTCTTTTCCCTGCTCTATCTTTTTGCTTCCAGTTCTTTTCCTGTCACACATAAGCGTGCACGCGTACACACACACGCACGCACGCGCACACACACACACACACTCACACACACACACACACACACACACACACACGTTCAAGCTCACCACCACCCTGCAGGTGTCCTTGCTGCCTTGTTCTAGCATGAAAGCCACTAGCACCAGACATGAAAGTACAGCACTCTCCATCCAACAGCCTTCAGGCCCAAAAACAGCCACTAAATATCTAATTCTGGGGCCAATACATCACTTTCCTGTCAAGGTGGCCTGTACCATACAAAAGGCAAGCACAAAACTATACATACAAATGAATGAGCATTGACAGCACAGGGGGAAATGATGAGAAGACAAAGAGGAATGTATTGAGTTTGAAACTAATTCCATATATGAACAAGCCATATCGACTCACAAATAACTCAAAAGCACACAAAGAAATGACTTTAGTTCCTGATGGACGTCAGGCAGTGGAGGACAAAGACAGCAAAGTTCAGCAAAGTTCAGACAGCAGGCACCATGAACAGAATGGCACAGCTGTAGTTTCAATTATTTTTCAGGAGATGCAAAAACCTAATGGAAATAAAAAGGCAGGATTGGGGTGAGAGAAAATGGAAAAGCAAATTGGTCTCCTATTTGCGGATACATGCGCTGCAAACCAAATGGGACTAGGAGAGTTGTCACAGGGAAGAAGTTCAGTACAACCTTGATAGAAAATGACAAAATAACTTTATAAGGCAACCAATTAATGAGCATGTTTCAGTTTTCACTTTAGCAAAATTAGATCAGTAAGCATTAATATATTAGATTAATATATACAGATGTACAAATGTACAGCAATTATTGCTTATGCAAATATATCATGGAAGCTTCACCTGTACATCTGATTGGTGCAGACTAGCTCGGTTTACTCTTATTACACAACCACAGGTTCTTTATCCACGGTCTAATTAGGACAGATGAAAGGAAAAAACAATATAAAGTGTTTTTGTAAGGTGTCTGGCCACCACGAGCTATCAGAACAGCTTCAATGCACCCTGGCATGGATTCTACAAATCTCTATAATTGTACTGAAGGGATGAAAAGATATTTCCTCACTTGGTGCTTTTATGATGATGATGATGATGATTGAGGAGAGATCTGTCTAATACATTTGTGCAAAAAGGTGTTCAATTGTTGAGGTTTGTTGACTGTAAATTCCATTGCTTATGATTTACATAATTTTAACACTCATCCAACCATCCAAGCCATCATGCCCTGTGGATGGGGGGGATCCTGGAAGAGACCACTCCCATCAGGATAGAAATGTTTGATTATAGGATAAAGGTGATCATTCTGAATAACTTTTAATTGATTTGCAATGGCCTTTCTCTCTAACAGAACAAGTGAACACAAACCATGTCAGTTAAATGCAAAAATGCCCCCCACAACAAAACAGAGCCACTGTCTTTTCCAGTAATCTGTCAGCCATCTCTGTAAACTGGCTTTACACTGTGCAATTTCAGCATGTTGCTTGTCACACTTTTGAGCTGATCCCAATTAAATCTTGTACAAATTCTATAGCAGGCTTTTTGATGTCAGGTCAACCCCGTCAACAAACTCAACTTTCCAGAATGCACCACAGCATATAAACATGGCTGGCTCAGACTGCACTTCCCAGAACCCACTACCACTAAGTCGTTCCCAATCGCCAGACTTCTAATCACACTCACCTGTTCCCTATCACCCCACAGCATAAAAGAGACACCACACTTAATGTGAACTACTGCTCAGTTTGTTTGTGCATCTGAACTTACCAAGGCTGTTATTTCTGTGCTCGTTTCCTGGTTTTTGTATATCGGTATTCCCACATACGCTGTTTGCTGATTGCCTGTTTTCAACCTTGACCTTGCTTAAAGTTTTGGATTTGTCTGTCTACCTTTTAATAAATAGCTCTAACTGCATCTGCATCCATCTCAGCCCACTCCTTCTGACATTCAATAACATTTGTTCTCCATGTCAGACTACACAATGTAGATCCATTAATGATCTGAGAGCATGAATCGTTTATTGTGTTTAAAGAAAATTACGACTTGCTGTATACAACATCAAGCAGTGGCTTAGTGGGTAGCACGTTTTCCTCACACTTCCAGGGTTGGGGGTTCGATTCCCATGACTGCCCTGTGTGTGCAGAGTTTGTATGTTTTCCCCATGCTTCTGGGGTTTCCTCCAGTTACTCTGGATTCCTCCCCAAAGGACGAATTCCGAATTCCAACTATATTCCATAGTGTGTGATTGTGCCCTGTCCAGGGTGCCCCCTGCCTCGTGCCCTGAGTCCCCTGGGATATGCTCCAGGCTCCCAGCGAGCCTGTGTGGTACAGAATAAGTGGTACAGAAAATGGATGGATAATCAGGAACATTTTCAAAGTCTGCTTTATTTACATTTCACCATTGCCAGTGCTATATTTGTAGCTGTTCTGTGAGTTTTGCATCATGCTATGCAAATCCTATGGTGGATTTTAATACAATATTTCAGACATTGCCAGAACAATGTCATCGTCTATCTTTGATTGCAATAGCACTAAATCAGCCATATTATGCATTCTATGACAGCTGATCTCAACTCATTATTTTACCAATATAAAAAGTGCGACTTTTGTCGGTGAAAGTAAAATGATTCTGATAATTGTACATTGTAAAGCCAGCTTTAATTTACACAATACATTACAGCATTACAATATTAATTTATCTTTTGTTATTGTGTTCATGTGTTTTTCATAATTCCACATTGTCATGTTTTGTTCTTTCCTGTCATCCTGTCATTGATTGTAATCCATGTCTTATGAATCGGTTGTATCTGAATAAACTGACTATGCTTTCTGGAAAAATCTAAATAAATATACTACAAGCTTGCAGCTCGCATCTGTTTAAATAAGGATTGTCCTAAATTAATTATGTAAAGAGTTTTAAACAGGATGTGATCATAAAGGATAAAAAGGAAAATCATATAAACTCATTTCCAGGACTGACAGCCCAGATATGGTTTTCCATCAAAGTGCTTTACTTGGTTTTGGATGCAGTGATGTTTAACAGCCGTGACACACCTGTCCTCTGAATGCAGGACGGGTTATAAATGGGAGAAAACCTGTTCACTTTCTTTTCTTTTTTCTTTTCTTTCCTCTTCAGTACGAATACGCACACACACACACACACACACATTTTCCATTTTTACTCAGTGGTCAAAATTCCCCATACTTCTCTCTGTCATAATTTATTCTTCTGTCAGAAAGATTGAGCAGTGTATTTGGTTTTAAACCGCCTGCACACTTTGCCCATAATAAGATAAATTGTTAGAGTGATTGCTTTTTTTTTTCCACCCAGCAATGCAAAATGGAATAGATTAAATCAATCAATTACCCTATCGATTCTGTTGTTAGGAATAATCAGCTACTTCATCTTTCTCAAGAAAACGAGTTCAACAAAAGCCTATATACCTGAGCAGTTATTTGAAAAGCTTCTTTCTCGGTGATACCTGGCATGTGTGCGTTTGGGCCCTCATTAAAACCTCCATTTTATGTCTAGTATTTCAGTGCCTTTATTAAGATGCCCTTTAATCGAACTCATATACCCTAAGCCCCTCCCAGTCCTGGTGCTGTAAAAATGTAATATCCAATCTCGCCCCAATATTTAGCTTCCATTTTAAGAGCCGGAGCTCCGTTATCCTCTCCTTTAGCACAGAATCCCATTACGGCGCAACATAATCTTATATATGTGTGTAGAGAGAGAGGCATTATCTGAATACTGCTGGCAATAAAATATGATAAATATCCTTGGAGATGAGATCATCAAATGCCTTCCAAGGCTGCATGTATAATTAGGGGAGTGTCATTAATCATAAGTCGCAGTGCTGTTCTCAGTAATGAGAGTCAGAAAGTAAAATTTATTAAGCTAGCCTGGCACTAAGCACAGTGTTTATTGCATCCAAATTTACACACTGCTCAAGACTAGGTGCCAAGGATGATGCACAGGCATTGGCAATGGGGAAATCAGTGAGAATTCACTAAAAGTGAAGGAGCATTATTTAAAGATGTGCCTCCACTCCTGCATTTTTTACACCGTGTCTCGGCATCTCCTGTGTCATGACCACCCCCAGTGAGCAGAGCTGTTCTGTCACTGTTATGCTTCTTAATTAAGAGGCAGCTGTTGGGACAGTGTGATAATATCATGGAGATTTATCAAATAGCTTACGTTAATTGTGTACTCCCAGATTGCTGTGTAATCAGCACTACAATAACTCTAATCAAAATCATCATTACTGCAATTTATGTGCTTGCTGATGCACTGGGGAAGTGGGCAGGACTTCACGGGGTACTATAATTATATCATAATTACATCACCTGCCCGTTTGGCCATTATGATGAAACACCAGATTCCACAAAACTATTCAAATGATAATCATGTAAAAGACATTTTTTTCTGGGCTTTGAAAAGATAATATTTCTATAAACAAATGCTATTCTATTCAATCAGACACAAATGTCTGGTAAATCAGAAATCATCAAGGATTCAAATGGACACACTGACGTTCCTGTTCCACGTCATTCAATCATTCAAGAGCCCTGATCAGGGGCGGATGGTATAAATGTGATATTAGTGATTAGCACTCTGTTTTTGAATGATAAAACATACATTT
>JANDJT010000060.1:12467769-12479825 GCA_024331685.1 Stegophilus panzeri | reverse complement strand
TGTCACATGAAAAGATATAATCAAATATTTACAAAAATGTGAGGGGTGTACTCACTTTTGTGAGATACTGTATAGTTGTGCCCAAAAGTTTGCATACCCCTTGCAGAATCTGCTAAATCTTAATAAAAGGGATCATAAAAATCCCATGTTGTTTTTTATTTAGTACTGTCCTGAATAAGTTATTTCAGATAACAGATGTTTACAAATAGTCCACAAGACAAGATAATAGCTGATTTTATAAAAATTACCCCGTTCAAAAATTTACATACCCTTGATTCTTAATACTGTGTGTCATTACCTGGATGATCCATGAATCTGTTTATGTTTTGTGATAGTTGTTCATGAGTCCCTTGTTTGCCCTGAGCAGTTAAACTGCCCACTGTTCTTCCGAAAAATCCTCCAGGTCCTGCACATTCTTTGCTTTTCCAGCATCTTCTGTATATTTGACCCCTTTCCAACAGCAGCTATATGATATTGAGATCCATCTTTTCACACTGAGGACAACTGAGGGACTCGTACACAACTATTACATAAGGTGCAAACATTCACTAATGATCAAGAAGGCAACACTATACATCAAAAGCCAGGGGGATGTAAAGTTTTGAACAGGATGATCGGTGTAAATTATTATTATTTTGTATTTTATATTATCTTGTCTTGTGGACTAGATGTAAATATCTGTTTTGTGAAATAGCTTATTCATAAGCAGTGATTTCTTTCTAAACCAAGCTTGTCCTGTGACAGATGTGTCAGGTGATTACACAGAGTGAAATGGCACTTTGATTTTGCATGCATTGAGTCTAGTATTTTCAGCTCATGTTACTGAAATGTCTGTAACATGTCAGCAATGATTGAGAACACGCAAGTGAAATACAGTTGTATTCAAGAAGCTCAGTAGATCAGATGATGGATTTCTGATCAGAAGGTTGTGAGTTCAAATCCCAGCACCACCGCTGGGCCCTTGAGCCCTTAACCTTTAACTGCTCAGCTGTATAAATGAGATGAATGCAAGTCACTCTGGATAAGGGTGTCTGCCAAATGCCATAAATGTAAGCACACATTGTCTAATCAAAGTACAAATTACACAAGAGGACAGATGGCAAAAGCACAAGTTTAGTGTTTCTTAGTTCACATCAAAGTGTTTTCCATTTATTGTGTTTGGTATTCAGAGAAAATGCGGCACGAAGCTTGTAGAGTATTACAGATCTGCAACACTTAAAAAAAAAACTTTACAAAAACAAGAAACAAAAATGCAGCTGCACATCTGCCTTTTGTGTCTGTGTGTATCTATCTGTGTGTGTGTGTGTGTGTGTGTGTGTGTGTGTGTGTGTGCATGTGTATCTGTTTTTCTGTCTTTCTGTCTGTCTGTCTGTGTGGGTGTGTAATAGTTGCCACACATCATTCTTACTATGCCATCTATGGCTATGTTTACATACAGCCTAATAATAATAAATCATCATCATCATAATCATAATAATACTTTTATCTCACATCTCCGGGCTTGGGGGTTCGATTCCCGCTTGTGCCCCCGGTCCAAAGACATGCATTGTAGGCTGATTGGTATCTCTAAATTGTCTGTAGTGTGTGAATGGGTGTGTGAGTGTGTGTGCGATTATGCCCTGCGATGGGTTGGCACCCTGTCCAGAGTGTCCCACGCCTTGCGCCCTGAGTTCCCTGGGATAGGCCCCAGGTTCCCTGTGACCCTATGTAGGATAAGCGGTACAGAAAATGTATGGATAACTGGATAATAATACTGACTATCGGTGTTTGCGGGTGCTTTCTGTGCATGTGAGTTTGAGTCACAATGTGTTCCTTGCACAATGAAATAGTCCTGTAAGAAAACATAGCTCATGTTATAGATTTTAATTTATGTATAATAATTGTTGCAGGTTGCATGGTTGGTTACAAAGTAACATTTTGAGGCAGGTGGGTGGGGGGGTGGGGCATTAAAATACAAGTAACACACATACAAATGATGATTGTGTACAGCTTGTCCAGTTTAGGATGGATTTACACAAGTTCATTTGGAATCTGCAATCGGAATGAACTCATTCGGAGTTTAAACATAGCTATTAAGATAAAATCACCTTCTGTTAAATTGCATTGTTCAGCCTTAGTTTCATTGTCGAGCTTTTGAAAGATATTAGATTTAAGCTCTCCTGTCTAATTTCACAACCAGATGTTATGCTCTTGAAATTGTCTATTTCTATTGTATATTTAATGTACTAATGTTACTTGAAAATCAAACAGATCTGCACTTCAGCTTTTTCAACACTCTAAACTAAAGAAACAGACCAAAATATAATTTCTCTACAGGTAATTACTATGACTTTTTTTATTGAAACTAATAAAGCAGCTTATCTATAGCACTTAAAAAACTACTTACTTACTTAATAAATTAGCCTGAAAGTGTGATAATAGTTTACTTTCGGGCTAATTTATTATTTATTTATTATTACTAGTTAACAAATAAAAATGGTTTAGAAGCCTAAACATTCAACACACAGAATAAAAAAAAAAAAAAAACTTTCCCCCTGCTGTGGTGTAGCAACTTTACATAAAGTTTCTACATAATACAGCAGCAGCAGCATGTGTCAAATATATAAAATCAGGAATTGTAAAATAATAAAGCTGCAACGCTCTTTTGGTTGCAGCGAAGACCAGATTTCAAGGCATCTTTTATTGACGCTTCTGAAAAAGTTGTTCCTGTTATACTATTCAGTTTGACTATAGCTGCATAGTAAAGTGAAGATTCCTTTTGAGGAAAATCTGCATCAGTCTGCTGACAGACGCTTCCTTTTTTCATCAATGGTATTACAGGCTACTCTTTCAACCCTACTGGTGCGTAACATGCAGAGAAACAGCAAGTGAGGAAAACTGTGTAGCATTTTTGAGCTCAGTATTATACTTGGTTAGGTCTTCATTTAAACAAGTGCTGATGTATTCAAAGGCCATGTCTCCATTTTTCTTGTATAAGATGGAAATAAACACACTGCTAAAGCTGCTGTTTGCTGTATTTACAAGAGACTCTGATACTTTACTGCTCCTGGCCTCCATTCTCTTCACTCCTTATATGAGAGCATCATTAACATGGCATATAAAACCAGCAGACATGGAAAGAACGAGTAATTTTACTTGTATTTTACCTGAAATAGGTACTTGAAAATGAATACTACTACCCTTACTAATTCAATTATTCACAACATCCAATCAAATCAACAGCCTTGATTTATAATAGATGCCACAACAAATCCTTTTTGGACCAGGATAACGTTGCCTATTAATCTTATGCCTATTACTTGCTTTATTTGAATCATATGAATTCAAAATATACAAGGTAAGGAGTTGGATGTTCATTTTTATGAGTAAATGCTTCTACAAGAAGGTGAAAAATTTAAAGTTTTTTCGGTTTATTTCAAGTTTTACTTCTTGCAATGAAAAAAGAATATCTTGGCCATTGGAAAAAATCTAAAACATCTTACTCAACTAGGAGACAATTTAGCTAACAAAATAACAGAAATTCAAGGTTGAAATGAGTAAAGAAATCTAGAAATATGCTTGAACTCATAATGAGATATTAGACAAAAATGGTCTACAGTATATTCACATTACTTTCTAAGACATCCTTTTTTGCAGTGTACTTATAAATTCCTGAGTACATTTAAGTGCTGACGCTTTTTTAACCTTCAATTAAGTGTCATTTTGACCAACTTATTGTATTTTTAACTGAGGAAAAATGTGAGATAATACCTAATACTTTTGCTTAAATATAGCTTTCTCTGTGCCTTCTCCACCTCTCATAACCAGCCGAATCATGTGCCAGTGAAGCCCAAGCTTCGTATTGTAGTTCTACATCATCTGTTGCTTTTTTCCCCAAAAACAATCTAATGGGAATTGCACTGCTTGCACTGCTCTGCTTCTGTGTTTCTCAAGCATATTCTCATTACCTGCATTATAAACTCAACGGTATGATATTAATTTCAGTTGTTTAGCATGCTGTATTTATATAGTGGTCAGTAAAGCTAATGACAAACATATGAATTCCAGATATCAGCAGTAAATCAAATTGCAGGAACATCTGTCAGGCAGCTTTTCTACATATTTAGTCATGGGTCTTACTGTACAACTCTAATATTTAAATGCCTGAGATGGATGGGGCACCCTGGATGGGACACCAGTCCATTGCAGGGCACCATGCACACGCACGCACACACACACACACACACACACACACAAACATACACATACACACACAGACACACACCTAGAGGAAATTTAGAGTCACCAATCTATGTTTATATGTTTGTTTTTAGGACAGTGGGAGGAAACCAGAGAACTCAGAGGAAACCCATATGGACATGGAAAGAACATGAATAAACTGAAATCAGGATCAGACTGAGGACCCTGGAGCTGTGAGGTGGCAACACTACCTGCTGCGCTGCTATGCTACCCAAGCAATAAATTCTCCCTCTATTATTTCATCAATCTCTCAAGAACTTTTTTATTGCCTTTTGACAGTACCCTCCAGTGTGTCCTTTTGCGATGTCTTTACCTGAGTGATCTGTATGAATCCACTAAAAGTCTTCATATGCTTTCAAGGTGTCTTATAATATTGTTATGGTTGAAAGTAGCTTTAATGTGACTGCCTTGTAAACACTAGCATAAACAGATATTACAAGTGACTGTTTTAAATGTCCTATTTCAGAGAGTTCCATACAGCAAACTTTTAATCTACAAACTTTTATTCTTTAAACTTTTTGCAACTACTAACTTTTTCACCCTTGTCTCACTGACACAATTTGATAATGTCTGTTTATCTAAAATCAGTGACAGAGGGCAATGGGGAAATCGAACCTAAAGTAGATTAGATTTTGATTGGACAATCAGTTAAATTGATCAATTAAAATGTGCTTTGATTGCCTGTGGTACCCATATAATAGATCAGATTTGGATATCCATGGTTGGCTACATCAAGTAAATCAGCCTCTGAAGCACACATGGAGTCAATGGAGCGAATCTCACTGAATAGGTGGCCTAGGGTACCAGGTGAACAACCCAACCAGTGGTCACACAATAAAGGACTGAGGTTAAACCAAAGCAATAAATGAAAAGAAACAATCAATGTGGAAGTCCTTGTTCACCATTGTTGTTCTTGACAGGGCGAGACTGGAGCGTCTACTATTAAAGCTGCTCTGATTCATTGTTTAGCATCTATCTCTTTTTAATTAAGTGCCATTGATCTGCTGTGACTGCGCCCGTTTTATATGTGTCTTCACTGCTCGTAATTTCAGCACATGTCCACGGGAGCTATTGATGGGAA
This sequence comes from Stegophilus panzeri, assembly GCA_024331685.1. Classification (NCBI taxonomy): domain Eukaryota; kingdom Metazoa; phylum Chordata; class Actinopteri; order Siluriformes; family Trichomycteridae; genus Stegophilus; species Stegophilus panzeri. The sequence goes on along the minus strand of JANDJT010000060.1, from coordinate 12,474,505 downwards.
AAACGCATGCATTTAGATTAATTGTGCCTTCAAGCGGCGTTCAGCCAAGATGCTATGGTGTGATTTATTTTGTTTTTTCACCACATTTCCTAGGTCCATGTAGAGCTAATATAAACACCGCTGACTCTAAATCTCTTTCATTAGAATGGGCTGCCACCCCTGCACTGCCCTTGTGCACAGGAGGGAAGGTCTCCTGTTAAAATGTGATTTACACGCATGCTTAATAGTTTCCTTGACATTTATCTATGAGCTTCTCAATGCCATGCCAAGCCCTGCTGAAAAACACTCTATTTTTTTTTTTTGTATTTGGACAAAATTACATCGTGTCTGATGGTATCTTGAAATACAAAGGGTAATCTTTGCATGGAAGGGCAGCAGTAATGATTCACTAAAACATAGGCTAGAGATTAATTCCCACCCAGGATGAACAACCACTTTAAAGGTTATTTGTACATCCTGTTTAAGTTTAAGCACCCTATTTTCATTATAAGCAGAATAATAAAATATGAGACCACTGGCTTTTATACTCTTGATATTGTCTTCACCATCAGGCAGGTGGTACCTTGCTGAAAAGTTCAAAAAAAAAAAAAAAAAATTATAAAAAATCTGAGAGGCATGGTTACATGCTATCCAATCAAATAAAATCCTCCCATTCCCTATAAAAACCAAGTACACCCACAGCTCAGCACAACACAGTGACATGTTTGTAATGTAATACAATTACATTGCACTTATAGATTTTTATGTCAATATTTTAGTGGTTGAATATTTGTCTTGTTGAATAAAATGTGTTTCTGTCTTCTTGTGGGTGTTCACTAACATGTCTGAGCCTCTAGGACATTTGGAATTTTATTTGCTTTGTGAGATAATATATTGATTCAATTAGTTTGATATGATATTCTGTGTTGTAATGTATTGAATGTCAGATTCACATTTAGTAACCACAATGGAGTTCTCTTTTATTATTTTATTTTTATTATATACTATATTTTTTATTACATACTGTAATTCGGTTTGATTTAGTAGTTGGTTGAAGTATCCACTAAACTTGGAAATGGGATGAGATATTTAAGGCTTTGCTTGAAGTTGGGAAAATACAATTTTATGTAAAAAGGCTGTCAACTGATTAAAGCAAAATCGAATTCAGGACTTTTTTTTTGTGCAGGAATGAATGTCAAACCACATGTCAATTAACACTCATACACAGGCTAAAAAAATAGCATTTCCACTGTCTGTTATATTACACTATTTTAGGATATACCAATTCTTAAAATTCACTTGCATGGACAACCTGAACGCACAGCACAGAAGCTAATGTCCATCAACAAGGCCCTCATTATAACTCAATGACTGGCCTTCCATGGATGGAGGATAATGGAGGGTAATGTCTCTACAGATGTGTTCCAGGCTAAAGGTGAAGCATACAGGATTCCCAAGGGAAATAGATGCATCAAACAAATAAAAAAGTTTTTATGTTCTACTCAAATAGCTAATTCACTCAGTGCAACCCTGGTACTGAAATCCATTTACCCGTCTAATGGAAGAGAAAAACCAATGTCACATGACAAACAGAAAGTTATTTCATAAACAGCCTTTCTAACAGCATGGCTGAGAAAAAAGTAGATTCCCACAACTGCCATATTTGTCAAATATGATCAGCATTGCTTGACTTCATCCAGCTTTGAAAGCATTTATTTTTCCTTGGGAATCCTAGATGTCTAATTTTACCTTTAGGCTACTTTTCACTATATTATTTTGCCAAAAGTTTGTGGATACCTAACCAGCACACCCTTTTGTGCTTTTTGAACATCCTGTTCTAGATTTAGTGGCTCTGTGCAGGCTACTCGAATTCTTCCACTCCAAACTTGGCAAACCATGTCTTCATGAATCTCGCTTTGTGCGCAGGGGCATTGACATTCCGGAATAGGTTTGGGCCTCTTAGTTGCATTTGTTGGTCAACATATTCATGATTTCACAAAATATTGCAATCAACATATGAGAAATTATATGTAGGCATTGGACAAACAAGCTTCCCACAGTTCAGCTATGTTTATCTACATACAGAATTTGTTACTTCAAAATGTAGAACGGTATAAGAGCATTTATTGTACAGCACTCATGGTGGATGAACACGATTAGTCCATGAGGCGAAGTGGATAAGTCCATAAACGTGTGAAAGTTCTTAGGGCTTTTGTGTGTGGAAAAATTGTTCCATATTCATAAGCATGTGGACTCAAGTGAAAGAAAAGATTCTGCTTGACTCACTGGTGGGTTTTATATTAGCATGGCAAACATGCTGAAATTCACTTGTATCCACAGACTTCAAATGAATGAATGGCTTACACACATTTAAGAGAAAGAAACTTCAGAAAGTCATTGATTAGGTATCACCCACATAATCAGATGTGCCATGAAACAAGTTGCACAACTGTTGCATACTCCTACTCAAACACTGAACACACATCCACATAACCATGCACAGCCTTGACCACACAAAGACATGTGCTATGACTCGGAAATGAGGGGTATTAAGTCCTTGACTGTTCCCTAAGCTGCAACTCCCTCAGGCCTTTAAGCTCTTTCTACACTTTCACATAGAGAGTTGCAGAAAGTGCCAATACAAGCCATTTCAGAATATTTCTACACATGCGCACACACACACACACACACACACACACATACAGGACACACTTTTAACAAAATTGATGAAGCAATTAAACACAGGGAAGCATTTCCACACAGCCAAAGCAATGACATTTCAGTGCTATTAAAACCTGAAAAAGGATGGCATGGCATGGTCAAGCTGGTTTGCATATTCAAAAACTTCTGATCCCACACACAACAATCTCCAGAGTTTACATAGAATGACTAAAAAACAAAAAAAAAATCATCCAGTAAGTGGCAGTTCTATTGTGCAGAAACACCTTGTTGCTTAGAAAGGTCAGAGCAGAAAGACCAGACAGGTTCAAACTGGCTACAGTAACTCCAAAACTACTCTTTACAACCATGGTGAGCAGAAAAGATGTCTCAGGTTGCACAATATGTCCAAATCTGAGGCAGATGGGCTACAACAGCAGAAGACCACTTCAGGTTCCATTCCTGTCAGCCAACAGGAGAACAGGAATCTGAGGCTACAGTGAGCACAGGCTCAAAGAAACTGGACAGTTGAAGATTGGGAAATATCACTGTGACATGTGGATGGTATGGTCAGAATTTGGTGTCAAATGCATTAATCCATGGACCCAACCATGGGGTGGTGTAATGAGGTGGGGAATGTTTTTTGGTACACATTGTGCCAATGTAATACCAATCAAGCATTGTCTGATAGTATGCTACAGCATATATGAGTACTGTTACCACATCTCTTATGGCCACAATTTATCCATATTACAGTATAATGGCTTCTTCCAGCATGATAATGTGCCATGTCACAAAAACTGGTTCCAGGAAAATGTCAATGAGTTCAGCATACTTCAATGGCATCCTGAGTCACCAGATCTGAATCCAATAGAGTGTCTTGGCAATGTGGTAGAACAGGAGATTTGCAGCATGAATGTGCACTTGACAAATCATGTCATGACATCATGGACCAGACTTTCAAAAGAGTCTTTCCAACATCTTGTAGAATCCATGCCATGAAGAACTGAGGTTGTTCTGAGAGTAAAGAGGGACCTATCAGTATTAGTATGCTGTTCCTAATAAAGTAGTGATTGTAGGAGGAGGGGTTTTCTAATGGTGCAATAAAAGGAAATGGCTTGATGATACCTTAATATATGAAACAGTCTGCCATATTGCGATTTGGTTCACCTGCTGACTGACCAACATTTTTGTACCTCTAGAACAGAGGACCTCTCAACATTCCTGTCACACCATCTTATACAGCACTTCTTCTTTTGCCTATATGAACTCCACTTTAATAGAAAATGATTAGGTGTAGAGGGAGGCCATTATGATAAGAGAGCCATGTCTTTCTGTCAGCACTGCACTCAGGTGAATGATAATGCAGCCTGAAAAGTCGAGGGTTTTTTTTTTGCATTTCTGCCAAGGAATCAATCAGCTGGACAAGGCCTCATACTCAGCTCTATCTGATAGTGTAAAGGGAGAACGTACTGGGTTAGGTGGTAATTAAACTCATAATTATTATCAATCATGCACAGCATTACTTCATATTGCATATGGCAGTAAATGAAGCATGCTGTTTTGAAAGTGAGTACAGGATGGGAGACTGCTTCAACAGCAATGCTCATAATTCCCCCAGAAAGCCGCTTTTGTTTCTGTCATCCATCCAAATTTACCTTCAAATTAGAAAGCAAGTAACTGAGGAAGTGTTCATTTATGTCACACTAAGCTGGCAGTTAGTGTATATGATTATTAGTTCAGTGAATGAGAAGAATAAATTGAATATATGTTTACGGTTGTCGTGAACAGTGATGAAAAGACCTCAAGGTCTTGCTGTTGTTATTCTGTTCTCAATAGACACAGCTCTCCGATTAAGTATGTACACATTGAGTAAGCAGCCTTTTCAGAGGTTTCAGATGTACTGTGACTAAGAGTGAGTATCTCATAGAGAGACAGGAGTCTCTTTGGCTGCAGCCAAAGCTGGTTTTACAATACAATGAATATAAAAGTCTACACACCCTTGTTAAAATGGCAATTTTTGAGATGTAAAAAAATAATAAATAAACCAAGATAACCAAGCTAAATAATGTCACATTCCACCCTCAATGTTAAATTACACCATATAAAACAAAAAAAGCAAAAATAATCAGAAATTTTTGGGGAAAAATAGTATGAACCAATCACATTCAGTCTCATGATCAGCTCTTTCTGTAAGACTTTCTTTGCATCTTCTTGTTTTCATCTGACTACTGAAGCCTTGGTCTGCAAAGAGCTTACACAGCATGCATGGTATCTCACTTGTTGAAAGGTATTGATCAGGATAGGGATATAAAACATTTCCAAAATATGTACCATGGAACACCGTAAAGGCCATCAGCAACAACTGGAGAAAATGGAACACTACAGTGACATTACCAAGAACAGGACGTCCCTCCAAAATGTGTAAAAAATACAAGACAAAAACTTACAGAGGAGGCTGCCAAGAGACCTACGGGAACTTTAAAGGAGCTGCAGGAATATCTGACAAGTACTGATTACTCTCTGCATGTGACAACAATCTCTCGTATTCTTCATATTTCTGGGCTGTGGGCTAGGGTGGCTAGACAGAAGCCCTTTCTAACAAAAAACATCCAAGCTCATCTAAACCACCCCAAACCATGTGGCAAAATGGGTTATTGTCTGATGAGAACAATTCCAAATGGTATAATAATTCCAGAACTCAAAACAGTATGATTGATGCAAAAAAAAGAAGCACATCAACAAAAGAACATCATACCCACAGTGAAGCATGGTGGTGGCGGCATCATGCTTTGGGACTCCTTTTCTTCAGCAAGAACTGGGACTTTTAGCAAAGTGGAGGGAATCATTAATAGCTACAAATACCAGTCAATTTTAGTGCAAAACCTTTAGGTGTCTGCTAGCAAGCTAAAGATTAAAAGGAATTTCAACTTTCAGCACAACAATGACCCAAGGCATACATCCAAATTAACAAAGTAATGGCTTAACCAAAAAAAGAACAATGTTTTTGAATGACCTAGCCAGAGCCCAGACCTGACTCCAACTAAAATCTGTGGGGTGACCTGAAGCAGGCTGTGCACAGGAGACAATTACAGTTTAATGGATCTAGAATGTTTTTGCAAGAAAGAGTGGGAAAATATTGCCAATTCAAGATGTGCCACTCTAATAGACTCTTATCCAATCCAAACAGATTGACTGATGTAATGAAATCAAAAGGTGCTTCAACTAAGTATTAGTTTAGGGGTGTGCACACTTATTTAACTATATTATTATAACTTTTTTAGTTTTTCCCATTTTCCCTAAAATGTTTCTGATCATTTTTCACATTTTTTATATGTTGTAATTTCACACTGAGGATGAGAAAATTTCTGACATGATTTATCTTGATTTAATTTTTTACATCACAAAAACCCATTTTAACAGGGGAATGTAGACTTTTTATCCATTGTATATATGACATTTCCATGTCCATCAGAAGAAAACAGCTTCAGAGAGCTAAAAGCATATGGGTTATGCATGTAACCTTGTTCCTTGAGAAAGGAACAAGACGTTGTGTTTGGCATAACACTATGGGGAGCGCCCTTGCGCATGACTGGCATCTGAGGCTTGTGTAAAATCATACCTATTTATAGGCCTGCCATGATCAGGTGACGTGGCAATTAAGCACGTCATGTGATATATATATGGCATCTGTGAACTGCGCCGTCAGCCTCTATTATCTGAAGCGAAGACGCAATTCACAGGCCTACCCCGATATGACAAAGCTACACAACGTCTCATTCCCTTCTCAGGGAACAGGGTAACCCAGACATTCCCTTTCAAAGGGAACTCCATGTTGCGTTTAGCATAACACTATGGGAACGAGAGTACCCACTCCGTCTTACCGAGGGTACGGCCTGTTCAAAAAGACCCAAGCCCGGGGGTCACTGCAAGACACTCGAGCCCAGGGCGGAATGAATATCCAGGCTATAATATCAAATGAATGTGTGTGGCGTAGGCCACCCTGCAGCAGCACACACATTCTGTAAGGATACCCCTTTGGACAAAGCCTTTGAGGAGGCGACCCCCCTAGTGGAATGAGCCCTTATGCCCAGAGGCG
>JANDJT010000060.1:12428039-12448939 GCA_024331685.1 Stegophilus panzeri | reverse complement strand
CTCTCTCTCTCTCTCTCTCTCTCTCTCTCTCTCACTCACACACACACACACACACACACACACACACACACACACACGCACATACAGCATATATGTATTTCTTACACAGATTGTAATAGCTTGGGTCATACTGGTGGTCTCAAGGACTGAGTGTTTAGTAACAAGGTAGTAATCAGCTCCGATTTCAACTACTGTCTGTGTCAGTTTTCATCACAGGCTCTCTTGCTGCCATGATGAGTTAGGCCTGAGGTTTCAAACATATTTTACAATATGCTTCCAATTAACACTCTTTATCCTTTTGCAATCTAGTAGTTACTCATCAACATTAACTTTTTTATTCCTTGGCCTTGCCGTTTATGTTGATGAGAGTGTACTCTGTTTCTGGAAAAAAAAAAAAAAAAAAAAAAGGAAAATCCATTTCGACCTCTATAATTAGCATTTGATGTTTACATACTGCACAGTGTATGCAATTGATCGGACTCATGAAAACACCACAATGGCTTGAAACTAAATAAAATGTCTCACTTCAAAGAGGAACTCAGAGAAAGAAACAATCCAGTTGGCCACCAAAATACGAAAGTTATTAAAGCAGTAACTCAAAACCTGCAGGTGACTTGGTGTTAAACAGAGCTCCTCAGTGGGAATGATATCAAAGTGAGTGATAGCAAATCACTGTCCCACAGTTATTACACTTCAGATAATTGCAAGAGCAGTTTTCTAATGTACAGCATATTCTGGATGTAAGTTCTGAAAGAAGTAAGAGGCCTGCAGCACTTTTGGCCTGGAGATGAATGAAGAAATAAAACAGAAATTAAGAAGAAGAAATGCTAGAACATCTTTATGTGCAAAGGTGATCTTGTGCTTTCTGTGCCATAAAGAAAGCAAAGCCCATGAATCTCACCTCGTGAAATTTACAAGAACCTACACATCCTGCAGCACTTATAGTGCGTCTCTTTTTTTTTTCCATGTTAAGGTATCTTGTGTTTTTCATCAGAACGGTTCAGCAACTCCATGGACAGTGTCGCTACGTGACAGAGATATACTGCACTATGTCTCCAAAGAACCTGCGGCATTGCTCCGAGCCAGATAGATCTAAAATACAATGCATACTGCTCTTATTAGATGCACCTCTGCTGAAAGGAGTTTGAAAAATTAATTTCATGCCTGATTTAAAACATCCCAACGCTTGAGTGAACTCTCTGCCTGGTATTATAAACATCCACGGCTTAATCTTGCCCAGAACTGGCTCCGAATCACAATTTCTAAGTAGACAAAAAGTCCTGGGTCTGGTGGAGAGGATTGTGCAAGCTGAATCTGTTGAGCGTTCTTCTCTTTCAGTGATTTGTCAGCTCACGCCAGAGTCGTCATACTCATCCTCCAGGTGCCAAAGGCTAAACGTGACCTGTTTAAAGCTCTAAACCACTGCAGTGCACCAGCCCTGGAAAAGATTGTATTATTATTATTATTATTATTATTATTATTATTATTATATGCTGGAGCTACAGTATCTGAGCAACAGTGTAGGTATTCATAATGCAGCTGAAGTACAATAAGAATGAGACAGTGATGACAGAAGAGATAGTGCTCCAGAAATATTGACGTGCTGAAGGAAGTCGACATTGCAAGCAATACTGGGGAAAAAGTGATACAAAGGCTCTGTGGCTTACACAATTTTAACTTATTCCCTTCACCCTGCTACATTTCTGACACTACAGGGACTTTAGTTTAAAAGAAATAATATATTTATTTGTATGCTGTGTAACAAATCTCATTCCCAAGTCATTTTAGATGCAGTGAAGCAGTTCAAAAATAAACTGAACCTATACTATACATCATCCTGTGCTTACTGGTATGTCAATCAACATGAATGGCATCATTCCCATTAGACTTCATATGTCATCCCTGGCATTTTAATGATTTCTCATTGACATGCCTTTTTTGTATTTTTATATAAATCCTGCTTATAATATGGATTTACTATCTGTCACAAAAGCTAAAGTCTAATGCAAGGTTGTGCACATAGGATGAAAGAAGTAAACAATGGCTGCACAAACAGATTAAGGCAGCGAGCTTCAATTTGGCACTCAGCACATAAATCCTGACTTGCTTTATACCACAACAATGTTTAATGCTTGTTTCTGATTGGTCAGAGGGTGTTGATTCATTTTCTATAACAGCATGGCTTGGACAGTAGTTCCAACTATAAGGTTTATATCAATGTGCTCATCCTGCTGGAAAAAAAACCCAATAGAAACCATCACAGAAATTCTAATGGTTTCCACTACAAATAGCATTACAAACCATCATCTAACCATTAAAACCATTACCATTACTGGTCCTTAATGGTATCCACTAGACATAGCATGCCACCAATAGAAGGCAACAAATTACCAGTAGAGACCTACAGGAACCATTACAGTTTCCACTAAAACCAATACAATTCCCATTATAAGCATTACAAATTCTATGTGGGTTTCTTTTGTTGTTTTTTTTCAGTAGCGCATTCTTATATGTTATCTATAGTAGCAATTTATACAAAGACTTGTATGACTTGCATCCACATAAACAATGTGTAATCACTGATACGGTGAATCTTTCTGTGAGATGTTTATTTAGCATTTATGGAAGGAGTCTCAAGTGTTAGTTTTTTGTTATTGGTAAAGCTCTTCCATTAAGGTTTTGACACTTGTCTTCAGGATGAAGAACATTCTCTGTAACAGGACAAGCTGCAGTTTCTTTTGCCTTGTTAACTTCAAGAGGGAAAAATAGAGACTGGTGAGGAAATGACTGTTTATAACTGCAGTAGCTTGTTTTGTGGATGTTCCACAACATTCAACATAACTAGAAATGGTACAAACTGTACAATGTGTCATTCTTTGAACAATAAAAAATCAGACCCATTTGCACAGCGTCTTAGTGGTTAGCACACTTGCCTTGAATCTCTGAGATTGGGGGTTCAAATCCCGCCTCCACCCTGAGTGCATGGAATTCCCATGCTCTCTCTGTGCCTTGAGGGCTTCCTCCAGGTAGTACAGTTTCCTCCCCCAAAAACATGCATTGTAGACTGCTTGGCATTCCCATATTGTCTGTATTGTTTGAATGTGTGTGTGATTGTGCCCTGTAATGGGTTGGCACCCCGTGCAGGTTGTCCCCCTCCCTGTGCCCCAAGCTCCGTGGGATAGGCTACCTTGCGACCCTGTGTAGGATAAGCAGTACAGAAGATGGATGGATGGTAGATTGCTGTGGTATGTGAGAAATAAAACACTTCAGGATGTGTTGTAACTGGAAAATAATGTGGTAACATCTTACCATTCTGACCTTTATAATTCCTTATGTAAATGAATAAAAATCCAATTCATGGAAATACACTAAATCAAATTTATGTTCATTGGTTTCTAATTGTACACATCAAATGGGAGCACAGAAAGTTTGATTGGACATAACCAAGAGAACCACACTCCTTTAATTTAGTGCACAAGTCCTTCATACTTAAGCAATAATATATTTTTTAAAAAGTTCAGGCAAAGTTCTCGCCTGCAAGACATCATTATTTCTATGCAGCAGCTTACAGGATCACAAACCCAACACTGCTAAGACTGATGATCTGAAATCCAGAAAGCCTTATCTGCCGGTGGGCTCTTAGAAAATTCATCAACATCAGTAGTGAGATAGGGATCTTCCATTAGTGTAACGGGTCTCATCTCTCTCTCTCTCTCTCTCTCTCTCTCTCTCTCTCCATCCCTCCCTCCCTCCCTCGTGGTTTAGATTCATCTGTTTAATTCTTTCACCTCCCACTGCTATGGTGAGCTAAGTGGTTGCTATATCCCAGGCAAAAATTTAATTATCTTCATTTAGAGATTATTAGCCTTTAATATGTGATTTTTCATTACAAATTGAAAGACTCTTTCAGAAAAGCAGCCAGCATGCCTGGAACATTGCGATATCGGCTTTGTGTCTTTATGCATGTGGTTACTGAAATTATTATATCACATATACACAGAAGGTTGCAAAGGCTGCAACAACTGGGAGCGTTTGCAGAAAATCAAAACGTTTACTAATTCATCTGTTTAATACTCAATTTATGAGCTTTTTCTGCCAGTGTAAAGCCTCGTCAAGGTCCGATAAAACTTTAAGTGTACGTGTCAAAACAAGATTTACACTTGCTTTGCAAAACCCAATAGGATCACAAACTGTTCATTTGCAAAATGCTGTTGTTGATGATAAATGAAGGGGACAGCTACTAGTTAGCACAATGCAAAAAAAGTACTTAATGCTAAGTGGTGGTGACTGGCTTCCAATTATTGTTGCACTTGTTAGGATGTTTAGTCAAGCGATTCCTTTAAAGCCAAGAGTAAGACAACTGTCAGACACATTTGCTTTTTAAATGCACTTAGCATGCATGTAAAATACAAACATACATAAATATTCATTTAAATTCAACTGAAAAGTGCAGGTGAGTGTTGGGAACAAATATTACAAGTAAATGCATTCACAGAACACAATGATGGGAGCAGACTCAAAAGAGAAGCAATTATTACAATATGAAAGAGATAAGCGACACACCTAAACAGAGAGGAACGGGGAGAAAAAAAGAATGGGCGAGAGTCAGTGCTGTTACTCGTGCAGTGTAATTTAATCAATATGCTTCCATAGAAACTGCTTTTCAACATCTGAGCATTTCGTCAGTGTGAATGGGGAGGCGTGAATTTGACTTTCAACAGTGTGATTGAAGCAGCGTGATGGAGCACTGATGCTTGCTGAAGATGTATTGTATGTAGTCTGTGGATTAGAGCAGACGGTCAGTTGCAAAAATGAGAAGGAATCTTCTTAATGAAGCCTAGACACAGTGTCTGCAATAATATTAACATGTGAATACTGTTGAGTAATGTCAATGTATGTTTATAATATGCCTTTCTGATTTAACTATTATGTAAATTGATTTTTATACAGTATAATGCAATTTTGAATTAGAAGGTGGAGTACGATTTGAGGAAACAATATCAGTCTTGTAAGGCATGGTGGTTTAGTGGTTAGCATGTTTGTTTAGCAACTCCGGGGTTGGAGGTTTGAATCCCGCCTCTGCCCTTTGTGTGCAGAGTTTGCGTTTTCTCCCTGTGCTTCAAGGGCTTCTTCTGGGTACTCCGGTTTCCTCCCCGAGTCAAAAGACATTCGTTGTATGCTGATTGGCATTTCCAAATTGTCTATAGGATGTGAATGTATGTGTGATTGTGTCTGTGATGGGTTGGCACTCCAAGCCAAAGTGTCCCCTGCCTTGTGCTCTGAGTTCCCTGGTATAGGATACCCACAAGTGTGGATAAGCAGCATGAAAAATGGATGGATGAATGAAACATCACTCATAGATAAACAAACAAGAATACTTGCAGTCACAATACTGCAAAAAACAGCAATGAGTCCTGTGAGAGCTGAAAAAACCCCCATCTCTTATTGGTGAGCTGAGCCAAATAATTTGACTCACTGATAAAAGTCAGAATTCTAATCTAGTTAAGATAAGCTTTAGGACCATGTAAAATTTGACATCCACAATCGCCTTTTGCAAAATGGTATTTGAGAACACTTACATCTATTAAAATATCATTATATTTTAGTGTGAAAGAGAGAATCATCACTTATGTTAAATGACTACACCATGAAAATATTTAATCAGAAAGAACATCTCAAGCAGAATAAGCATCTTCAGCCCCACTGAAAAAGCCCAGTGTGTGCGTATTACTGAGAAATTTACTCGGTTATCAGGTCCTGATGGTTGTCCTGAGGGCAGCCCAACCTGTTACGATAGAACTAAATGAGAAGTGCTACTACAGTTCTGCTTAAGTGCCACGATGTGCCAAGTGAGGCCATTGGCAAGTGAGGCTCTGCTTCTTAATACACTCTATAATCCAGCCAGTCACATCCAAGTACACACGCTTCAGGGAAAGTATGTGCAGTAGCCACTAAATAATGTCATTTTCCCAAACGGGCAGATTTAGGTGTGTCCTAAGCCACTATTTGTAGTGTTCTGTACTTTCTGTTTTTGTCTGTCTGGATTGTAAATTTTGTATATTAATGCTAACAGACATACCAGGTAGTGTAAATAAAAACACAAAAGGATAGTTAGTGTGTTGGCCACTGTGTACTGTGCCTGTGATACAGAGAAGAACATATACTGACATTTATAATGGTACAATGAGACAATTAAGAAACACAAATCTCATATTTAGAAAATGTGCTTTAAGAATATTAAAGCAATGCAAAGACCAAATGTGAAAAATTGGATGCAAAAGACTATATTTACCTTAGTGTGTTTCCCTTCTACACAAACACACACATACATACAACATGGCATACACACAAATAGAAAACATCATTCGTCATTAAAAACCCCAATTTAGCAGAAGTCATTATAGAGGTCAACTATTAATAGCCAAGCCTGGAACTTTAAGGAAATAAAATGAAACCAGAAGAGGAAAAAAACTGACATTTATGCATTTGAATGAGCTGACCTGCCATGGCAGTGCGTCTGGACTTTTAAATGAACATAATTAGTATTCAGTTATGTACCTACATCTTCAGTCTGCTCTTGTCAGAACATGAGGTAGTGTCTGTAGTTATTAACACACTCCCCATACTAAGAGGGTAAAAACTGTGTTAAACTGTCAATTATCCAAACCATTTTTTAAACTAAGTTTTGACCTCATTTTGATGTGTAGTTGTGATGTAAAGATCAGATTTAACATCTTATCATATGGAGTGGTGACGGTTAACATAAATTAATCTATCAATTCTAAATGCTGGGCTCAGAGCATTACACTCCACTGCAGCCACTGGTTCAATCACAGCTTTGTCTAGGTTTGTAAAAGCAGCACTATTTGTAGCACAATAATAAGAAATGCTAACTTCCATGGCAGTGCGTTTAAGATAATGAAATACAGCCCACCCTAAAATTATTGCTTCGGTGACAAGGCAATTCCACTTATTATCCAGTTCTTCCATGCCAGTGGTATGCCATTTCAGAAAGAAAACCATAATTTGCCTAAACCTAAAACTCTGCAGACAATACCCAACTCCCTTCTCACACATCTCCCCAGCACCTTTGGTAATTTCCTGCATTAAAAAAAGTTATTGCATAGTCAATTTCAATGTTTATTTGCCCTCAATAATAGGTGGTACCCTCAGACAGTGTAAGTGGGCAGAAGGGGGAGTGCTTTCAGGATCAGGTTCAAACAGCATTTATTAAGCAAACACACAAGTAATTATTCATTATCACACAGACAGATGGGGATCTGCTTATGAATTCCAAACATACAGATTAGACATTTAAATCTCCTGCTCTGTGTTGCCACATCTCCTCAACGTAATTGGCCTGGAGTAGTCCAACAGGAATTGCAGAGGAGTTTCAAAGAGTGCTTTGTCTCCGCTGGCCGTGCTTCATGGTTTGCATGAATAAGTATTGCTCTGCAAGCACACTCAAGATGAAGAGTGCAAGATGGAAAAGACAATACAATTCACCAAGGGGAAAGTCTCCTCGCCCGCTTAATCAATCTATCTAGTCTCTGAAAACGGAAATGCATGATTGTGATGCTGTTATTGAATATTGTAGAGGACATGCTATTGCACATTTAATAACAGAGCAAAACAAATCTCCAGTTCAGGATATTACTATAGGAATATAAATTATATGTACACACCCATGGGCACTTGGTGCCTGCAATGTATGCTGGTCATGCCTGGAAAATCTGTTCAAACATGATGTTTACAGCCAAGTTGATGCCTTTAGCAAATAGTTGCTCATAACTTTAGTAAATTATTTATAGCAGGCATTCTTTTTAATGTTTATGAGTCTACTAAGTTATTTACTATGAGTTTGGATCAAGATTCCTTAGCTCTTGTATCCTAGTCTAGTTTTGAGAACTAATCAGAGCTGGCTGGTTGTGATATTAGATGGGAGGGCTAAAATGTATTAACTATCAATAGATACTATTAGCGCTGAGCAATGTATTGCACACACACACACACACACACACACACACACACACACACACACCAATGGCAGCTGGGGGGTATTAAAACAGGGGAACGTACAGTATATGTAGCATAAACGATGGGATTTACATTAATGCACTCGTTATCACTAATACATTATCACTTGTTCACAGGGATTTGGGATCAAAAACCAATAATAAACACAGCCAATTGATTTTACTGTACCAAGACCTTTTTTTCCTCACTGACTTTGGGCATTCAGTCTCTCCTAATAAACATGAGCATCAAAAGACTTTTCTAAAATCAGGCCAACATTAGCAGTGCCTGCTATTTCGTTCCAAAAGGCCGCTAAGCTGCTAGAGCTTAAAAAGGAAGTGATAGCTAGCTAGAGAGCCAGACTTATAAACAACAAATTTCAGAAATGAACGCAACTAATCAAATCGAACTTTATACTTACAGTTTATTTATTTATTTATTTTTACAATATTTACAAATAACACCTACAGCAGGCTCCAAGCGATTCCAACTGATATATGTTAAATTACTTTAATACTAATACTTGCATATACTATATTGTTTTATACCTATTTGTGTTTCTCTATTATAACATTGTGTAAGACATAGTGATCATTCATACTGTTGTCTATTCAATAGCTACTGCACATATTCACTGCCCATAGCCTTGTTATTTATACAGTGTCCCAAAAGTCTCCATACATAGGGGAAATTAACACTTTTTAGCAAAATGTCTTCCAAAATGTTTCATACTTAATTTAGATCATTTTTTTTCAGATAGCCTTTAAGCATGCCTTTGATAAAACAAGAATGTATTGAAATCATTCTCATGGCTGGATCAGGAAGCTGTTGCAAGGTTGTGATGGACTTGCGAAAAGGAACATGGCGAGCACATCACACACGACACTGTTATCAAACTTATTAACAACTTCAAAATGACTGGAAGTGTTGTGGAACCACTGAGAAGTAGATGCCCACTAACATCCACTGATGAAGGCACAACAGACGTGGTGCAAGCATACATAGTCCCTGGTGTATTGAGACTTTTGAGACACCCTGTATTACATATTCAACCTGCACTTTGTTAATTTGCCCAGTGCTACTATTTGGCACTTCTGGTAGATTCTAAACTGCATTTTGTTGCATTTGAGATGTCAGCCATGAATCATCACTTATGATTAGTCCCAATTTACCAATTCCAGCCCTTTGAGAGGTCTACAAATCATCATAAGGACAAGCCATGCATCCAAGTCGGACAAACAGAAAGGGCACTATACACTAATTGTTGGCTGTTTTTTTTCTGTGCAAAAAACACCCACCCACACTCCATTCACTCCCAATGAAGCTGTGCCTCCGGGCAGGACTCAGAATTATGCATTAAAACCCTGTTGTCTAATGAACGTTAATCTTTTGTCCCATTAAATTAGCAAGTACACAACCACCTAACACACACTAACTGACGCACAGGCTTCACTGAATGTGTATTAGCTCTGATTGATTTGCTAAAATATTGAATTCCACCAAGATTGATGAATAATATAAACAATTTGGGAAACATTGCTGCATTGCAGTGAAATTTTAGGGGGAGCCAGGTTTCCTGTGTAGTCTTAAAGTGATCACCTGTGTTATATAAACACACACATACACACACACACACACACACACACACACACACACACAGGCAGATAGACAGCTGCATTCATGGTTTCATGACTTTAAGTGTTTCATGGCATGGTAAGCAGAAATGTTGTAACCCTTTAGTTTAAACCAAATAACAATAAACTTAAGGTTCTGTCATTTTGAGTAAGTTGTGCTTTGCTCAGACAATGGTGCTTAGTATGTCAATTTTTAGTTTCTCCTATAATTTTAGTTTCTTCATGTGCCTTTTCCATCACTGCTGATGAAATGTTATAGTGTGCCCGTAATATGACATGTAATATAGCAGTCAAAATCAAATCTAGAGAACATTTAATTCTGTGTAAACACCTGACAACTGTTACTGATAGGCTGCATGAATCTACAGTTTGGGCTAAAAAATAAATCACTTCTTCATACCATCATGTGTATTCTTCTTATTGAACATTGGTGGTGATGTTAAACTTATTTCCACAAAAGTCCAAAACGATATGTGTTAACAGCAAATAATCTGATGAATACCAAAAATTATACCTTATATTGATGTCTTTATATATTTGAAAGAGAGGGGGCATCGGGCTGGAGACAGGAAGACAACTATCTCTATTTGCTTAACTAACCCATGTGACTGTGCTAACTTAGTTTATTAACAAGCTTTCTTGATTTGTCTTTGTTTGATTTTACCCACAGGACTGCCACTCACAGGATGTCTTTTGTTTTCTTGCACCATTCTGTGTAATCTCTATATATATATATTGTGTGTGAAGATCCCAGTACTGTACATCAACAGTTTCTGAAATACTCATATCATCCCTGGCACAAAATACCGCCCCTTGTCCTTTGACACACATTCTCAATGGCTACATCAGTCACAAAGTCACAAAGATCAAATCTTTTCCCTATTATAATGTATGATGAGAACATTATAACAACTGAACATCTGTATGATTTTCTGCATTGCACTGCTTCAATATGATTGGCTGATTGGATAACTGCATAAATGAGCAGGTGTACAGGTGTCCGGTGAGTGTAGTGTTTGATGATTATGTTGGTGTATTACAAACTTCTACAAAACTGCAATTAATAAATAGTTACTGTATAGAAGACTAAATATAAGTTAAAGATAAAAGCCATATTGCTGTCAACCTTGGAACACCCAGGACATGTTAAACCCTTCCCTATCATTATAATCCTCAAGGGCTATAAGCATTTTGTCACAGTGCAAGACTATATCCATTTCATTACACACCTAAGTGTCCAAGGTTGCATATTATACGGGTCTTTCACTTCATGAGTCCTTGTATTGATCACTCACACAGAAGAATCTGAGAAAGACAGATCCAGAGGAGAGAAACAAAAGCTTTTCCTTAATTCCTCCAAGGCTGAATGGGTGCTCCATCCAGTGTTAGTTTATGTTAGTTACCCTGAAATCCAGAGGCTCAGTGTGAGTCGTTAGAATTGAGAGAGGGTTTTACAACCTACTACAAAAAGCCAATTAAATTCAGGGACACTATAAGCCCTTCATCTAAAGGTAACACTGGCACCATCAGGAGCAACAGCAGTCTGTGCTGTTGAGGCTGCTGCAATTTATCTTCAATCGTTGAGAAGCTGGTTTACAGATTACAAAGAAAGTGATTATGTCTCCTTCAGTGAGAGATCAGGAAAATGCTGTCAGCTAGTATAGGTTCTGTGATTCATTCTACACCAAGGTGCAGTGTGTCTGTTGGAGCAAAGCACATGATAATACTGCACTTCTTTACATGTCTAAACTGTATTCATAAAGAGTATACTGTTGGACAGATGGGTTTTATTATGATCTGGAGAGGATGCAGGAAAAAGGGTGGATACCACTGTGTACAGTAGTATTCTTGGTTTTAAAGAGGCATTTCAATTAAACCTATATTTTCTTCTCTAATTATCTGTCACTGTTAAGCTGCAATCCAAAGAGTTTGGAAGTATGACTGAACAACAACTGGAATACCTTTACAGTATCTATTCAAATATAGTCAAAAGCAATTAAATATAGTCAAAAGCAATTAAAAAAATTAATATTAGAAAAATATTATCACAATTGATGTTAAATATTTACAGTATAATTGCCATTGTTCTGCACATGTCTATACATTTTCAAAAATCACATTAGCAAATTGGATTATTATTATTATTATTATTATTATTTTATTATTTTTTTAAGTGTTTGTTTTGGGACTTCCTGCCCTCATTTTGAAAGTGTTGTAGCAAAAGCATCTGAAAATATCTCAAACAGTGGTGCCTCTGCAGTTACATTTCTGAGCTAGTAATTAGAAGATTATGAAATCTGGGCTGGTATGTATAAAATGTCGGTCTTGCGTAAGTGACAAAAAATTATTGTGAATTAGGAAATTTGCTGCTATACTTTGTCCTAAGAAAGGGAGCAATGTACAATAATTCTTTACCCACTAGCATCCGTACTCGTAAGGATGTATTGCAATTGGTGAAGCGCTTGTAAAGATGTTATCCTTTTAAAAATCATGTAATTAATCCGTAATCAAATACTACATTCAGCAACATTATAAGAAACAATGCAATAAATGCTGACTGAATAATGATGATTATGGACATATTGCATGTTATTATCTGTCGACATGCTCCTTTGATCTCAAGTGTAAACTGCACAATGTAATATGTGGTTTGTAAATATGAATAAATACAAATTTGTTAATAAAGTGCTTTCCTTTTTAGTAATTACTCAGCTTTTGCTCATGTGCTAACCACATAATATGCAGTATCCTTTGCTTTAGCTGTTATATCCCGGGCCATCTCTGTATCTGTTGGAGTGACGATCACAGAATGAACAATTTCAGCCAATGAGTCTACCTTGTCAAAAACCAATACTGAAATACATTAATAATAGACTATGATTTTTTTTTTTTTTTTATAGGCAGTGATCTACATCTGGCAACTGATTTATGGTGATGCAACAGTCATCCTTCATGCTTAAAATTTACTCCTAGGATTAACTTTTTCTCTTTACTAAGAGTTGACCAGTTTTGCCCAGTTAACTTTTTTTTGCCAAGAGTTGCCCAGTTAACTAGTTTTTTGGTATTAAATATAAGCTTCTCTAAACTAATTTTAAGAGTAATTCTGAGAGCCTGTATACATACACTGTATGGCTAATAGCATGTGGACACTTCACCATCATTCCCGTATGTGCTTGCTGAGCATCCTATTCCAAAGTTGGTCCCACTTTTGCTGCTATAACAGCCTCCACTCTTCTAGGAAGACTTTGGAGTGTAGCTCTGGGAATTCAGCCACAAGAGCATTAGTGAGGTCAGGCACTGATGTCAGGCAAGGAGGACTGGTGCACAGTCAGTATTCCAGTTCATCCCAAAGGTGTGCAGTGAGGTTGAGGTCAGGTCTCTGTGCAGGACACACAAGTTCTTCCTCACCTAGCTTGGCAAAACATGTCTTTATGGTGCCATGGCCCCCAAGGGGCAATTCCACCTTGGGCCACTAGAGGGCACCCTGACTGTCCTTGCAGAACATCTTTTTCTGTTGTCTCACTGATTTCCTGTTTTGCCATACTCACCTGTTTGTTGTTTGTCTTGATTAGATACCCTATTTACGTTCCCCGTTTTCTATCATTTGTTGCTGGAGCGTTATGTTCAGGTTATGCTATGTTTTGTCTTTGTTTCTTTATTTCCATTTGATGTTGTTTGCATTAGGCTTATTTATCTATCTATCTATCTATCTATTTATTTATTTAAAAGTATTTCTAACCTTGCTTCTTTAGTATTGCTTAGTTTCTGGTTGTCTCTATATTATGTTTTTTTTCTGTTCTTGTGTTTGTTTGAGTCTTTGTCCCCTGTAATAAAAGAAGTTCTGCATTCTCTGCAAACAAACAAAACAATGATAAAATCTTTGTGACCATAAGGAGCATTATAACCAGGTGCATGCTGAATGCTGTTATAAAAATACCTGAGAGTCATATAGAGCTGATGTTTTCACGTGAACGATTCATCTAGTAAGACTTTAGAAATAGAAAATCATATTCTGCCACATACTGAGCTCATCAAACCTGGGTTGTCTGTATGCAGAGAACCGCGAGTAACTTCAAAGCACTCAGCACAGTGTACGCACTAGGGAGAATACATCTGAACCATCTCTGAAAAATAATGCAGTGTCCTAGATGGGCTACTTTGCACTCCTAAGCTGAATGTTGCCATAAAAGAAAAGTTGAAATGAAATGCTCTCTTGCAGAGGCGAATGACTTGCAAATTTGATTTGATACCAAATCTAATCCAACCCAGCTCTTATTTCACAAATGTATAAACTGCAAAAAACACCAAATCAGAGACTGGCCTAATTGAAATATCTGTACCAAGTGCATAGGTTTACCTTCAAGTCGTGATTTAAAGAGGCTCACTCTGAGCTCTCATATAGAGAATATTAATATTCATTGATTTGATAGAGTGAATTATTTGGGCTCACCACAAATCTGGGGAAGACTCATGGTAATGATCCATAGGGAAGGCCAAATGTAATAAATAGACAATAGTCTGCATGGCTGGCCCATTAAATGAGCAAATCATATCCTAAGCTATGACAAACGGTGTTTGGCTCTCCAGCTCCAGCGCTAAGTGCTATCTGAGCACACCAAAGAAAAGAAAAAAAACATTAATAAGGGTTTTCCATGAAAAATATGAATGAAGAACTCTTTAATATAGTACTTCGAGACAAATAAATAACAGTTATTTATAATTAATATGCTCAAATGTAATGCTAATGCTAGTAATGCTAAAAAAGTTGTGTTCTTTAAGGAAAGTTGTGTGCTGTGCTCATGTACAAAATCTGCTGCATCCGTCAACTCTTCACTTAATCATGGCATAAAATAATTCAGTGGATAAAGTCTGAGAATATGTTAAATCAAATGTGGCTCCAGTGTTTCAGGCCAGTATCAGCCCTAATACTGATGCTCAGAATTGGATGTGTGCTTCCCAAGAAAATTAGCTTCAGTCAGTGAAGGTTTGTAAGCTGACTGTGGTTCCGATGGTGACAAATACCAAACGATTGTGTTTGTTTTAATTTCTGTTCTGGTACTGTCTTCACTCCTGTCCTTTTACTGATTTGTTGCCCTACTGTGGTCACCTGTTCTGTGTTAGTTCTGGATTAGTCTGCCTGTTTATATCCTCTGTGTGTTTGTTCAAAAGTCTTATCATGCAATTAGTTACTTTCAGAGTCATGTTTGTGAGTTCTTCATGTCATTGTACTTCTTGGCTTTGATTCTTGTCTGTTTCAATTCTTTCAGATCATATACATTAGGTTATTGTTGTTTAAGTGCAGCTGATATGGACTTTGAGTTACCATACTAAAGCATAAACTGAGATTATGCACTTACCTGTCTCTACTCACTGCGCATCACACACAAATGTTTATTGAAATTTGTTAAAAATCTGAATTTGAAGTAACCTTTTGTCATAGAATTTATCTGTATCACTAAGCTGTTACTTTGTAGGTGAACATATTATATTGCTTTACAGAAATATATAAATTTAGCATATACATTTTAAATTGATACATTTATAAATGTATCCCTAATAAGCAAGCCAGAGGTGATGGTGGCAAGGAAAAACCTGAGATGATATGAGGAAGAAACCTTGAGAGGGAACCAGACTCAAAGGGGAGCCCATCCTCAACTGGGTGACAAAGAATAGTGCAATTATAAATAATTCCCTTCTATAACTGTACACTACATGGTCAAATAGTGCAAGTGTGTAACCAGGAAATTCATCAAAGTCTATTTTGTTGAAGTTATCAACTATTCACTGATGGAGACTTGAGTGTAAAACTATTCTTGGCAATTGTAGTCCTAAGCTATTGTAGCAAAACTGTCCATATCGATTTCAGTCCATCTTCATAGTTTTTAAGTGTTACCATCCTCAGTAATCTCATTGATCTTTGGCTGTCCATGTTGGGGCATCCTCAACAACAGCGAATGTTTTCCAAGTGATGAGAACTCCAACTCCGAAGTAGGGCATCAAGATGATCAGGCAGGTCTGGAGAGCACTGGTATCTCAGGATACATACACTCTGTTTCATTTTATATTGTTTTGTGAAACTCAGCAAAGCTGATAGATATTGTGTGAATTTCAAACAAAATAAGTGAACTGACATTTCACTATTAATCACATAAAAAATAATAAATACAAAATAAAAACCTCAACTTCAGTGTTCTCTTCTCTTACTGCTGCTGGGTGTGATTAGAATGTAAAATACAAGCAAAAATGTGTCTATAGATAACAATTAAAAGTGACTATAACACTGAAAAAATATTATATTTAAGTAATTAAATGTATTCAGATCTGCACACTTTTCCATTTATCCACATTTAGTCAAGTATTTGCATTTCTGGACACACTTCAGTTGATACTAGACTAGTCTGTGTAAAATGCCCCTGATATTTAATTAATATTTAAAAGCAGTTGGTCCAGTTTGATGGTGTAACATAATACAGTTATAATATAAGCCATTTTTGCATGGAATTTTTTCTTTATTTTTCTCTTGCATTTTTCTAAAAGCCTTTAATACAAACAAAGTTGGTATCAATCTTTTTTCTGGCTTTAACATGAATCCTCTCACAGGGTCTATGCTCTCGACATGTGGTGACCTTCAAATCACTCGGGTAATAATAATTTTTTCAAAAACCTTTTCAATTATTCATGACACTTTATTCTGCATCATTTCCATCAGATTTCCATACCACATGGATGGTTTTATTTAGTGTTACTGCTTTCATTGGGCAGTTTATATGAATTTCTTGCTTTATTCATCAATGCAGGAGGAAAATGTACCTGTGCCCAGCCTACTAAAAATGACATCAGGAGAAAGTGATTAGATTACAACATAATAAGTGCTTGCAGCATACATAAACACAAACAAACACACACACACACACACACACACACACACACACATCGCATAAATACAGATTTCCAAAAGAGCAAGGGAATAATTCTCTGTCCATCAGTTTAGCAGGTTGTCAAAGACACATTACCCAAGGACAACAGCTTTCCCAATTTTTACGCTTTGCCTGAAGCAATGCAGAAATTCTTGGAGTATTAGAGGATTGGGAATTATTCTAAGATAAAGCAATTTGTTCTCTTCTGGCCTAATTTTCCAAATACATTAGTATGCACTACAGTTGGAAATTATCAGTATAAACAGTAAACATTACACTAGCCTTGTTTTGAAAACCTTGGTGCATGTATTTCAAATTTCTCTTGTAATAATGATTTTGGTGACATTATTGTCTAGCCTAAAGCAATATAATTATTTCAGAGTTCCTTCTCTCAATATATCATGATGCCAGATTACTGTCACACCACCCATCACAATCCCTGAAAAATTCCCACATACCTTTCAAAAAACTTATTCATTCATCTTCAGCAGCTGCTGGTCAGCATTGTGGTGGCTCTGGAGGCTATCCTGGGTACAATGGGCACGAGGTGGAAATACACACTGAATGGGACACCAGCAGGCCACCATCCACCCAAATTAAGATCTACTACAGGGTGAATTTAGAGACTGCAATTGAGTCATAATGTTTTGAAAGCTGGAGCCCAGAGGAAACAAATAACAAACATGAAGATTATATACAAAACTCCACAGAGACAGTAACCTGAGCTTCAACCCTGAGCCCAAATATTAAATGCAGGACCCTGGAGCTACCCGTGCCACCATGCCAGCATACTAATCATTTATTCTTTCATCTTCAGTAACTACTCTATCCTGGTCAGGGTCTCAGTGGATCCCAGGAACAGTGAGCATAAGGTGTGAGAGCATATTCACCCTGGATGAGACGCCAGTTCATCGCAGGACACCATGCACATGCACACACACACACACACACACACACACACACACACACCCTTTCACACCTAGAGCAATTTAGAGTCATCAATCCACCTACTGGCATATTTTTGGAGAGGAAGGAGGAAAGCCAAGTGGACATGGGGAGACAGTAACCAGAGCCCAGGCACCAAACCCTGGAGCTGAGGCAGGAACGCTACAAGCACAACTAAAATGCATCTGTGTACTAACACATTATACAATAACTTCCACAGTAGCCTGGCTTATTCATAATGCAATTACAAGATAATCCCAGACTAAACTAAAAGCAGCTTGGCGTGGCAGGGTATCAGTAGACTGTGGCAGTATTAATAAGCTTTAGGGTTCATAAGCATCAGTATAAAAGCTATTAGAGGTATAAAAACAACTGCAATATGGTTTTATGGTCTCCTTATTCTCCATCTGTTCTGCTGAGCTTTTGTCCTGACTAGCAGTGATGACCTGCCCTCCCCATTCCTGCCATCTGGACCTCATAATGTATCCTCCCAACCTGTCTCTCTCTTCCTCTCTCTCAAATACCACACACACTGACACACTGACACACACACACACACACACACACACACACGCACTCCCAATCAAAGCCTCTTTTATAACTTGACATTCAAACATATGAATATTCAGAAACATCTAGACACATATACAAAAGTGTGCTTCTTTTACTGTTACTGGTATCAATATATCTGTACTTTACTTTATATAATAATCTTTTTTGAAGAAATGTATAAATAAATAAATAATCATATTAATTATTGGCTCACAGCTCCAGGGTCCTCGGCTTGGTATTTTTGGATAATCAACTAATCTAGTGATTATTTGGTAATTGTTACATTACCTTGTCGGAGGCAAGTGCGGACGAACAGGTTAAGAATACTGGGATCAGGCGGAAGACGAAATGCGGAACATAGCAATGGGTTGGGCAATCGGGCGAACAATACAAACTGGGCTATGCAGGGAAACTTAATCCAAGAACAGACGAAAACTCAGAAAAACTGTAGGAATCCAAAACGTGAACAAAGGCGTGGTGAACGTCAGGTGAAAGACTGCTGAGCATTTACTTCGCAAGGCGCTGAAGTTAACGAGGTCTTATATAACCTATGATGTGACACAGGTGTTCTCACTCAGTACTCCGGTGAACATGAGTGCATGCATGGTCGGTAAGTTTAGTTTTCGTCGGCCCTGTTTGTAGTTGGCACTGCCTTCTGGGAACTGTAGTTGCGACCTCGCCGTGACATGACAGAGCTGCCCCCAAAGGGCTCACTCCAGGAGCCGAATCCTTCCGAGGCCTCTCTCTCCTCCGTGGTCTCGGTCTAGCTGGGTGAGCGGCATGGAAGTCCCTGCGCAGGTCTGGGTCCAGAATGTCCTGGGATGGGATCCAGCACTGCTCCTCTGGGCCATACCCCTCCCAGTCCACCAGATACTCGAGTTTACCTCTCCTACGCCTAGAGTTGAGGATGTTGCCGACGCGGTAGGCTGGGCGGCCTTCAATCTCTAGCGGTTCCGGTGGGGAGTCACCCGGCACCGCCGTGGCCAAGGGACCCGGTATCACTGGCTTAAGGAGCGAGACATGGAATGACGGGGTGATGCGGCTGTGCTTGGGCAGTACGTGACCTCGTTAATTTGTTTCAGGATTCGAAAGGGGCCGATATACCTGGGGTTAAGTTTCCTGCCCGGGAGTGGCTGCTTTAGGTCTCGCATGGAAAGCCACACCCTGTCCCCGGGTTGATAGTTGGGATGACCCTCCTGCGACAGTCCGCCTTTTGTTTGGCGGTGTGGGTTGTTGATGTGCGCATTCCCAGACCTGCTCACTCCAGTGGAACCACTCATCCACTGCTGGTGAGTCGGTAGGGGTGGCGTTCCAGGGAAATAAAGGCGGCTGGTAGCCCAAGAAACACTGGAAGTGGTGTCACACTGGAAGTGCCTGTCCGTTGGCCTGAGGGTGGTACCCGGAGGTGAGATTAACAGTGACACCCATCGTCTCCATGAAGCTGGCCCAGACTTAAGACGTGAATTGTGGGCCCCTGTCACTCACGATCTCTTCCGGGATACCTGAATACGTGCTGGAATAGCAGCTCAGCCGTGGCAAAGGCAGACGGGATGGCAGGAAGTGGAATAAGGTGCATGGACTTTGAAAAACGATCAACGATCAATGATCACTAGTATCGCGGTGTTACCTTGTGACTCTGGCAAGTCCGTAATGAAGTCTAGCGCCAAGTGGGACCACGGGCATACACGGATAGGTAGGGGCACCAGTTTACCAGCTGGTAGAGTGCGCGGTACCTTAGCCTGAGTGCAGGTGGAGCACGATGAGATGAGACGCACTGTACTTCCCTAGACATGTGGGGCCACCAGTATTTCTCGGCCAGTAGTCGGTAGGTACGATGTATTCCCGGATGGCCCGTCGCTACTGTCTTGTGGGCCCAGGTGATGAGCTCCAGACGATATCGTTTTGGGACAAATTGCTTGCCGGGAGGACATGCTGCTGGGATTTGTGACCTGGGGAAGCATGCTAAGGCCTGATCCAGAGTCCACTCTATGGCGCTAACAATACAGGAGGGGGGCAGGATATAATCTCCGTGGTCCGCTCGGCTCTCAGGGCAGTGGATTCGTGACAGAGCGTCAGCCTTAGTGTTCTTTGCTGCTGGCCTATATGATAGAGTAAACTGGAACCTGGAGAAAAACAGGTACCAGCAAGCCTGGCGGGGCGTGAGACGTTTGGCCATCCTCAGGTACTCCAGGTTTTTATGGCCAGTATAGATAATGAACGTGTGGATGGCACCCTCCAACCAGTGCCTCCACTCCTCCAGAGCCAGTTTAACTGCCAGGAGTTCTCAGTTACCCACGTCATAATTGCGTTCTGCTGGCGACAACTTTCGGGAGAAGAACGCTACGGGGTGCAGCTTGGGTTTATCTCCGAACCTCTGAGAGAGAATGGCCCCTACCCCTGCCTCAGTGGCATCAACCTCCACGACGAACGGTCTGGAGGGATCCGGGTGTCTAAGGATGGGGGCCATGGTGAAGGCCCGCTTAAGCTTGTCCAGAGCCTCCTGGGCGACTGGGGTCCAAAGGAGCCGCCTGGGCTTGCCACGCAGGAGGGACGTCAGGGGTTGTGCTATTTTACTGAAGTCTCGAATGAACCGTCGGTAAAAGTTTGCGAAGCCAAGGAACCGCTGCAACTCTCTGATGGTTTGGGGCGTGGGCCACTCCACCACCACTTCGACCTTGCATTGGTCCATGGTGACCCCATTCTGGCTAATGATGTAACCTAAGAATGAGATCATGTGTTGGTGGAACTCACACTTCTCGGCCTTTACCTAAAGTTGATGTTGCAGCAGGCGGCGCGACACCTGTCGGACATGGTCGACATGCTCTTCCAAGGATGC
>JANDJT010000060.1:12375212-12405757 GCA_024331685.1 Stegophilus panzeri | reverse complement strand
CTATCTGACAATCGGTGCTAAAACTAGTTTCAACTAAAAAATCCAGAAAGAAACACTTACCAGTTACTGTTTGCCTGGGTCAATAATCGCTTTTGCCTTTTCTATGGTAGACAGAACCAGACAGAACACTGAAAACTTGGGACAGCTTTGGCTAGGGGAGGCCCTACAGTAGTACTGGGAGTAATTGCCCTAACAACCTCATGTCCCCCTGATATGTCCCTCCACGCCCCCTCAGGACTGCTCCTCCTTTGTCTGCTTGGCCTTTATGACCATTCTCAGATCAGGCCTATTAGCAAGCTGCAACTGTGGCCGCCCAGTTCCCCAGGCTCTCCGCGGGGAAAGGAGGGCTGCCACACTCGCCTTCTGTGCCGCCCTTGTACTAGCACTGGCCCGGGCTCCACTCATGGTGAATTCGACATGACGGGGTTGAATGACGCCATAGGTCGAGCTCACTCAGCAGGTCTGCTTGGTAGGCCTGCAACACTGCCATTGGAAGCAGTGACCCACAAGCAAGACCCACTGCCACATAGGCCTTGCCCACCAGCGCCGAGGTGGCCTTACATGGCTTGGATGGCAAAGCCGGCCCCCTTAAATTACCTGCCATTGATGGAGAGAGGTAGCTCGCAAGCACGTCCTCCACCTTTGGCCTAATTAAACAGCCGTGCCGTTCATTCCCCATGATGACCGAATATTATAAATACGGCTTATCTATGGTTTTCTCCAGTAGCATGATATTTCATCATGCACTTCTGGAAAAAAGGTGAGTTTTCTGCGGTGTGAGGGAGATTTATTTTCACTGGGGAGAAAAAAGCTTGTCCACCCTTAGAAATCGCTTCAAGCAGCTCTTTATATGCTTGAGAGTTGCTCTCCATTTCTGGCACACCCTTCTGGCTCCTTCTGGCTCCTCCTCACACTTTCTGAATTCTCTCTCACTCATACTTTTCTCTCTTTTTTTAAAAGATTTTTCTTTCTTTTTTGAAAAGATAGAGAGAAAATGAAGTCTTTTTACGAGCTTTACAAAAACAACCAACATGCAGTCTCGCTGAAGGTAATAAGGCTGACAGCGCGGTTCACAAGTGCCATTTTTATATCCCGCAACGCACTTAATTGCCACGTCAACTGATTACAGCAGGCATGATGTTACACAAGCTTCAGGTACCGAGGGTGCTTCCCCCAGCGTAAAGCTCATGCAACATTGAGTTCCCTTTGAAAGGGAACTTCATGACATAGCCATGATGAAGCCAAGCGGATTTACTAGCATTCAATGTTGAGTCTAGCCTAGAAGCCTCAGAAGGACCGTTCTAGGAAGGACACAGCCTCACTAGGACATAGCCTTCGGTTTGAGAAACACCCAATGCTTCACAACTAAGGAGGTAAAACACAGAACTTAAGTAATGTGACTAATTGGGAAATACAAGCTGCGTCTGAAATAGCGTACTATGCTACAGTAGGCGAAAAGCACGAAGCCAGAGGGGTAGTATGTCCGAATTCTCAGTAGGCGAGAAATACCCAGATGATGTACTGCTTCCGGCAAGATTTTGCAGTATGCAACCAATTGACACTATGCTAAACAAAAATCACATAATGCAACGGGAAAAAAAAAAATCATGAAAGACAGCATGTCGCTACTTTTTAAGTATTGAACCTAGGTTAAACAGGACTTAAATTGTTAACTTGTTGAAGTTTTAAACAAGAAAACAGTTTGCACAGCGTTTGAAACCTTTTTTGTGATCTCCATCATGCCTTAGCCGGCCAAGCTAATGGTAACGAATTTACCTCAGCCTGTTAACACTGCCCACATTAAATTGCGAATTCAGTTAACTTTCCTGATGTGCATTTTGCCATTAGTGCAGTTGCTTTAATCCTTTCTCTTTAAGATTTTTGTGTTTATGATGATGTCAAAGGTCACATGACAATGCCAACATGGCGGTTGTAGTATGGACTGTATTCATACTACACACATACTGATTAGTATGTACTGTTTCAATGGCCGTGCAGTAGGTACTGCATCAAATGCAGTACGTACTGTCACAATACGCGATTTCAGACGCAGCAACACAATCAAGTGAGGAAATGGAGGAGACAACAAAAGAAGAATTTCAAAAATGTGGGGGGGGTGTTGTATATGATGGATGTGACACTTGTAATGTAAAGAAAGTAAAACCTCCAATATCACCATACATTAGGGCTGCATGATTATGACCAAAATGATAATCATTATTATTTTGATCAATACTGAGATCACGATTATTTATCACGATTATTCATTGATTTTAGGGACAACATATTTTTATTGCACTTTCACATTTAAATAAATAGACCACTGCTTTCACCTCCATGTTGTGCTACATTCCTGCTAATGTACAAATTTTTGCATCAAATTAGACTGGTCCTTAAAGTGCATCATCTCGTAGAGGCAAAATATAAATAAAATTGTACCCAAAATATATGATAAGTAAAAATAAAAATACCATCAATCAAATGAAAATGTGATCAAATATAATAATATGCAACCAAATGAAAACAATTCAGGCCAATGCAGAAAAAGCAATAACAGTGTTTACAGGCGGAGAGACGCAGCCAAATCACGCAATAGAGTGGCGCAAAGATGACGGCATTTTGTACCGGAACCCG
The DNA here is from genome assembly GCA_024331685.1 of Stegophilus panzeri. Taxonomy (NCBI): domain Eukaryota; kingdom Metazoa; phylum Chordata; class Actinopteri; order Siluriformes; family Trichomycteridae; genus Stegophilus; species Stegophilus panzeri. Next base: position 12,403,123 of record JANDJT010000060.1, on the reverse strand, counting down.
GAAGTTAGCATCACACTGGTTCCCTCGACAAAAACCCAATAGGTTTTTCCCATAGGCTTGTGGATTATCGCAAATAATAAGCTCTGTGATCAACAAAAGTTTACAATACTGACACGTTTTGTACATCAAGATAATTTTCACAAATGAACATAACTTTTATGAAGTTTGAAGCCTAAATACAATTGCCAGAAATAAAAAGCTAACCGTTTGCTATAAACGAACTACACCACGGTCACTCGACTTCAACATCACCATCACCAAGCTTCCGACAACTTTTCCAAACTTGATTTAAAACATTTTCCATAATACAGATTTACTCTGTGGATGAATCTTCATCCACGTTTTTTTAGGGGGAATTGTGCACAGCATCCCTGAATCAGTTTATCTGCAAAGTTTTTTCTGTTCGGCGTGATGACATTTAATGTCCCCGACAACATTTGTAGTCCAATTTAGCAACATGTTATTGTCATGATTTCCCCTTGCGCAAGCGCTGGAGCACGCTCACTCTGAAACCTGAAACGAATCTCGCAGTGTGAGCGCTAAAATTTTAACTCCGTTTCTGGGTTTTGGCATACAAAATGATGTCATCCCTGAGCCACTCTATGGTGACTGGCTGTAAGTTTAGGAAGCGCTTGATTTGATATGCAGCGGAGTTTTCTATGAGCGGAGGACAAACTTTAAACGTCAATATGGCAGTCGATCATGTTCATGTAATCGTGGGCAGTCAAAATTGTAATCGAGATCAAAATTCGATTAATTGTGCAGCCCTATCATACGTGTTTTGATATAAGGCTTTCACAAATTCTCCAGCATTGCTTTATAAACTATTATATGCAATGGTTATGAATGTGTTATAAAAGCACTATGTAGGTATCCTTCAAAAGAAAGTGTTACTTCAAAATATTGACACTTAAACAGGGTTTACACTGTATGAAATTCGGCCCAATTTTGGCATAATTATACATCGCAAAGGATAATCTTTGGTCATGAGTTTGGTGGTTTTATAACGTATAATGTGATATGCTCACCAATGGTTGATTTAGTGCCGCTGCAACCAAAGACAGTCAACGACAAAGTTCTGTCAGTGTTAGAAGATTTTAATTAAATTCTCAGAGTGGGACCACTGCTACGACACTCATCTAAAATCTACCAACATTAGGATGGCATATGATTACACAAAACTCATGAGACAGCTACAAACATGGTAGTGATGATGGCAAAACATAAACAAAACATAGGATTTAAAAGAAGAGCAGTGTGTTGAATTGTGGCAGCAGACAGAATGTCTCTATAACAGTTATATCATGACAGAACAAAATGGGACTCGAGATGGAAAAAAAAAGAGCGGATCAATTACAGGTTCCAGGTGTAAAACTATTTTTATGCTTTCCAGCTGAAGAGCTACAAACCTGTGCTGCGTCATTGAGCATCCAGCATGCCAGAAAATACTGTAGTAATTATCTTCATCGTTTAATCTGACATGAAGATCACATGTGATCACAGTCTGTTACTGAATTCTTCATGGGATCATCTCGTTCACTGTGACAAGTAATAATTGTAAAAGACTCTTGGAGTTGCACAGTGTAAAACTTTACTGGCAACGCTTTTTGACAGTGATTTGGGGGGGTAGGGTAAAATGGCTACCAGGTTGAGTTTGGAGCAAGGAAGAAAGTTTGTGGCATGATATTTTGTTGATATTGATATGATATTGTATTGTAGTATCATATGTGTTAACATTTTAAATCATCCTGGAGATGAAAAAAAATTGGTGTAATGCACAAATTATAACAAAGACTATTGCTTTTCACTGAAAATCATATTTTGGGCTAAAGAGGGAAAAACTAAAAATCTTGTCTCAAAAAGTACTAGGAGGGCACCATCAATGAGTTCAGAGTGATGGGGGAAAAACAATAACACGTTATTATATAAAATAAAGATAATCCCATTTGTGTTAAAAGATTTTCATGCTAGAGTAATTACAGCGGTGCCCTACAGTATTAGAAAAGCAAAAACAAATAGCGCAACACTTAATTCCTCTCATTAACTGAAATGAAGTACATGGTAAAATAAAGTGGCAAATGTAGAATTAAGCACAATACACATGTTGTGTTGTCCACTTTAACCACTTTTGGCCTATGTGAATTAGCCTCAGTGAATCGTATTACTTTTGAGAGGCATAAAAAAACAGAGATAATGACAATCTCCACTGTTATAAAGTCTGTAAATGCACCTGTTATCTAATATAAAGTTGGGGGTAGCAATGAATAAACGGAGCAGATGTTATTGCTACAATAAATCTTTACACACACTATATGAGCCAACACCGCCCTTTGTATACTCCTTCAGACTTTTTTGCACACTATCTATCCATCCTTTTCTCTACTATCCCTTCTGTACTGCTCCAGGAGGCAGATTTACTGTACCGCGCCACTGCAAACCCCCTACTGGCATTAAAAAGTGACTGCCATGACTTACTGAACTGATGCAAGTTGTTTTTAGCACGTATAAGCAGACAGGTCTGTTTGATGCATTACATATACCTTTCTGGGAGCTTCTGTCTCCAAGTGCAAAATATTGGGGAAGATTATTGTACCGAATCAAGCATAGCTGATTTATAGTTATTACTGATGCTTGTTACGAACCGAGACTGGAACAGGAAGTAAGTGCAGGACAAAGTCTTTATTTCCAACTAAAGTCACTCGTACAGGAAACGGGAAACGAAGTGTAAACAAAAACTAGAATCGAGGCATGAAACATGAAACTATAACAAGACATAGAAAAGCTACCTCTTAGCACAATTACCCATTTACACATTGAACTAAAACTGAGGCTTGAAACATAAAACAAGAGCTGGGCATGGAAAACCTACCACGGCACCCTTACACATCAAACCCATTTTAAACCTATACTCATCTATCATTCAACAATGGCATGAAACAAGGAACAAGAAACTAGACATGGAAATCATTTAACTAAGACTATGGCATGGAACAAGAAACTAGACATGGAAATCATTTAACTAAGACTATGGCATGGAACACGAAACCAGAGCAGAACATGGAAACATTACCGCGTGGCACCATTACACCAATCAGTCTATAATACCGCGCGACTTGCGCAGCAATGCAAGGGGTTTAAATAACAAGTGTGATTACCTTGAGTGTTAACAGCTGGTAACAATCCTTACACTCCCTCGAAAATCAACCAATGGCTAAACAAGGCGGAGAACAAACAGAAACAAACGCACGTGTCCATTGTAAACAAAGTCTCTCTGTAACGTGCGAGCATATGCTCGCTCTGGTTCGTGCACGCACGCACTCTCCGTGCACGTCGCCGCCGCAGCGCCATCTGCCGCCGAAATCGTGACAATGCTGATATTAATGACTGACTTTACGATTGTGCACACTATTTAACACCCCTGAAAAGTGTGTCTTACTTTTTAACACAGAAAATAATTGTTAGAGCTGAAAAAATACATCTCTGTTTACAGAAACATGGTGTTTGAAAAGAGAGCCTTCTGAAAGTTTGTTTGTTTATTTTTAATGATCAATTAAGCTATGCAAGGCTTCTTCAAATGCAAATAATGCATATTCAATGAGAATTTTAGGCTGTGTCTCAAATCACTAAACCGAGCACTAAAATAGCCATGACACCACTTCTGGACAAACAGAATTAATACTATTAGTACCTGCTTTGGGATGTGGCAGATTCTTGCACATCATTGTGTACTTCTTTAGTACACAATAATGTATGCTGAACACTGGAAAAAAATCCACAACTTCTTTTCTTTTTTTTTCTTCTTTTTTTAAATTTTGTTGTGTCAGGTTCTGTAAACTTCATGGATTTAAATGGGAGTAATTTTCCCTGAACCAAACTACACAGCATACCAAAGTAGCATACCATGATAAAATGAGAGCATTTAATTGACAGAAATGAAATTTCCTCATTTCTTGATTATATACCCCTCACAGTCAATACCTTGGCACATTTGGCAGCTACCACAGCTACTAGTCTTTTTGGGTAGAGCTCCAAAAAGTTGCTACACCCGGATCTCGCACTACTCTTTGCAGAAATGTTCAAGCTGAGAGGCAACCTTTAAGTCATTCCTTACATTTTTATTTGGATTTAGGTCAGGTCTTTGACTAGGCCACTCCATAACACCCACCATGCTCTTAGCAAGCCACTGCATGGTAGCTTTGCCCTCATGCTTGTGGTCATTGTCCTGTTGGAATATGAATTTCTGACCCATTCTCAGATGTTTTGCAGATTTCTTCAGGGTCTTCCTCAGAATCTCACTATACTTTACTCCATTCATCCTCCCCTCATACTGGACAAGTTCTGCCATCTCTGCAAATGAGAAACTTGCCCACAACGTTATGCTTCCACCATCATGCATCACAGTTAGAATGGTGTTGTTTTGTTGATGGACTGTATTGACATTTATGCCAAAAAGTTCTACTATGGTTTCATCTGACCACAAAACCTTCTGCCAGTTTGTTGCAGGATCCTTCAGGTGTCTTTGCATGAACTTCAAACAGGACTCCAGATGAACCTTTTTCTTCTTGCAATCTCTGATACAGGCCAGATGTGTGCAATAATTTTGATAATATTGTGGAATGCACATATTTTTCTCTGTTTGCCATAAGAACCTTTATGTATTCTGACCAAGTGTCTTCTTTCTCAGTCATCTGGTTTTGATGCATGCCCAGATTTTGACAGACTGTGGGTGGTGCCATGCACTTCCCACTTCTTAATGATGGACTTAACAGCTCTCCTGGGTTTCTTTAAATCCTTGGAAATCTTTTTATATCCCTCATCTGACGTGTACCTTCCAATAACTTTGTCATGGGGTTATTTTGGGAGGTCTTTGCTGCTGCATTTGTGTGACTCTGAAGGGTCTGAAGACTGAAGGGACATATTAAAGAGTTGTTTTAATTCAACCTATCAAGTCAATTGCTGTGATTCCACACAGTTTCTGAAAAAAAAATAAGCGGCAATGTGAACTTGAAGGCAATTGGTTATTCCTGAGATTGTTTAAGGGATGTTACAGTAGCATAAGGGGTGTATAGTTATCAAACCAAGATTTTGCAGAAATGTTTTATTGTTAGCTGTTCACTTTGACATTGTTAAATGTTGTTTGTAGATCAGCTAGAAAATAGCTTTATTAAATTTTTAAATTATTATTATTATTAAATTATTATTATTAAATTCCAGGCCAATTAAATGTGAAAATAATTAAAGGGTGTGCATTCATTTTCTATCCACCGTATCTGAACTGGCATGTGATGAATGCATTTGAAAACCTGCACCAATTTGAAACAAACAGCTCTGAGTAAAAATTACTGTAAATACATATTTCAGGATTTCAAGAGCGACTTCTAGTACCTCAGGAACATCTTAGAGTAGTAGAGGGGTTTTTTTTTCTATTGTTTTCTCTCCCTTGACTCACAAATGTTATTTATTTATTTATTTATTCATTTAAATAAAATAAAATAATAATAATCTGTGTTGTATCTTTAATATGAAGTCTTGGAAGAAAATAAAAGCTGAAAATGTCCCAAACCAAAATCCCTGTGTTACCATAAACTCAAATTCTTTTCACAGCCTTTTATTCTAGCTTCCCTGTGAGGTCACATTAGTGACTATTTCAAAATTACATATAGTTCCCAAATGATCAATACATTACACATGATTTCTTTTATTTTCAGGATTACACCCTTTTTTTTGCTCATATGAAGTTAATCCTATCAGCCAAAAATGATCATGTTTCAAAATGCATTGAACATGCTGTGTTAATTAAAATCACTAATAAAAACATTATTGTAAAATACTCTGAGTCAGAGTAATTTGCTAGGAGGACATGTAGAACACGGGTTGTGCCAGGCATATTTTAATTAGGCAAGATGCTCCTGTGTTCACATACACACATGTTCTAAATCGACCACTGCCGGTGCACCAACAGGTGCTCAACAGTCTATAATTAGTGTTCCTTTTAGCAAATATGACTTTATGTAAGTCTTTCTCTAGCTGTATTTCCTTGCACTATTTGTATTGTATATATCTTAATTTTTAATCTGTTTCACTCTTTTTACCCTCATCCCTGTCTCCCAGCTGTGTGGATGCTGCCCATGCTAAATGTCTCTCTGTGCCAATTGCCTTGCGAGACAAAAGTGCTTTGTGCTGCCTTTTTTTAATGAGTGAGTCAGAAAATGGGCTTCTGACTTCCGTCATTGCTAACTTAAAACACATCAACTGCTGAGTGACACAACAGCTTCCGTGGGGTGTAAGAAGGGGGAAAAGGGTTAATGAAGTGGCAACAACCCCAGTCTGGAGGGTAACGAAGGAGGAGAAGGCCAAGTGCAGGGAGGGGAGGAGGGAAGAGGGAATCAATTTTCCGGAGTACTGTGGATAGTAAGTCTCTCTCTCTCTCTCTCTCTCTCTCTCTCTCGCATGCACACATACACACACTCACACACAATCTCCTTCCCTCACTCAGCGGGATGCTGACAGTGACTATCTGGCAGCCTGGCTTGGCGATATAGGGCAAAGGCTCTGTTTCGGCTCTCCTTGGGCCCAAAGCCACTGAATGCTCACTCACTTATTCGACAGTATGAATGGGACAGACTACATCTAAACAAACGAGTACAGTTTGGAGTCCATTTGTGCAGTGACCATTTCACAAAGTGAGCGAGTTCCCTGCAGCCCTACCCACAGAGGTGCAGGAAACTCAATGAGTCACAGGCAGCTCAATGAGTCAGTAGCTGGATCATGCAATTGATTCTGCTCCTATTTACTGCCAATGTCAGTAAGAAGCTACTGCAAAAAACACAGCTGAATAAGTATTCTGTACATTTGACTGCTGCCTTTGTATTGAACAAAGACATGGAAACTGTGAACCGTAGCCTCGGGATGTTCTCTGACAATATTATTTTTATACTGCCTTGGTGTTTCTGCTGAAATTGGATGCACACTGACTGCTTTTTAGATTTGCACTTGCTGAATGCATTGTGCCAAGCACTGTTAAGCTCAACTGTGTCAATTTTACAGCATTTTGGATATAAGCATCTGCCAAATAAATAAATCTTGTGTGTTTTGCAAAACCCAGAAAATGAATGTCTAAATTGCACAATGTACAGAATTGCAAGGAAACAAGCAAAGAGGAAATTGTATAAATACTGTAAGCTTCAAATGCAAAAACCAATCTTTCAGAGGTTGCATTGCTTATTCCCTCCAAGATTTTGCGATTTTACGATTACAAAAATTAACGCACAATCAAGCAAACTCCGCAATATTAAGAGGAGCGTTCAATTTTTCTAAATTACCGCAGATTTCGGCCAATCACAACGCACATTCAGCCAAAGCTCTTCGATTCATGTGCGCTGAACATGAGTACAGTTAAAAGTTCTCCTTTACAAATAAACATCACTGCGAAAAACATAAAAACCATTTTGTGCAATTGCAATTTCCCCAATTTAAGTAATTTTCCACAAATAAGCACCAAAAAAAAACTCTGGAAGTTGCACTGCAAATTTTGAAAAAAAGCCACAGCAAAATGAAGCATTTTTGGCCGCAACAATCACAAAAAACTCAGCGAAATCCTGTATGCTCTGCTTTTTAAACCTCTTGTCCCATCCCCAGCTCACTATATATAGAGTTCCTTGGTTTGTGTATGTATTTGCAGCAATGCACCATGCCTGCTTGTGTTTGGACCCCTAACAAGGATATCAAGAATGAATCTGATAAAACTCTTGATAAAATTCTACAATTGGATCCACCCTGCTCTCTACATTTCTTCTTACTACATGTGCCTTTGCAAAGCTCTTTGCTTTCTCAGGCAAGATATAAACGTTGGGTATAAAACATATATGTAGAGAATGCATTAAGGGTGTAACAAATAGCAATTGGCTACTTGCACTTAGGGCTATTATGCATTTCGGTTTTGACGGTAGCACTGTTTACATTCAGCAGTATAGCAAGACAGCAAAATCCAACAGTTGTTTTGTTTTTCAATCTTACAATAAAGTTATATTGTTGGGCTAATGTTAGCCTGGGTGTTAATTTTTTTTACCTGCATATTTGTCTATGTATGACATACAGTCTGACACCTTTCTCCAGCTTACTAAATGGAGCTTTGCAAGTGTTCTTATATAGTATATATGATGAACTTTGTTGACATTTATTTCCCAAAGTTCCTGCAGACACCGGGTCTAAAACAGCACCATGGTCATTATAATGGACAAGCCAGAAGCAGAAGTGGCATTTTGGTTATAACGTGGAAGTGTTTATCCATTTTTCTACATTGTCTACAAAGTGGACAGAGAAGGGAACAAGCATCATCATCACTTAATCCATTATTGATTTTCAAACACATACTTCCTCCCAACAGGAGACTTTTCAGACTATCTTTTCAGACTGACTACTTTAGTTTAAAAATTGATCTGCCTCTATATGTTAGAAATGTGTACCAGCCTACTGTACAGGTTAGGCAGGCATATCACTATCAAATTATTTCTCCCTCTCCCTAAATAGCATATAATGAGAGCTACTAATGTTCACCTACAGTGGTTAAAGAGTTTTCCCTAAACACGAAGGACATTAGTGGCAGCAGCTGCTCATACACTGAGAACCTGTTCCCTATTTTCCACTAGTTTGGCTCACGGTCCCTCAATAACAGCTACATAGAACTAAGAACTCATTTAAGACTATGTGCACTGCTCAATCTTTGCTTATATATATACATATATACACACACACACACACACACACACACAAATATACATCTAATATGTACATATCACATATACATATAGAAAATTCATCCTGCTCTAATCATGCCTGCCACTCTATCTCTTTATTCTTCATCATCAATATCATCATCCTCATCCATTCTCCAATTTCTCTGTGTAGACTTGATACCATCCCTGTACTTCCATCTAGGCCCTTGTCATCAACCTTACTCTAACTTTCTCCATGTAGGGTTGCTACCATCTCATCATCTCTCTCATCACTAAATGCTGTCTCATCCTCACTATCCACTGGGTGTGCTACCTCTGCTTCATACTTCCCTGAAGTTCATATTCAGATCATTCTAACTATGTTGTTTACAAATGCAATACTTGCAATATATACTCACCTAAATGCTAAAGGAGGTGTAGAAAAGATCTTTACTTACTTTAAAACCACAAGAATGGAAAATTGGTTGTTGCTTTTTGTTACATTAAACAGTGAAATTATTTATGTTGCCTAAGGCAGCATGGTACCATAGAGAGACAAAGTTCAACAAGAGAGTTGCTTTTTTAAATTCAGCTGCCTGCTCTATTAATTACAATTTGGTGAAATTTGATGTAATTAAGATATAAAGAAGTAAATGAATGTTCCAGTATTACAGTAGCTCATAAAACACAAGTTATTTTTTCTTCAGGAAAATGTATATATGTGGAAATCTCGTATATCTTACAGTAGAGTGCTTACAGAAAATAGTCTAAACTGTACTGTACCAGCATCTCACAATGTCAGCATTTCTTTTCTTTTTTTCTGATATTTCAGGCATGTCTTTTTTTCAATTCAAGTGAAAACTTATGCTGTCAGCAAGAGTTTCTAGGAACACCAAGTGACATTTGTCCTCCAATGGGTGTTATGTCTGTAGCAACATTGCAGGAAATGTTCTTTTTCTCTTTTGTTATGTAAGACTGCCATACGTAATTCACCAATAGGCCACAAGGGTCATTTATTTTTAAAGAGTGGGTGTGTTGCCTGGGAAGGTAAAACTTAAAATAGCAGTACATAAAAGCAATCTCGCCCCCTCTTCCCTCTCTCACGCTGATCAGCGGGGTAAACACATTCACACACTTTGTTCAATGCATATCATAAAAATTAATGTGCACCATGTATAAGCCACAAAACATCAAACTGCCTATATACTGTAAGTCTGTAATAAACCTGAGAAGTAATTATTGAATATATACAGTTGGTTTTATTCGATATTATACCATAGTGATTTTGAATTCTCAAATCTGATTCATCAGAAGGTGCTGATTAAGTTTCTATAACAGCATGGCTCTAACAATAGTTTGGCTGCAATACAGCAATATCACAGGTTTGTATTAATTTGCTTGTTATAATATATTATTGTTCATATAGAAAGAATTAACTCCCAGGGACTTGTATGGAGAACACTCCACATAAAGAGATTTTTAAACTGTGTGTATTTGTTATGGGCATTTGGAGATTTGACATTTATGGAAGGAGCCTCCGTCACTGCTGCGACACTGTATAAAGGTGCAACTTTATGTTTTCAGATATGGGAAAGTCTTCAGAACAGAGGGCTTATTATTTCTTGGTAATATGACAAGCTTCATTTTCATCTTATTAACTTCAAGAGATAGAAACATGAAAGGTTGATGAGGGAATAACTGTTTATAGCTGTTTATAGCTGCTATGCCTGCATTCTCAAAGTGGTGTCAATGAAGCATATAGGAGGTCTGTAATTGTTTTTTGTTTTGTTTTGTGACACTGGTGGAAACCATAAACCAATACTACCAAAGTTATTACATTTATTATAGAGGTCTTATTAGTGTGCTTGACTCCTCAAATGGGTTTAATCCCAACGTTGATGACTCAAAAACAAGCAGACTTATAAATCACATAGATTTAAATATAATGGCAACTTTAATACAGATGTGCTCCGTGAGTGGAATTTTTCAGAAAAAAAAGTTCTATAGCTTGGTTTGACAGTTAAATTTGTGCCTGACTCTTCATGATCTTTTTTCTATATGCAATTTTATTTCAGGCCTGTAACAGCACAACGGGTGTCCCTAACTGGTTCAAAAGCTGTGACTAAGAATGAATATCTGATAAGAACCAAAAATTACACTTAGAGTTCTCATCTACGATGCTTCTCGTTTCTTGAAATGAGCCTCCTTGTTTCCTTTCCTTGTTGCCCTTTCTCAATTCTTATCTTCTCTCTCAGAGGAAGCTAGAAAAACATATGAGGACAGGAGGAATCAAGGACAATGTATAAAGTGTCACTTTAAAGCGACTTACTGATCACATGTTGCTCAGGTGTATTAATTATATAATGGATCTGCCCATGCAGAAGAGTGATTTGTCCTACACGCTGTATTAATCTTAATTTTAAAATACATTTGCATGTGCACATCACACACTTAAATGTTGATCATCAAGATTCTACTCATCACCTGATATTTCATAAAGCAAGGCATCTTTTAATTGACTTTTATCCAAGGACTTTTTATTTGTATATGTCTATTTATTAAATGAATAATATTAATTTTGTATTACTGTATTATTTATTGGAATTGGGTTTTGAAAAATGAACCATAAATAAAAATAAAAAATACTTCTGATTAGGAAGCACCTAATTATTCAAGATCTAGAGGCCTCCTGTCTACTCGTTCCTGGATACCTCTGCATTTTAAGGATTAAGGAATTAAGGAACAAGGAATCATGTAAGTATTGATTACAGTTTGAGATGCACTCACTGGTAGTTGTTACAACACTTCATGCCCTGCCCTCATTGCACTGTTAATGGCTGCTGCATCACCATAATCATCAATTCACTTCATTTCCAACAGAAATGAATTTTAATAATTTCTTGAAATTGTGTCTGGATATTATCTAATATACAGTGCCCTCCATGAATATTGGCATCCATGGTAAATGTGAGCAAAGAAGGCTGTGAAAATTGGTCTTTATTATTATTTTTAATACATCTTACAAATCCTTTGCAGTCAATGACTGCCTAAATTCTGGAACCCATGGACATCACCAAATGCCAAAACGTTTCCTCCTTTTAGATGTTTTGCCAGGCTTTTACAGTAGCTGCCTTCAGTTGCTGCATGTTTGTAGCTCTTTCTGCCTTCAGTTATGTCTTCAATAAGTGGAGCATGCTCAATTAGGTTGAGGTCAGGTGACTGACTTGGCCATTTAAGAACATTCCATTCCTTAAGAAGCTCTTGTGTTGCTTTTGTGGTATGTTTTGGGTCATTATCCATCTGTACTGTGAAGTGCCTTCTATCAATTCTGCAACATTTGACTGAATCTGAGCAAAAATTATAGCTGTAGTGCCCTCTTCTTTATTATTTAAATTTTTGATCTTTTGTTTAAAAAAATCACTAAAATACTCTGCTCTCTTGGATATCAAACAATTTCAAACAAAACACAGGTTTATCCAAAAAATAGATATTTGTTAAATATAGGTGTGCAACAATTATTGGCACCCTTTTAGTCAATACTTTGTGCTACCTCACTTTGTCAAGATAACAGCTCTGAGTCTTCTCCTATAATGCCTGATGAGGTTGGAGAATACATGGCAAGGGATCTGAGACCATTCCTTCATACAGAATCTCTCCAGATCCTTCAAATTTCAAGGTCCATGCTGGTGGACTCTCCTCTTCAGTTCATCCCACAGGTTTTCTATGGGGTTCAAGTCAGGGGACTGGGATGCCCATGGCAGGACCTTGATTTTGTGGTCAGTAAACCATTTTTGTGTTGGTTTTGATGTATGTTTTGGATCACTGTCCTGCTGGAAGATCCAACCCATAACTTAAAAGATCAAAATCTTAAACAATAAAAACACATTTTCACAGCCTTCTTTGCTCATATTTACCAAGAGTGCCAATATTAGTGGAGGGCACTGTATTATTAGAGTTACAGAGCCCATGAAATAAGCTCTTCCTCTTCTCTGGAAACACAACTGCACTTGTAAGTAATGCAGTACAGTAACAAGTATATTCGAAACACATAAAGTCTCTGTATTCTCAGTAGCCTAAAGAATTTACAGGGTAAAAACGATTGGCATTTTTAAAATACCCACATTACTGTATCATGTTACCACATCACTTACAAGCCCGGTTGTATTTGCAGAGAAGAGGAGAAGCTTAATCATGGTCTAATCATATGAAAGTTTGATAAGTGGCTATGCAAAGTATGCTTGTGTGAGAATGTTGATGAGAAGGTGATGCAGATAAGCTGCATATAAACATTTCCTCTTTGAGACTGGGTTGAACAGGAAGGCTAGCAGCATGATGATTGTTCCCACTCTTCTGAACCTTTGCACTGATGTTAGCTAATACAGAGGAAAACTCTATTATTTATTTTCACACTAACCTGGCAGCTCTCTGAGCCACAATCACACTGAGTAACATGTTGGCTTCTTTTAAACTTGTCTCATAATAAAAAATATCCTGTCAGCATCCTTATCTTTATATTTTATGAAATGCTAAACAAAGAAACCCTATATATGTCAAGTCCTTTATGTTTCCACAGTTTATCATAGTTTTCTATTTTTAAAGTAAGAACAGTAAATGTAATCAAAGTTCAGCTTACTTCCCTTTAATGGTCTTTTCAAGCACAAAACAGACTTTAATTTGTGACTTTAGGAATATTATCCCAGAAAGGCCAGCCAATTGCCTTAGCAGTCCAGCTCTAACTGACAGTGCACCTCCCTCCTGTCTTCACTTTCCAGACTAGCAAATGTAGCCAATGTCTTTGATACAGCATTCCACAGAATCTCATTCATTAAAACACTCCAGCAGAGTCATTTGAAATATATGGTTGTAATGGAATCAATTTCCGGTGCAGGGGCAGGCACTGACCTCATCCACTTCCGAAGACAGTTCGGCCTGGGCCCGCAGAGAGAGCTACAGAAAGCGAGATGGTCATGATTGATTAGGGATGGCGTGTAATAAAATTCCCTGGGGCAAAGGAGCAGACCAGCACAAGACCAGTAATTACAATCCAGATAATGTCGGTAATTACAGCCATGTACAGAGTGGGACAGTGGACAGATGAAGCCATTGCTGTATTTCATGCCTGATGTGACTAGCCAACACTCTCATGCGTTCAATACTCAACATAATCATTGGGCCTTATTTATCAAGCCTGGCTATGAACAAATATATCCATTAATAATTTGTAGGAGCATTTACACAAGAAAGTTGGCATTCAAGAAAATCCTGTTAGTTGTATCTTGATGTGCTTGGTGTCCATGATCACTTGGGTTTAGTGTAGATGTCTTTTTTTCTTTGTTTTCAGGTCAGACTATTTTCTTTTCACCTCAAATAATTCACACCTAATTCACATTTCCTGTAATTTGTCTCCAGGTTTTGACCTTTTCATGTCCTGTTACACTACTAAATAATATTTTTTACACACCAGTGCATCAAAATAACATCAACTTCTTATTCTGAGAAATTAATTTTCTGTCATAAATTTGCTCAGCTCCCTGTGAGCTTTACTTTTTATTTTATTTTTGAGTTTGTGTGCGTCACTAAATGCAAATGAGCTGTAGCATGACAACATTTGCACTTTATGTGCGACTAGTATTAATCAGCATATGCACATTCGTACAAAGAGAATCTGAGTTATTGAAAAAAGTGTTTTTTTATTTGGAGATCTGGAAATTTTTAGTTCAGCGTGGCCTACAAAAAACAGCCACACAATTTGACTAAAAAGTTGATAAATGCCCCTTGTCTTTATCATTTATCTTTATCAACATCCCCAACATCAGTGAGACTGGACTTTTTCAGACTTTCACAACATATTCACAACCAGCTAGATTCTAAATCAATGCACCACACCGTCAAAGCTGAACTGAAAGATTAAAACTGGAGCTGGCGGCTATAAATTTGGTGGCTACAGCCCAAAGAGATATACATCAAAAACTTCATTCTGTCAATTCTTTAGTATCATTACAGGAGTACAACAGAATAAAAAATGGGTCTTAATGTAGTGGTGGAACATTCATTTTTAATCTACAGGTCTGTCTTTTGAGGGGTGTGTAAAAACCTCTTTAATCTTCTTCAGAGCAGAACATCTGGCTTGGCCCAACACTAATCCCAAATCCACAGCAAAGTGTGTTAAGCTGGAGCAAAACTCTATGTAATCAGTTGCACACACAAAGGACAGCCTGCCCAAGAGCCAGCACACTTATGAATCCTCTGTCTGACCCTGACCCGCAGACACCAACATAAAGATCTTTGCGAAATGACTCCACCAGTACCTAGTACAAAACGAGACTATGTGTTACCTCATGCATTCTGCAGTAGTAGTGAGAAAGGCCAGCATACAGAGAGAGAAAAGGCAAGGCTGAGAAAGCACTACACAGAAAGAACAAAACAAAGGCAAATCGAGCGACAAAGGTCTCAAAATACAGCAAGGTCACACAGGCACAGAAGAAACAAAAAGCCCCTCTATGCCGTGATGGTCACTGTTCTCCAGTCAGACACAATGGACCACATAGAGTTTTGAGTATGCACAAAGCCAGAATGGTGTCAATACATACACAACCATCAACATCTTCAGCTTGTCATATTTGTATCATATCTGAGCAAAATATATGTGGCAAAGTAAATGAGTATTTCATGTGTATAATGCACAAGCTGTCAGAACAGGCATGACTTTAAAGTTTAATCTCATGCTGCAATGTGAAGTACTTAAATAAAACATAATAAAAATGAAACATCTGTTCTCATAAGCGTAATCCATTACAACTAAAGAGATATTGGTCCTGTATAAAGTGAGTGATTTAAAGCGACAGGAAGGACATGAAGACGGAATTGTATTCGACATGGCTGGCGTGGCACCTGCTGGCATTTAAATGACTGATATTTCTTTTCCAGTCAGGCGTGCTGAATGATGACTGTGAAATGGGTCGTTTGTCTTGAAAAAACATCTCCCCCCCTCCACAGCATGTGCTCTCATTTCAGAATTACCTTTCTTCCCCGTAGCTACACCATTTCTGCCATACCGCATTGCCATACCACTGCCGCTGAGTTTCCTCGCTCTCCAAACAGATTACGGCACGTCAGGAACCATGAGTCTCTGCCAAAGGACCTGGCACTGAGTGGCCACCCACACAAACAGTGAGCGTTCTCATTGCCTAGTTGCTATTATGAAAATCACACTTTGCCATAGGTGTGTGAAGGTACTTTAGATGGATAAACACCACTGCTGAGCTCTTTTTTGGAGGAGATGAGCTGTTGCACTTAGACACAGCAAGACACTGATGAACAAGAATGTTGCTGGGTGACACAGACATCTCAAAGGCTGTAGTACACACTGCAAGCTCAAGGAGCCAACTAGAAACACTAAATGTGATGTACTAAATAGTGTGTCTATTTGTATGCAAGATTGTTACCCTGTGTATTCTGCAGCCATTAAAATCATTGGATGTCCTCAGACTGGATAACCACTAATAACAATGACAATGACAGAACTCTTTGAAGAGAAGCAAATAGAGATCATTCACAATTACCTACCTCCATTTGCTTGTGTGCTGTATGGATGCTTAACTTGGATTTGTGTGTGGGTGTGTGTGCGTATGTGTGTGTGTGTGTGTGTGTGTGTGTGTGTGTGTGTGTAACCCAGTCAATTTGCTGAAATGACCTGCGTAGTGTATACATTGAATGTTGCCTATTTTTGTTGAGTATAGTTCCTGGAAAATTTGTTTTTTTATGTATCTAGATTACTCACTTTAAAAAAAGACCTTGCCTTTAAAAGCCACAAAAAATGAGTTGACAAAAAAGAATGGCTGATAAAGTGGATTGCAATTGGTGGACGAAATATGACATCAAATGCAATACAAAGTAGCATAAAAGCACAAGACAATAAAACATTTTTTTAAACAAAATACTTTAAATAATATTCATACAATACTACTACTACTACTAATAATAATAATAATAATAATAATAATAATAATATCAAGTTTCCGACATGGTTTTACCAAGTTTATTCATTCATGCATTCATCCATGTATTTGGGTGGGTTGGGGGTTGAAAGATTATGCTGCAAGGGTAAGACATTTGCACAGTTTAAAGCAGTGGGTTTTGATTCATTCCACTGACACCAGGCCTGCTTATTTGTCCTCTAAACTAGATTAAACTAGATTTAATAAAAAATTTTGTGTGTTTGTTTGTTTGTTTACTTAATCATGTGATGATAATACTGGGGATGATGAAAAATGTTGTTACTTTTTAACTATTAATGAAGATTATTAACCAGATCTGGAAATGAAACAAAATTTTCCATGACTTTTTTTGGGGGGATATCCAGGACTATAAAACCCTGTAATATATTCCATTAATATAACATTTCTAAAACTTAAAACCCCACTGTGGACTTAGTCTGATCTAAGGCATCACCAGCATGCTGTTTGCACTGGTGGACCAGACATTGCTAGCTAGAGTGAAGAGCTGCAGGAATTCAGATGGGAGAGGGCAGGTACTTCTTCATATAGATTAGAAGTATATTTATATTAATGTGTTACATTAAATTAATTGATTTGGTGTGAAATATACAGCCACTGTAACTAGTGGAGTAAGTAAATAAAGTGTTAGGTTATGAAACCAGGAATTTGGTACGTCTTAAATGAAGTAAGCGTCAAAGTCAGGCACAGTTACAGGGCTGACCAAAAGCCTTAATCAACATTTATTACAATAAATAAGGTCAATTTTCAAATAAACATCTAACGATGGTTGTATATATTGAGTTTGTTCATCATGAATAGTTATGGTATTGATAATTATGTTAGCTTGCCAAAAACGTGTCTAAACTAAGCAACCTTTCACAGAATTGGTTGCTTGCCTGTAAAATAGCACTTAATTACCACAGTATAGTATACGTACAGCAGATCCAAATTATAAGTGAAGCAAGTCAAAGAAAGAAATCTCAGATTTTCACATGATGAACTAGAGGTCTCGCCACTGAGATCTCAAGTAAGCCTGCAGTATTTGCATACTCACACTTACCAATTTGAGTTCAATTCACAGCTTGTCGACATATTTAACTTACATTGCTCAAATATGAATGTGAAATAATGTAGTTACTACAAATTGTTGGACAGTGCTTACAGTCAGAATCAGAATAACTAAGACATTCCTCTATTTTTGGCACTTTAATTCCAAGGCCTGAATACCAATGTGAATCATTTCCATATTAACTCACTATCGTCACTTAAATCAACTCAGAATATGGCCCAAAGTATAATACCAGCCTAATTTTGGAAATCTTGGCATACTGACCTATAATATTAAAAAACGAATTAAAAAAAGAAAGGAACAAGGGGACCAAAGTAGCTCAATATACACTAGCAGTCAAATGTCTCTGAACGCTTGGAGTTTCTTATGTTTTAAGCCTATTACAGTTCAGTTACTATTAATGCCATGGACCAAACAAAATGATACAGAATAGCAAATAAAAAAAGAAAAGCTAAATCTCTGTGTAACTTATTAAATGCTCACTTTCAGATTCTAGTGTGACTCTAATGAGTGCTTTCATAAATAAAAGTGCACTTGAAGACTAAAGGTATTAAGCCTAGAGATAAGAGGCTCAAAGATGGTGCCTAATTGAGTGATAAAGATTTTGACCTTTTCCAACTAGATTACATCAAAATAGTTTCAATAAAATTGTCATTTCTAACATTTCTTAACTCAATTCTATCTATTCTTTGCTTAGATTATCATGTTAGAGTATCTAAAATGAGATCATTTAAACAGAAAGGTTAAAACACAGTGTGTTCAATACTTTTGACTTGAGGTATATGACTACAACTAACCTTTCACCTCCCACTTGAATCAATGACTTCTTTTGTGCAAATTCAATAAAAAACCTTCTCTTTGCCACTTATAATGCACATAAATTCTTTGATGAGAATATTTTTGCACACTTGAACAAGAGCTTGTTTAAATTTCTGGTTAAGCATTTGATCACTAGGGGTGTGTTTGAGCTCAGTCAGAACTGAATGTCAAGGCTTTTTCACAGCGATATGAGTCACCCTCTTTAATCCTACAGCCGTCGCTCCAGGGCCATGATTCATTAAGCAGTTCTGGCTCAAGTAATTGTTTTGGACCTTTTTTCTTGCACTCCCACTTAAAAGGCACATTATGTCTATGTTAGGTTCTGCCCTTGTGCTGTGCTGTCACTCTGATTTGGGATGCCTCTGATTGTAATGTGCTTTTCACCGAGTGCTAGCTGGAGATACATATGGAAGGACGTACTGTAACAAATGATGTCTGCTCTCTCACCACACTCTCTGCCTCTGTCTCTCTTTCTCTCGTTCTGCAGTTTATCATATTGTTTTGTTGTTGAACATGAAGAGCACATCTGTTGCTCATTGAACATCTGTACTCATTTACATATTAATGAATAATTATGTTAATTCAATTGCCACTGGCTTTTTGATTTGCATGGATTAAAATGAACATCCAGGGAGTGCTGTGGCTATTCAAATGAGATTTTTTGCACTTGGATTAATGATTAATATATCTACACCTAATAAAGTGGTTAGGAAGCAATGAACAGTCTGAGACCATTCACCACTGCTTAGTTTGTTATGTAGATTATAAGTACAGGACTGCTTAGTTCTAGCATAACTGATATTTTTGCTACTAAAAGCCTGTATATCCATCCATCCATCCATCCTCAACCACTTATCCTTTAATCGGGTCGCGGGGAAAAGCCTGTATAATAGTGAAAAACATTCAAGTGCTGAAAAATGCCTATCGTAATTGCTCTTGATCAGCCCATAGCCTCAGCTGTAACTGAAATTATTTGGGGGAAAATATTAAAATGTAATTATTCTAGCAGTGCAAGAATTCCAGTTGAGAGCAGCTTTCACTTTGTTTTGAGTCATCTATGATTAAGATTATAGTTAAGAACCATTACCATCTTATTATCTGACCCATCTAGAGAAACTGGGCATGTTCTCTCCGTGCTGCGGGGGTTTCCTCCGGGTAGTCCGGTTTCCTACCCCAGTCCAAAGACATGCATGGTTGTCCAAAGTGTCCATAGTGTATGAAGGGGTGTGTGAATGTGTGTGATTGTGTGCCCTGCGATGGATTGGCACTTTGTCCAGGGTGTACCCCAGATTGTGTCTGATGCTCCCTGGGATAGGCTCCAGGTTTCCCCGTGACCCTGAAAAGGATAAAGCGGTATAGAAGATGGATGGATGGATTATTCCTGTAGCACATAAGTAATGACACAAAGACAGTGCTGATGAAGATCAGTGATAGTGGTATACTAGATATTAAATTAGATGTTACAATACAATGGCTTTGCGTTTTGTTTAGTTGAATACTACTGTGACCAATCTACTACAATAAGTACAGCATTTTTTGCATCATATACTCTGTATGTGAGATCCATTGCAAAAGCGGCCCACCCAGAAGTGATACTATTAGCTTCACTTGCTCCCAAATGGAAATAGTTACAGTTCATCTTTTCTGTTGACGGCTTGTGCATTAACTGATACTGGCTACTGTCAGAGTAAACATTTTAAAAAAGAAAGAAAGAAAGAAAGAAAGAAAGAAAGAAAGAAAGAAAGAAAGAAATCACACACATGACAAGGTGAATAACCTCTAAATGATACATGAATGCATACCATTGATCTGGAGAAAAAAAAATCTATTCCTTTCTGTATCTAACAAAATGTCTCCTAGTACCCTTAGCCAACCGAACCTCCTTACTCTGACTCTGTCCTGGTGTTCTAAGGTATGATAGCCCAGGCTTGATGGATGAGCTAGTCTCTACACATTGATATGGGGCTATCTGCAGTATATCTTAAGCTTGGGCAATGCTAAGGCAAGCTGTCAAGGCAGATAACGGCATCATGCCTGGAACACCTTTTGAGTTGAAAGAGCCGGTAGTGCGAGTATTATAATGCAAAAGAAATATTGTGAACAGTGAGAGCTGCACCATGAATGATAACGAGATGAATTTAGACAGGGATTTAAAACAGCCCATACAGAGAGCTGAGTATAAACTAGTAAAGGGCGATTGCAGCCATCATCACTTCAGGAAGTGAATTAGTGGATTTGAGATGAGGGTGAATACAGGGTGGCCAGGATTTGGTGGACTTGTCTGGTATTGTGTCCAGGACACAGGGGTAACACTTGAGTTAACACCACATGGACAGTCCTGTTATATCACCATAGTCTTATACAGTCAAATGCTACTTCAAATACTACCATTTCCTTTATAGCAAACACAGAGGTTAGGCATCAGCTAGCACTACAACCAGCTCTTTTATCTATGTTGTTCAATTACCCAATGGCAAGTGAAAGCTTTAATGTACTTTTCCAGTCCCATGTTTTGGATACCCGGAAATGTAACGTAATAGGCTTAAAAAAGGTTGTAGAAAATCTAATTTAGCTTGTGTAATTTCCCAAGGCACAAAGCCACCTAGCTCCCTTCAGAAGAGCTGTGACAAGTTTATAAGCTCCCAGTGAGACACTATTCATGGTGATGTGATGCAATACATACACCCTCAACAGTACTGAGCCGAACAGCCAAAGGAAACCCGCACTCAGTGGATATACGGGGAAATGGACAGAAGCCCACATGTGCAACTTCGCAAGCTTAGTGTGGACAGCATCACATATTCACAATTCCGCAGGTCACCAGATGGCGGTTGATGTGATAATATTAAAAGTGCTGAGGGAAGCTGCAGAAGGAACTGAGAGGTGACTTTCAAATTAAGCAACAGAACAGTTCTTATCTAGCTCGCAGACGGCAATAATATATAATAAGGCAATGAGGTTCAGCTGATGAACCTCACCTGGTCCCTCAACACCAGTTCCATAACCAAGAAGCCCAGCAGTGCCTCTACTTTCTGAGAAGGCTGAAAAAAGCCCATCTCCCACCCCTAATCCTCACCATGTTCTACAGAGGAACCACTGAGAGCATCCTGAGCAGCTGCATCACTGCCTGGTTTGGAAATTGCACAGTATCGGATCGCAAGACCCTGCAGCGGATAGTGAGGACAGCTGAGATGAGCATTGGGGCCTCTCTTTCCTCCATCATAGACATTTACACCACACGCTGCATCTGCAAAGCCACCAGCATTGTGGATGACCCCACACACCCCACACACAAACTCTTCACCCTCCTGCCGTCTGGAAAAAAGTACTGAAGCGTTCAAGCCCTCACAGCCAGAATGTGTAACAGCTTCTTCCCCCAAGCCATCAGACTCCTCAATACTCAGACAGTGAACTGACACCCACACATGGACACACACACACACACACACACAAACACACACTCTGAACTGAACACCATCCCACTCCCAATGCAATATTTGCACATTGACTGTATTCCTTTTTTTTTTTTTTTTTGCTGCTACTGTATTTATAAAAACATCATTTAATTTATTTTACTATTATACACTGCCTGCTACTGCAATAATTTGCAATAATTAACTGTCCATATTTGGTATAAGCTTATCTGCTGAATACAAAGTCATAGCATATTATGTTTACATTCACAGCATTTTTTAATTATAGTGTTACTTTTTTGCACCTATCTTTTGCACTACCTGTTATACCGGACACTTCCATACTAGAACTGTGTACTGGTCGGCGCTATACTGTCACTTACTGTGCCTAATTGCCTATTGTTCCTGTTTTAGTAGTTACTGTACTGTCTTGTGTTGTTTGCATGTGCACTTTATGTAGAAATGTGTAGGTCTTATTTAGTTCTATGTCATCTCATGTAGTTAGCATTATGTAGCACAATGATCCTGGAGGAACGTTGTTTCATTTCACTGTGTACTGTACCAGCTGTATATAGCTGAAATGGCAATAAAGCCTCTTGACTTGACTTGACTTGATGGAATGGAGTCTGAATGGCTCCAAGTAGTTTGAAATATACTCCATGAAGAGATGAAAGTAGATGGTATGAGTCTATTGCCAGATTTGGAGGACAGGTTACCTTTTGCTCCAACCATAGTCACAAACTGTGATGCAGAGAGCACCAAGGTGCACACACGTACAAGGTGAGAAGATGAGAGGGAACAATGGCTCTATGACGAGAGATTTATATCAAATACTCCTTTGTGATATTTTTAGATAAGGTCTTGTCATTAACAAAAAAGGTATCCAGTTGATCCTGGTAGTCAGGAGAGGTAAACTCAATGAAAAACCTAATAGCAAGAGCTCATAATCTGCTTGTGCCAGGTGCTCAGACTAGTGCTTCGTCCACCCGTGATGTCACAACCCTACTGCTCTATGTGAACTCCAATTCCCTAAATCTCAAGTCAGCAACCACACAAATTCTCCAATTTCCTTAAAGGAAATTTAATTTAAAGGTCATATGATGCTTTTTAATGTTTTCCGTTTCCTTTAGTGTGTAATGTATCTGTTTGTGCATGTATAAGATCTGCAAAGTTACAAAGCTCATAGTCTCCCACAAAGGGATCTATTCTATCTAACAGAGAACACTGCTCCAGACCTGCCTAAAATGCCTCCACGGAAGTCCAGATATTACTTCCGCAAACGTCTACGTCACAATTTGAAATATCAGCATCATGCCACCATAATTTTTGAAATTTTAATTAACTTTTTTTAGACTGTATTTTATGTTGTCACTTCAGGACATAATGTTGTTACAGTGAAGAAGACAAATTAAACCATTATAATATCATATCTGAAAAGTAAGAAAGTTACTACATAAAAACTTACCACTGTGTGCTTGCAAAGTTGGTTCCGACTGATCTGCTTGATCATCCACATTTTCAGAATCTGACTCAGCCTCGAACTGATACGGTAAAACCGACACCATCATTAACTATGTATATAATTGCTTTAGAAGCCTTGGAAGTTGAAGCTCGTGATTATGGTAAGGGCGTTACATTTCCGACACGGACAAGGTTTTTGGCCAATCACAATCCAGTGTGTCAGTTGGTCAATCAGCACTCTGGGCTTTCCGGAAGGAGGGACTTTGGAGAAACCGGAACTCAGAGCATTTCAGACAGACTGGGAATACAGGTACTGCAATAATGTACAGTGTTTTACCTTTAATTTTCCAGCCTTTTTTTTTTTTTTTTTTTTTTTACATTTATAACTTCAGGAGTGCTTTGGCCCAAATCTTGTTTACTATGAATGTTCAACACTACACTATTAAAAAATTACCTTTAAAAAAAGGAGATATGAATACTCAGCCTGCAATTAAGTATAGAGATACAGACCCTGACTCTGTCACCAGTAAGTTGTCCTAAGCTCTAGACATGTATTCAGTGCTGATGGCAGTCTACTCAGTAGTGTGCTGTGCTCCCACTATGGCCCTGAGTAAAGCACTCCACGCAATATAGCAATATTAATACAGTAATATTGCTCGTCCATTGCGCTGACCCATGCCTTTATGTGAATGTCAAAACGAGCCAGTATGTGCTTCTGTGGTGGCAATATGTTAAAGCAGACTTCTGAATCCTAGTTCTTATGATCAAAAGCACTGCACAATTCTGCTTTATCCTTGCTATAAACCACCTGAATGTACCTGAAGGCAGTGCCGTATCCAGGGCAAATTTGTAATTGAAATTCAGAAGAGAGAAGGTTATAGAGATTAGACATTTTTCTATCGATCGCCTGGAGACTAGAGCAAACGCTTCAATCTATCCTCATGTGTATGCAACAAATTATAATTGCTCTTATTCTACATCCAATATTTATTTATTTATTTATTTATTTATTATTTTATTTTTATTATTATTATTATTATTATTATTATTATTATTATTATTATTATTATCAGCTCTCAGTATCATCCCTATCTCCAGTTCCTTATTTCTCTCCAAGATGAATGCATGTCACTGCAAAAAGGTGATTTAGCTTTGGTTGTATGATTGCTTTGACATTTTCCTGACTCCCTCAGATCCTTTATTAATACAAATGATACAGTCAGATGTTAAACAGATATTTGATATTATATCAACATGAATATGTTACAATCAGAGTTGTTCATTGTTATAACATTGTTCATGTTAATACTCATCCTAACTACATGAGACACAGCTGATCTGATGACTAAAGGCAAACAGTGACTTTTTAGCTCCATTTTCTCCTTCTTTGACTTTAAATAGAAAGCATGATGAATAATGTTGCAAAAGTATCATTGTCAAATTGTCAAACCAATGTAATGTCGACATTTAAGGTGGAGTCAGTGATCATTCATTGTGAACAGTATGTCTCTTGTTATTTTAATTTTGTTTGTAATTTTAGACCTGAATTATGAGGCTCTATCTGAGGGTTTTTTTGGGAAAATGGTATATGTTAATATTCTAAATATGTTACTTATATATATGAGATTAAATGTACAGTATATGCACAGTTTATGTTAATATATTGCTTAAAAGCGTCAGGATTTCCCTTCACGTTGAGCGAGAAGCATGCAGCACACAAAGCTCAAGTTGTTCAGTGACACTGACTTTGTTTACTTTTGACACGTGTGTTTTGTTATGGTTTATGTCCTGTCTCCACCCCTGTATTGTCAGTGGTTGTTTCCAATTTGCTTACGTGTCATCATTGTAATCAGCTGTTGTGTGTTATCCCATTGATTACGTTTGGTATTTAAACCCCTCATGTGTTTATAAGTACTTTTATATGGACAACAATAATCCGATATTAACCAGATTAAGACGATACTCTGATTAAGAAACTAGCATGTAAACAGTGATTATTGATTACCCTAATCTGACTAAAGTCATACTCGAAGTAAACACAAATCGAATTAAGACATGTGGAGTATTCCTATTTTAGTCGCATTACAGATATGTACACACCTTAAAAAAGACTATTAATGTTGTGTGGGAGTTTTCACCGCATTTTGAGACAGGACTCATACACATACGGTAGTGCTCAACCGTTTGATGGCAAATAAGATAGCACGGCTGCATCCGAAACCACGTACTTACCTACTATATAGTAGGCGAGATACATGTATTTCAGCTAATATATAGAATGTAAGTACGCGGTTCCAGACGCAGCCCATGGCTTCAAGCAGTCGCATATTTGCACATATAGCATGACAAATAGTTAACTGCACTTGAAGTTTTCTTAAAGTTAAAAATGAAACACCCAAAACTGTATATGGTACCATAATGAAGAGGAACTGTATGTTGATACGTGAAATTCTGGAGGGAACATCGGACGGTGTGGCATGGGGACGTAATGACGTGTGACATTAATCAATTTATCTTCTATAACATGTAAAACAGGAAACATGAAAGGAATATTCTAAAAGCAACTCATGTAAACACCTTAATCCCAATATTGTCTTATTCAGAATAAGGTCAATAATTAGATTATTGTTGTCCATGTAAATGTAGTCTATGTTCAGTGCGAAGTATTACGTGAGTCTACACAGTACCAAGCCTTTGCTCTTCGTTTTTGTTTCATGGTTTTGATCCTGTTCTCGTCCTCGTTTATCGATTCCAGTCTTAGCCTTGTTTATCCTGTTTGCCGTTCGCCTGACCATTTGCCTGTTTTTGACCATGCTATTGATTCACGATTTGGATTTGTCTGCCATTCTCTTAATTAAAAGCATTATCTGCATAATTTGCATCCATCTGTCTAAACTCATTATATGATAAAAAGTTTACAAATCAAAAAGTTAAATCAAAATTGTACCTGCTTTAAAAAATGCCCCAGTATCTTAAAATCAATACATTTTCACAGCAATTCTTTTAATTCCAAGTATTGAAATGGTTTGAACCACTAACATGTAACCAATTAAAACAAGGATTTGTTATTGCTTGCTTGTTAGTAATGTTGGTTATGTTTACTCAAGTACACTTAGCATATGACAAAAGTTGTCATAACATTATAGCAGCTGTCATGGCAGTTACCTCTAATGGTAATATGATACTGCTACATCATTGCTACATCACTGCTACAGAACATACTGTATACTATATGGCCAAACATTTGTGGACACCTGATGGTCACAACCATATATGAGCCTTCCCCTAACTGTTGCCACAAAGCCAGAAGCACACGATTGTACAGTATACACTACAATTTCACATCACTGAAACAAATTAAGGTTCATGAAGATATGGTTTTCCAAGGTTGGAGTAGAAGAACTCGAGTGGCCTGCACAGAGCCCTGACCTCAACCCTACTGAACACCTTTGGAATAAACAGGAATGCCCAGGGCCTTCTCACCTGCCATCAGTGTCTGACCTCACTAATGCTCTATACATTAATGCTAGTGCCTGACCTAACTTATGGCTGAATAGGCAAATCCCCACAGCCAAAAGTGGAAAGTCTTCCCTGAAGGGTGGAGGTTATTATAACAGTAAAGTGGGGACTAAATTTGGAACTGGCTGTTCAAAAAGCACATATGGGTGTGATGGTCAGGTGTCCCCAAACGTGTGGCCATATAGTCTAATTAGGGCGTGGTTATGTCGGTTGTTATGTGTAATTTAAACTTGGTTATGTGTATACATGGTTATGTGTATTTTAAACTTGAACACAAGGTTCAAGTTTAAAATACACGTAATCTAATAACTACACAAAGCAGGGTAGCCAGTATTATGTAATGCATCATTGCAAGTGCTAATATTAGACTACTGTTAAAAAAACCATCTCTTTGACCATGGCATTCACAAGAGAACTAGCACATCTGTCTACTGAGAACAGGTCACTGGTTACTATAGAGAGCAGGCTGCTCATTCAGACAATTATTTTCCCCATCCCAAGCCACATGAAAAGTTTTCAGACTGATCCTAAAACTGTTTTGTGGAAATAATGTTAGCTATCTCTACACCATGTAGTGGATAGATTCCTCATTTGTTTCCCTATTCATTCAGAGATCTTCATATTGTAGCTAGCTAGATATGCTAATTCAGCCAATTATCCATCTGTAAACATTAACATCTTCCAGGCACACTTAAGAGAGATTTAAAACATAGATCTAAAATATTGTTATTGCTTGTTGTCACCCCCTTCAACATACAGTATCTCACAAAAGTGAGTACACACCTCACATGTAAAGTAGTTAGTGTACAGCTTGTGTAACAGTGTAAATTTGCTGTTCCCTCAAAATAACTCAATACACAGCCATTAATGTCTAAACCGCTGGCAACAAAAGTGAGTACACCCCTAAGTGAAAATGTCC
>JANDJT010000060.1:12361357-12375112 GCA_024331685.1 Stegophilus panzeri | reverse complement strand
GTCACATGAAAAGATATAATCAAATATTTACAAAAATGTGAGGGGTGTACTCACTTTTGTGAGATACTGTAAATATTGACCCAGACAGGTAACATTACCTTCAAATGTCTTAGCCTGGGAATAACACCAAAATAAATAGCTATTCAATTTCAGTACAACTAATTTAGTTGACTGACCCATTTGTGAGGATTGTTTCATTTTCTGAACTATAACTATAATTACCATAATTACAATATTAAATATAGCTGCAAGCAGCAATGGCTTATTCAAGATTGTGGACCATTTCAAAATTGACAAGGAAGAGAAATGTATCCCACAGATACAACATTTCAACACATTTGGATCAATGGCAGATTTTAAGTTCCTTTGTAGTTTTCCACAAATGATCATTGTAGAGAAAAATCCACCATGCAGACACCATGAGGAAGCAGGCACGAGCCAGCAACCTGGCCTATTTATAAAACTAAAGAGTCATTCCGGATCAACCAAGCATACACAAGAGATAATACACACATGCTTGTACAGAGGTTGCCATGGTTTAGTCAGTATGTATACTAGTGATGTGATGAGACCTTTTTGTTCCCCATGAGCAACAAGGCATTTTGGCCTGGCGTGGTCAAAATGCCATCATTTTGAATATGTCAACTTCAAGGCGTGGTCTGTAGCCCCCCCTATACTCTTTTTATGGCCATGCATGCATATTTCAGATATTCACAATAAATCTATTTTTCATCTTACATGCACCCATTTCTCAGACCCAACGTTGTCAACAGTCTTCATATGAACTCGTGATTGAATATCGGTTTTATGACTAGCATTATTTTGTCATTAGTGATAAATTATTATTCCTTTTAATGTCATTGTTTTTGGAGATATGAGGTTGCCATCGCACATGGTAACATACTGTAGTGTATTCTTTGTGTGTGGCACAGATCAAGTCCATAGGTTAATGTTCCACTGATTTATGGACACAAGAAATATGTGCAAGAGTTGTCAATTCACCAATATTTAAATAGTTCAGCCAATTTTTATTTGATTCCTTATTGCTTATCACCATATAGAAAGACAAGTATCCCACACATATGTACCACAGTTCAAGTCAATTGGACCTACGGTTCATGAAGAGAAGATTTCTGTATTTTTTGACAAATAGTTAATGTACTGGAAAATCTATCATGGCAGACTTATGGGTCCCAATTGCTTTTTTGTTCCCCTTGAGAAATAAGGCAGGTATACCAATTATCAGACATTTTGGACTAATGGGGCGGAGGGAAAATCACGCAGACTTTGGGCATGGCCTGTAGTGCCACCTATAGGCTCATTTGTGGTGTGGGAGTTACTCGTGGCCTGTAGTATCAATGTGCCAAATTTCAAAACAATTTACCATTCAGATCTTGAGCTATTGGGCACTTTAGGGAGATAAGGAGAGTAATAAGAAGAAGAAAAAGAAGAAGAAGAAGAAGAAGATTACTAACAATAACAATAGGTTTCCTCCTGATGGAGGAATCAATTAAAGACATTTTTTTTTAAACTAATTTACTGATTTCTGAAACTTGCAGATCTCTGTGGTATCTACATGAAGGACTGACCAAGATTTAGGACTGAACAAGATCTATTGTAAATCTCTACTGAACAGAGATTTACAATAGGCTTGTAAATGGTTATTTGCACAAATGACAAATAAAGAATTTCATATGCATATTTAAGAACTGTTTTGTTTGATCCTTATTGATCTTGAGAATTAAGGATATCAACCTTGTTTACAACGAGATATTTCGAGGCAAGTCAGCAGAAATAAAAGAAACTTCTAGATCTTAACTGCAAAACTTGAGAAAGAATCATGTCCAAGTACAAAAATGTATCATGTTGAAAAACATGTACAGTGTTGTGTCTTAAATGATCTCCAACTGAGACCATCTGACTGAGATTACCGAATAATTAGTTTAACCCTTCATAGGATATTTATTGGTGGTTGCTTTTTTACAAAAGCTTTTCCTTCTGTCATTTATAAATGACAAAATCCTACAGAGGGCTAATGATCTGAAAATACTATACACCACTTATCAAACCCATCAAGTATTTCAGCAAGATTATAAACACATCAATACAAGCAGAGGCAGAGCAAAATATCAGTTCCACTCAGTGATCTGCACTAAGTTGTTCCTGTGAGTTCCAAATCAAATTTGGGATTCACCCAATGGCCAACTAAACAGACCACTGAAAGAGATGGGTGGTGATGAATAGCAGGTCTGTTGCAGAATTGGGAGCCAGCAGTATCTGAGTAGAAACAAGGACATTTGTAAGTGAATCATGTCCAGATACTGGGCCTGAGTACTTGGATTTAACTCTCTAAAACACTAACAGACACATAATCACTGAAGCATAAAAAACAGTGTCCATATTCTGCACCTTGTACACAATCACTTGGATACGTACTTAGCTTACAGAAAACATACCTTACAAATATCAAAACATATCCAGGGCTCTATGCAATACTCTAACAAACCTCATGTCATTTTAAATGTCAACAGCAGTGCAAGCATAGATAGGTACACAAACAGAGATTCTTCATCTGACTCTACTTTTTAAAATAATAGGAATGACTTACCCATGTAACTGTCAAGCCTGTTAATACATCAACCCTAAAGACATACATAATGACAGAGTGAATTAATCTCTATCATGGAAGCCAGCTTTTGGCCGCATGAAAATCAACATTGCTTTCACTTGCCCTGAATACTCACTGTAAACTCACTGTATACATCAGTAGTGGTGAAGCTATTGCCAAGCTTTCTTCATTAAAAAGTTTAAAAAGTAAGGTCAGACATTACTTAAATTGGTTAGTACGAAATAAGAGCTTAACATGAGGATATTCCATAATCAAAACATGAAAACAGACAAGGGTCCACAGGATATAAGAGGACAAAAGCATGACTTTGCAAGGAGAAACATAAACAACAGAGCAGAAATAATCAAACTAATCAAGATGAGACACAGAACAGGTGAACACATTAGGGTGTCATGACACGGGTGGATACAGGACCAAAATTCAAATAAAAGTACATGTCATAACAAAAGCGCATGGAGTGAACTCATGGAACTCAAAGAGAGCACCCCACTGGGAAACACATATTGTTTACCATATACCTTTTTAAAATCTTGCCAATATGTAGCTCATCTCTAAGCTTTTTTCCCTAGTTGTCCCCACTGCAAATGTGCATTCCTGTAGTTTCTTTCTGGTCTATAATCATGTGGAACTGTTTTTGTTTAATGATTAGGGATTATCCTATGATTTCCTTGACTGCGGATTTTTGACTTCCACTGCCTGTAGTGATGCCAATTCCTGGATTATCCCAAATAAAGACACTCTGCACATGCATCCTGACTCCCTATTGTTACTCTAATACGGCAAACTCAGTTTGAAATGTTCTGATCAGAGCCAAGTATTGCACCATGATGACTTTAAAAAAAATTATTTAAAAAATCCTGTTTTGGCTGTTACTCCATTTAGTTTCCTAATTATTAATTGCACAACTTGAAAAATTTCAAAAGAAATAAATCAAATCAAACTCATATTTCAACTTTATTTTTATTCTCAACCCTTTTAAAATAGGAAAAAAATGAATTCATATTCTAGACATCAAACATTACATATGTATGTTGTATTGCATTTAAAAGAGTTCTCAGGTGAACAAGGTATCAAAATGGTTCACTATGGTACAGGTACCGACTACATGATGTCAGTATCAGTTTACAAAAATTTCACACCCAACTCTAACTCCTCTCAGCCGACAACAGATTGTGTTCTTCAAAATATGCTGAAAGAGTAAACAGACAGTTATAGTCTACAAATGAACCCAGAAGATGTCTGTAACATGGCCCCTCATTGAGTCAAACATTACACACTCTTGTCTTACTCTGAGCCCTCATCACTTTTGTGATATAGTCGGCTTAATCCTCTCTTAACATCTGCTTTTTTTACAGCATGCTCCCTTAATGCTGGATAAGTCAAGGATATCTGCTCTGTCAAGAGATAGACCAACAGAAATAGCAAAACACATCTCACTCATCAATCAGTATGGCATGAGGAAGCAGGCCCGAGTCAGCAACCTGGCCTATTTCTAAAACTAAAGAATCATTCCAGATCAACAAAGCATATACAAGAGATAATACACGCTTGTACAAAAGTTGCCATGGTTTAGAAAGTATGTATACTAGTGACGTGATGATATCATGATTTTGACCTTGATACCAGATATCACATTAATACTGTATTAAGGTTAGTTTCATAATGTTACGTCATATTACGAATATTCATAATGGAAAGTAATTTAAAATGCATAATATCTGCACTGTCTGTCCAAGATCAAATACATTTTAATGAATGCAGCATTTTCAATATCAGTAAATCTGCTTATATGGAGATTCTGACCATGTCTTTAATGTTCACAAAGCCCTTGCAACTCTACTCTTTCCCATGTGTATATATAGGATTTACATAATAACTCACTGGCTGGGGTTTTGGTGTTTCTGCTAGGTTCTTATGGCTGAAAGCAATGAGGTTTTTCACTTTCATTGATCATTTTGGTTTTCTTAATACCTTAACCATAATGCACATCACTGTACTGATCAGGAAGGGAAAAAAATAAAAGTAAAGAAAATGAGATACAACGTGACAGACAAATCCCAGAAAAATTGATGTATCAATAAAGAACACAAAGCAGACAGAAAGAAAGAGAGATAGAATAAACATCGAAGTACATGTTTCAGTGTCACTACAGCTGCAATTAAATCTGCACACACTTTAAAGATGCTAAATAGTACATCAGTCCAACAGTACTGACAAACTTGACACAGAAATTTCTGTGCTGTCAAAAGATATTAGTATACATTTAGTTAATTTCTAAATTTTAATTTCTGTCCAACATAAAGTTTAAATAATCTTGCATTCTTTTACAAATCCCTAATTTGTACCAGTTGTGTAGAACTTTACTGTACAATGAATGACTGTCACCCACAATCAAACCTACTAAATTTGAAATTCTGATATCTTTGACAGTGGCTCTGTTTTTCCCCCTCCAAAGCCACTGCAGCTTTTGTAAATCATGCTAAAATAGACAGACCTATTGTCATATTTGACACTTTTCTTATGCAGAGATAGCATACAGTAAATGTGTCGAATATGGCACTGCATGCAGGCTTACAGACATTAATCTGAAGACCAGATTAAGAAGAAATGTTCTCTGTTCCTTTTTCCACCACAGATATGTGGACTGTGTTATGACACACTGGACTTGGTTTGGATGCCACCAACTCACAGGCCACAGGTCTAACTACATCTATATATACATTCGCCAGCCACTTTAATAGAAACACCTGTACACCTGCACATTCATGCAACTATCCAATCGTCCAATCTTGTGGCAGCAGTGCCACACAAAAACTCATGCAGATACAGGTTAAGACCTTCAGTTAATGTTGACAACAAACATCAGTATAGAGGGAAAATGTGATGTCCGTGTGTTTTACCATGGCATAGTTGTTGCTGCCAGATGGGAACATCTTAGGATTTTCACACACAACAAAAAAAAGAATGGCAGTTCTGTGGGCAGAAATGCCTTTTTTATGAGAGAAGTCACAGCACACTGGCCAGATTGGTTTGAGCTAACAGGAAGGCTACAGTAACTCAAATAGCCACACTTTATGGCCATCGTGAGCAGAAACACCTCGAACCTTGAGGCAGATGGGCTACAACAGCAGAGGACCACATCGGGTTTCACTACTGTCAGCCAAGAACAGGAATCTAAGGCTACAGTGTGCATAGACTCACCAAAACTGGACAGAATGCAGTTATTTTATTTTATTTTTTTAATTAACATACCTAACAAATATAACTATAAACTACTAGCTGCCTATAAGTTACATTAAAATTGCATATTTTTAGTGTTCATAGCTATGACAGCTACATAAGCCCTTAACTTGACAGAAGCAGTCTTTATGACAGTTGATGCCAATTGGAATAAGCTTTTTTACATAAATGCTTACTTAAACAGGAATAAAGACTGCTTTTCTCATTTTTTTATGTCAAGCTGACAAAATCTGTAAATCAAGTGACAGATTTTTGTTGACATAAGGCTGCGTTATGTCACTTTCTGAGCCGACGTACATTAGAATGTCATGACAACTAACTTTGCAGTCACATTATGGTGGCGATGTTGTCAAAGATCAAAAGCAAACCTCCGGGAATACTCTGGAAAACTCAACTAACAGCCAGATAAAATGTACATATAATACTATTATAACTGTGTTTATACAGTGTAGTGATTTTTACTGTCAAAATCTAGTTATCAAACCCAAGTGGCCATTTTTGTTCCATTTCCCAATTAACATCATTTTGCAAGCCTTAGATAACTCTGTAATTTATCTAACTTAGATAAAGCTGTAATTTGTGAGCTTTGCAACAAAGTACAAATGTTGGATTTGTGGTAATTAGGTAAGTAAGTACCTTTAATTTATAAAGAACATTTTAAACAACAAAAATATGCTGTACATAGAATAGAATATAAAAGATAAAAATATAAAACAGAATTTGAATATGTAAAAAAAAAACCTTTTCCCCTATCAATTAAATTTTTAAACACATATTTTATATGCTTATGAATACATACTTTTTATATACATACATATTAATAAACATTATGTGTGTAAACATTAAGAGGATATATGCACTGGACGTATAACAAAATTAAATTCAAATTGAAATTAAAATTAAATAATAAAAACATAAGTGTCCGAATACTTATTTGCCCGCACTGTAAACGTTTGCGTTAATTGTAAGGACAATTAAGGTTCTTATATAGCTGTCATAGTTGTTCATGTTGTTCAAAACACACACACACACACACACACACACACACACACACAAACAAGGTGCATTTACTTTTCAGAAGCCCAAATTACTTTTATGAAATATTCAGGCATAACCCCACCTGCAAAGACTGAGAGAGAAAGAGAGAGAGACAGAGAGTGTGTGAGAGAGAGAGAGAGAGAGAGAGAGAGAGAGAGAGAGAGAGAGAGTGAGTGAGTGAGTGAGAGAGCAAAAGAGCGGGAATTTTATGGGGCATGATACTGATCTCCCCCAGCTGCCGGAGTCTCTGCTCTCCACACAGATAGAATCAGCACACCTGACAGTGATGGCACATCAGCTCATTATACAGGAACAAGACCTTCATTTCTCACTAAGGTGTCCTTGCCCGCTTGTAACCTAAAATGAAAACCTGCCACAAATGAATTATAAAGCAGCTGAAAATCAACAAACCACAGATATTTTTTCCCTATGGATGTCTTTTAAATGACGATTAACAAGCGCTGAAGCAAGGCACGACTCAAAACAGGGCATCTCTTTGAAAAAGCTTGCTTTCTGTTGCTGCTAACAATGTACGTATGAATCCCGTAAGAGTGAAGATGAAGCTTATGTGTCACAGACCACTGCAGGCAGGGAGAGAGAGAGAAATATGGTGTGAAAAAGGGCAACAGAATGCACGTGCAGACGGCAACAGAAGTCTCCCCCCTCTGGGCAAGGCCAAGCTGTGCAGCACTCTGATAAGCAGTGGCTGACAGATACACATGGTGCATATCGTACTCTGAGAGCACGGAATTGGCTGCTTAGGGAAAAGAACAAGCTTTTCACAGATTCACAAGAAAACACAGATAGCGTCAGAAACAAGAACATGGCCATTATAAAATACATAAGGAAAACACAGTTGGGAATTAAGATTTAAATAGAAACTATAGAAATAATTATGATAATTATAATATTTTTATGTTTCATTTTTATGTTATCCCGAGCACAGCTTTACAAAATTGAAGTGTAAAAATATAATAATATTTCATCCATCCATCCATATTCTGTACTGATTATCCTACACAATGTTGGAGCCTATCCCAAGGGACTCAGGGCACGAGGCAGGGGACACCCTGGATGGGGTGCCAACATATTGCAGGGCACAATCACACACACACACCCATTCACACGCTACAGGCAATTGGGAAATGCCAATCAGTCTACAATGCATGTCTTTGCACTGGGGGAGGAAATGTGGAGAACATGCAAACTCCATGCAGGATTCGAACCCCCAACCCCCAACCCCAGGGTTGCGAAGCAAATGTGCTAACCACTAAGCCACTGTGCCCCCTATAATAATATTCAGCAATATTTACTAATTTTTTTATTTAATTTTCACAGTAGCAATTCTTTTATCTGCTTTAAGGAGTAATATTGTGATTATTAGAACTTTTGTTCCATAAACCTCATAAAGCAGTACAATAGTACAATCTTCAGGTTCTATTTTGATGCACATCCAGTAAAGAACACATCTGTGTCATATTTCACGTCTGTGATATACAGCCTGTATGGAAATAATCTGATCAATTTTGTAGACATACAGTACATGTATGTGTGAAATCCCTCACATGATTCCCATATAATATCATTATTGCCAAATCCTGAAGCGCCTCAGTTTGCCCTTAAAAAAATGCACGGAACAGTTCTGAAAGGATCCTGAAACTCTGAGTACATTTGGCCTTGGCTGGATGAATCAACCAATTCACCACACATTCAACTTGTCAATTGGTAAGAGCAAGGCTGTATTGAAGGAAGAGCTGCTCCATTTCAGTGTGCCACTCTCATGGCTCTTGTGCTGTGCTCTGAAAGCCTTTTTATGGCCAAGATGGAGCAGAAGCGAGACAGGCTAAGAGTGAGAAAGAGAACAAGAGAGGTGAAGTAAGGACCATACACTTTTGAAGACAGTTTTACTTCACACTGGTATTCACAAAACTGAAGATTGGCACTTAAAATTTATTGTGCTGTCATGGAAACAATGTTTCCTGTGATGGATGTGACTGGTCCTAGATTGGTAAATGTATCATTTGACCAATAAAGTATCATTTACTCTGCCCTGTATAACTACCCAGTCATTTGCACATTGAGCGCTGCATCACTATGACCATTCCAGATTATTTCAACTATTGATGTTTCTTCTACAAATTACTATTGTAGGTCATATACTGTATATTAAGAAGCAGCATTGAACCTGAAGGAAAGAAAATAGTGTTGTTTAACAGTAGATATTGGCAAGAATAATTTTTATTTACTTGTATGAGAAAGATGATAACACTATAATAAAAAGAGAAAGCATATGGTAGTCAATTAAGAAAATAGCTAGGGAAATGCCCTTTACTCCAGTAGCCATGGTAACCATGGACTTTCTGATTGTTTTTTAAAATAAAATTAATTTTTTTTTTTTTTTTTTTTTAAATCTAACCATCACCTGTGGCGAGTAATATCAGATGAATAATCCATTTACTTCACTGAATTGTAAAATAAATATCTTTTTTAAATAAACAGCAATGGCTGGTGTGGATTGCAGACTGCTACCACATCACATGACCAACTGTTTGAGGTCTAGCCAAAGAAAGACTGCACACTAGAACAAACATCTGTGACCACACTTACCTATTCAAGCATGAAAGTGGAATGCGTAACTATTTTCAGAGAAACGGCGATATTGATTTTGAATTTCTAAAGGCTCTTGTATTTCGACTGAAAAAAGACCTGACAGAGACCGCACAGGGTTTTAACAGTATTCTGTGTGAATGCATTGCATGTTACCTCAAAATTCTAACATTAACTATTGTTAACTGAAATTATCTGATTTTGCTTTGACAAACTGCAGTCACCTCCATTTTGGTTGTTTCTAAAACATGTCTGAGACTGAAGTTGTATGTTGTCTCGATGCAGTTCTGCTCCATATTGTGTTTATAAGCTTTACTAAATAAGTGACCATCTGATGTGAAATCCTGAGATCTAAGCTTGGCTAACAGTGGTCACTTTTTCAGAAACAATTGTTGGTTTTAATGTTTAGGACATTTAGCACTTCATAATGCCATAGGCTTTCTAAAGAAATGAAGCAACAACAAAAAAAGCTGGACCTGTTGAGAGCAAGCTGGCTGTAAGCTATTGCTAATTAGCTTTACATATATATGAATGGAAATGGAAAAGGTACAATACATACAAAAATTCCACATTTCAAGTGAATATTTACAAAAAGCCCTTCACCAGCAACAGCAATTACATTTTGAGAACAATTTATTAGTAAATTGTTCAACTAACTGATTGGGTCTGCATGACCTTTTAACAATATAATATAACACTAGAATATGTTGACCTTTAGACATATAATAACTAAAATGCTTATTTATTACTTTAATTTATTTATTACTTTAATAATCAAAAAGACACAAATAGGTTCCACCCAGTACATTCAGAAAGTATTCAATGTTAGATGAAGCCCCTTGGTGGTGATTACAGCCAGGGGCAGAATTAGTGCAGTGGAACCCAGGGCCCAACTCCAAACTTACTCCAAACTGTGGATAACAACATAGTTCAACAGTTAAATGATGCCATTTAATCACCCTAGCTTGTTCCTTCCACCTTTTAGAAGTACACAATGAACTTTAGATTAAGTATTTTCCTCATGAAATATCGTATTATTTTGTGCTAAAGTAGGATTTGAAAGACAGTCCATGGTTTTCTTTTATAGAGACATCTGGAAGGTATGGGATATCTGCATTATAAATTATAGGATATATCTAATTTTATCAAGCCATTTCAAAGTCACTAAGAGGTGATTCAATTACAGTACATCACTGCTTGTTTTAGGTATCATTAAAGTGTCAGAATAGAATGTCTTTCATTATGAGTATAACCTTGTAAGTAAACCATAATAATTTGTGATATACTGCTCTGTCTTGTTGTAGCATATTTAAATGCTACTATTTGCTGAAAGGAAAGCTTGTTGAATGACCATCAAGTAAATGAGTAACCTAACTGGCTTTGCTGTTATTTGTCATGTGCCAGTGTTTGCACATAGTGTTGTGATTTATGAAGATATGATCTGAGGCAGTTGTGCCAAAATAGTGCACTGGGTATAAATGCTTTTATTTTCATCTCTATAAATGTCTTGTTTTCTGCTTGTCTATGATAGTGTTGGGTGGTAAGCAGGGGTAGACAGTGCTACTGGCCATAAGAGGGTTACAAGATTACTGACTGTTTATGAAATATTAAGTGTGTGGATTATGCACATGCAAATACTTTATCTGGAAAGGGCCCAAATCCAAATAAAATGCTTGCACAGAAACCCATTGTGACAAAGTTCTGACACTGATTGCAGCCCTAAGTCTTCTTGGGTATGATGCTATACACTCCTGGATTTGGGGACCGTCTACAGCCTTCTTTGCTCATATTTACCAAGAGTGCCAGTATTAGTGGAGGGCACTGTACATACATACATACATACATACATACAGTACTGCGCAAAAGTTTTAGGCACATGCAAAAAAAATGCTGTAGAGCAAAGATGCATTCAAAATAATGATATGAACTGTTTCTACATTAAAAAAAATACAGTAAAGAGCAGTAAACAGTAGTAAATGAAACAAAGTCAATATTTGGTGAAAAAAATAAAAATAGTAGTCTCTGGTACAATTTGTGCAGTTTTATAAGGAAATGAGCTGTAAGTTTTATTGAGCATCTTGCAGAACCAGCCACAGTTCCTCTGGAGACTTTGACTGTCGCATTTGCTTCTTATTTTTGCAGCAAAACCAAGCAGCCTTCATTGTTTTTTGTCTGAAAAGTGCCTCTTACATAATACGCTGCTTTCTTTACTGACATACAAACATATTTCTGTAACATTTAATTTTGTGCTTGAAAAATAATGTTTGGGAATCTAAAATGTTTTTTGTGCTGACTTGATAATGTAGGTTATTTTATAATTTATTTTATAATGAGTCATAAAATAAAAAATCTATAACAAAGTTTGTACTAAAAAAATAGGGTGCCTAAAACTTTTGCACAGTACTGTATATAAGTGTAATATATTTTAATTTAAAAAAAAAAAAAATAGATTGATTAAATCTGAAAACTCTACATCCTGTTTCATCATGTTATATTTCAAAGATAAAATGAGTCTAGAAGAAAGTTTAGAAGAAAACTATTATGTAACGAAATTAGTAAAAAGTCTAAATACCATTACACCCATATGTGGTTCTTCCCCAAACTATTCTCACAGACTTGAAAACACAACAATGCATTGGATGTGTTTGTATGCTGAAGCTTTAAGATTTCCCTGCACCTGCATTAAGGGGCCCAAACCTGTTCCAGCATGACAACACCACTGGGCACAATCCAAGGTCCATAAAGACATGAACATATAGACATTTGCCAATGCTGGAGTGAAAGAACTCAAGTGGCCTGCACAAAGTCCTGACCTCAACCCCACTGAACACCTTTGGGATGAATTGGTATGCCGACCCTGCTCCAGGCCTACTCACCCAACATCATTGCCAATTGCTTTTTCTCAACTGCCATATGATTTAGAAGTGTTGTCTTCACAAAATCTGCCAACAGTGAGAGTATCTTTGTTGTGACAGTGTAGCACTCATGGAGCAATCATGCAGTGCAATATATAACTGACATTGGACGGCATGTATGACAGAACACATACATTTTAGAGCTTGTGTATGAGCTCAGCAGGGATGCGATTACAGCACACATTAGGGGTTTCATTTTCAGACCTACATAAAGTAAGTTCAAAGATACCTTACTGGTAAATTGCACTTCAGGCAATCTAGTGCCTATTGAGCCTGCACCATCAAAAATGACTCATAACAGTAAAGCTTCCGGGCATGAGAAGATTGTGGATGTTGATATTACAACACTGCCATGGCACTGTCTTTGCAAATTTAAGTGTGACATAAGTGACAGGCGACCCACTATGCTGTTAAATAAATCCAAATCCAAATTTCTGAGTGACAAATAGAGAACAAGTGAATACCAAGCCATTAGCATTCATGGCAATACACCAAATATTGTTTACTGATGTACAGTATCTCACAAAAGTGAGTACACCCCTCACATTTTTGTAAATATTTGATTATATATTTTCATGTGACAACACTGAAGAAATGACACTTTACTACAATGTAAAGTAATGAGTGTACAGCTTGTATAACAGTGTAATTTTGCTGTCCACTCAAAATAACTCAACACACAGCCATTTTGACTGCCCACGATTAAATGAACATGATCGACTGCGATATTGACGTTTAAAGTTCGTCCTCCACTAATAGAAAATAAACCTCATCATGCCGAATGGGAAAAAACTTTGCAGATAAACTCGGGGCTCTACAGTCAAACCATTTCACTCGCATTTGTGACTGAAAAGTATTTTGTGCGACTGTGAATAAATATTTAT
Source organism: Stegophilus panzeri (assembly GCA_024331685.1). Taxonomy (NCBI): domain Eukaryota; kingdom Metazoa; phylum Chordata; class Actinopteri; order Siluriformes; family Trichomycteridae; genus Stegophilus; species Stegophilus panzeri. The sequence goes on along the minus strand of JANDJT010000060.1, from coordinate 12,361,799 downwards.
TCGCACTGGTGAATCCCCCAAAACATAATATTATCAGCAGATATGGACACTGTACTAGGGAACAAATCTAAAACTGATAAACAAACAAAAATAAAACTACTAAAATGTAGACAGAAAATGTGCTTAGTTATAAATAAATAATTTAATATAAAAAAAATAGATATTATAATAACTCCATAAAATATAAATAAAATGAGAAATTAAATAATGTTTAATTACTGTGGGTTGCATTTAATATAAATTTTTACATTAAGCTTAGTTCAAAAAGTTAATTTTTGTGTTAGTCTACTTTTAATTAGGACTCTTTATTGTTTTTAAGATATTTAAAAATAAATATTTTATGCTTGTTTATTTATCAATTAACTAACAGTATTTCTCATTGCTATTATTTTAACTCAATTAACAGTGACCATGAGCAGAGAGCTTACATTTAACTGTTTAT
>JANDJT010000060.1:12342459-12358690 GCA_024331685.1 Stegophilus panzeri | reverse complement strand
TGTAGTAGAATCCCATATAACCCCTAGAAAAGTTGTCCTCTGCACTGGAGAAAGCATACTTTTCTTGAGGTTCAACCAGATCCCCAAGCTCTTCATGTGGGCGAGAACAACATCTCAGTGTTGAAGTGCCAGTTCCCTGGATCGTCCTAGAATGAACCAGTCGTCCAGGTAGTTTAGTACACGGATGCCCTGGAGTCGCAAGGGAACCAGAGCAGCATCCATGCACTTTGTGAAGGTGCAAGGGGATAAAGCTAGCCTGAAGGTAAGAACCTGATATTCGTATGCATTGTCTCCAAACGCAAACCTCAGGAACTTCCTGTGACTGGGCAATATTTCTATGTGGAAATATACATCTTTCAGATCTATCATCACAAACCAGTCTTCGAACTGAATCTGTGGCACAATAAGTTTGGGCATCAGCATCTTGAATCTGTATGCCCGAAGAGTACGGTTCAGATGACGCAGATATAAAATTGGCTGCATACTCCCATCTTTTTTGCAGACCAGGAAATAACGGCTGTAAAAACCTCCCCCCCTTAGGGAACGGGGTACATGTTCTATGTCCCCTTTGTCCAAAAGGCTTCTTACTTCCTGCGCTAACGTTGGGCTCTGCTCTGTGCTGACTACTGTGGTGAGCACACCTCTGAACAGGGGGGGCGAGCACTGAACTGGACCCAGTAATCCTTTTCTATGGTAGACAGAACCCATGGAGACACATTTGGCAGTAGTTTCCATGCTGCCAGATGGTCTTTCAGTGATGTTAGCTTTTCCACATTCTGTTGAAGGGAAAGCATCATATTTTCGTTGCCCTGTGACAGCTCGCTGACCAGAGAAGGCTGAAAACTTGGGACGGCCTTGGCTAGGGGAGGCCCTACAGTAGCACTGGGGGCTATCTGCCCTAACAACTTCATGTCCCGTGATACTTCCCTCCCTGGCCCTCCGGACTGTTCTTTCCTTGCCTGCTTTGCTTTTATCATCATTCTTAGCTCAGGCCTGTTAGCAGGCTGCAGCTGTGGCTGCCCGGTCCCCCTGGCTCTCCGCGGGGGGAGGCGGGCCGCCACACTCGCCGTCTGGGTCTCCCTCGCACTAGCGCTGGCCTGGGCTCCACTTATGGATGCCCGGGCGAACTCGACACGACAGGGAAGGAACTGGCTGAATGCTGCCGTTTGCTGTTTTGCCTCGCGAAACCTGTCAGCGATGGCATTAACCATGCCGCCAAACAGGCCGGGAGGTTTAAAAGGGGCATCCAGCAAGGAGACCTTATTTTTGTTCCCCATCCCTGAGAGGTTGAGCCATAGGTGCCTCTCCGCCACAACCAAGCTACCCATTGAACGGCTGATATGATGAACGTTTGCTTGGTCGCCTGGAGAGACAAATCTGTGGCGCGGCGCAGCTCTGCCACTGCCTCGGGTCCAATTCCCTCCCCGGTATCGAGCTCACTCAGCAGGTCTGCTTGATAGGCCTGCAACACTGACATTGTATGCTGTGATCAACAAGCAAGACCTGCTGCCACATAGGCTTTGCCCACCAACACTTAGGTGGCCTTACATGGCTTGGAAGGCAAAGTCGGAACCCCTAAATTACCTGCCGCTGATGGAGAGAGGTGGCTCGCAAGCGCCTCCTCCACCTTCGGCATTGCTAAATAGCCATGCTGCTCACTCCCCATGACGGCTGAGTAATCAGACGTCACGGGGTTACAAACATAACTAGTGTATGGTTTTCCCCAGAAGCGTGATATCTCATCATGCACTTCTGGAAAAAAGGGGAGTTTTCTGCAGTGTGAGGGAGATTTATATTTATTTTCACTGAAGATGAAGCGCTCATCCAGCCTGCTACAAGCCACTTCCTCTTCCCCGGGCCAGTCTATATTCAGCTTTTCAACTGCCCTAGTATTCACCTCAAGCAGCTCTTTATATGCTTGAGAGCTGCTCTCAGTTTTTGGTGCAATGGCACCCCTTACCGACTCCTCAGAGTCAACGAGGGTGTTTTGGATTTCCATAGGGGAAGGAGGAGTCGCGACGTGAGCTCCAAAGTCAGGCAGAGAGCCCGACCAGGAAGACAGAGCAAGGGATAGAGCCCGCGCTCGTCTCCGGCTCCTCTTCCAGATCCATACGAGATCCCCAGGACCTGAGCCGGCTGACTGCCTCGGCAGCGGCTGGCCTAGATCCACGAGGCTCTGAAACCCATCTCCCTTTGGACGAGAAGAGAACGAGTCGCGAGCAGAGCTGCCTAATCGTAAAACGTTCACAATGCTCACAATCAGACCCCTCGAGGGATGCTGTGGCATGCTCCATCCCTAAACACTTCACAGAGAAAGCGTGTCCGTCTCCCCGAGTGATGAAACGGGAGCAAGACGTAACACACTTTCTGAAAACTCTCTCGCTCATTCTTTCTTTCTCTTTTCTTTTCTTTTTTTAAAAAGGCATAGAAAAGTCCAGAGATTTTGAGAAAATATAGAGGAGAAATGACGTGTCTTTTTGTTTTGTTACACAAACAACTGACATGCAGTCTCGCTGAAGATAATAAGGCTGACGGTGCAGTTCACAGGTGCCATATATATATATATCACGAGACGCGCTTAATTGCCACATCACCTGATCATGGCAGGCCTATAAATAGGTATGATTTTACACAAGCTTCAGATGCCGGTCACGCGCGCGAGGGCGCTCCCATAGTGTTATGCTGAAAGCAACATGGAATTCCCTTTGAAAGGGAACTAAATAACTATAGGTAAATACCAACTATCAACCTTCAATACCAATGCAAGATATAAAAAATTATAGGCTTCATTTTAAAAACCATTAGACAAAGGTGAAAATCAGAGAAAATATGGTAGAGAACAATCCTCCTAATCACTCAATTTAAAAAAAAAATGAAATAATTTGTTACTGTTGCTACACTGTTATATGTCATCTAAATTGACCCTGTTTAAAAAATGTGAAGCTATAAGCAGATATAGCATAGTATTAGTTTTCATTTGTTAAACTTTTATTCGTATATATTATTTAAAGCAGAACTGAGCCAGTTAAACTTTATTTTAATAATGTATCTTGTTTGGCTAGGCTGAAGGAGAGTAAAGCATAGTAGGTGTACAAATCCAGGCCAGAAGAACTCCCACAGACACAGGGAGCAAATAGAGCCTTAGTGCAGACATTCTCACATATTTCAGGTGTCACATCCCCTCAGGGCCCTGCTGGGACATTGTGCCTTCACTCCTAATCTGCTGCGATTCAGAGCCTTGGGCGCGATTTAGCACTATTGCACACATCTCTGCAATAAGGTCTACACAGCTGGCTAAAAGGAAAGTCATTAATAATCTGTTCAACTGACAGCTGAATAGTTAAGGTGGTTTATAATACACAGTCCTGTGTACCAAGATTCAAGATTCAGCAAATTTTTGTATTAGTTGTTTCAGACTCCCTAAATGTCACAGATTTGCTCAGTACATTTCATGACAGTTGTAGAAATTTCTACATACAGCTGTCGGCACAGTATTTTAAAAATGTATACTACACTGACAGACCTCCAGTATAAAGAGGACAAAGACAAACATTTATCTCGAAACATTTTCGTTAACTGCGCATGTGCAAAGGTTTGGAGTTATTACTTTTTTTTCCCACATATTCAGCCTTGTGCTTGCTAATGAGTAAGGAGTGTGGGGTCACACAGAAGTGGTGTATGAAGCATGTATCTTTTTGAGAGTAAGAGGTCACGGCTTAGAGAATGTTGCTTTTCAGTTTTACAAAAGCAGCCCTTGCTGTTGAACTCCTTATGGAGACACTTTTACTGTGTCTGGTTCATCACCAAAGCAACTTGTTAATTCAGTTTATTATTCCACTTGGTAACAACAGACTTGCAAGAATAATGATTTTAATCAAAGTTACTCCAGTACTGAACAAGCTCCATATTGAGTGTGTTAGGGATGTTACAGGCTTGAGGCCAAGAATAATATCTTTTTTTTTTTTTTTTTTTCAAAAGCCAATAAATATTTCATACTGTAGACAAACAAATCACTGAAAACGGCAAACATTTTGACAGAATATGTAACAATGTTTTCATAGCTCTCCTGTGCCAGATATTTTACACCCTGTTCCTGTTCTGTAAAAGTGAATCGCAATGATTTTCAACATTGTCAGAAGGAAGGAAATGTTTCATATTTTCCTTATCAGAAGCAATAATTAATTACACTCTGACTCGTTTTATTGAGGGGAAAGAATGTCGAAGAACTACTCAGCTACAGTTATCATAAACCTCATGACATTGTAGCAATCAAAATATAGAGAACAACAGGACAATGGCAATGGAAAAAAAATAACCCTTCCAGCAACCCTCCACCTGTGGCCACAGTCTCTAAGCTGAAAATAATAACTGCCGAAATGAATGGAATTACTAAAACCAGCAATTTTATTGTTTTAAAAAAAAAACACAGATTTTGCAGGTTAACAGATTGCTCCTGAACTCTCGGTTTTACCACTTTAGCCCCAATGCTATGCTGAGTTTAACAGCACAAATGTTCATGGATGCAGGAACCATTATGTATGGGGACAGACACAGAGCAAGACAGGAGACAGCAGTGAATATCATTGACTTTTCAGCATTACAGAAACTTGAGAATTTTGAAGAACCTGAAAACTGCGAATTTTGATTGGTAGATCTGGTGTAATTTGTTATCCCCACAATACATTTGTACAGGCCTTTAAGAATGCATGTTTTTTTCATGCAGTTTCATGCGATTCATCACATGTGATCATGTGGCACCCTGCAGGTAGGCTTCTCAGAATTTAAATTAATTTGTTGTGCTTCAAACAATAACCCCCAGGTGGTGCATGGGACAATATACTGTAGCTGAACACATAGTACACTACTAAAAAAAATTATGTGTGGTTAGATTTAAGAAAAAATATTATGTATAGTTCACATAAAAATATTACGTTTCTCATCAAAATGTATGCTAAACCTAATGTAAACAAGTTTCTAATAACAAGATTCAATTATACAAAGGAAGCATGATCGAGTCACATAGTACAGGTACAATAACTATAGTATGAGCTATGAGAATAGCGCAGCAGTAACGTCTTTTGTGTAGAATACCAGCAACCGGCATTTGATCCTCAGTTCAGTTGAGTGTTCATTTAATGAACTTTTTTTTTCAGTGTAGAAAGTCAATTTCTGTGTGTACCTCCCTCAAAATAGCATTGAATGAATTCCATTTTCTCCTTTCTTGCCAATGAAAATTTTGTTCTTTTCTTAGATTTAAAGTTTCACTATTAAAAAAAAACTGGTTTAAAGTGAACATACACTGAAAAACCAGCTCATTAAATTTAGTTAATTCAAATGTGTACATCGGTTCCATGTGATTGAATTGAGTTACATTAACATAATTTGTTTTCATACATCAAACATATATTTTCAATGCACTGAATGAACTTAAACTCCACCTGAGCTGAAGATTGAATCCCGGCTGCTGGCGTTTAACAACAGCCACATTACCACTGTGTTACTGTACCACACACATTTTACACATGTTAATTTAAATACTATAGTTATAGTACCTGTACTGTGTGAATCGATCAAAATTAAACCAAATATTCACATTTTATGCAGAGTAAATACCTAAATACATTCTTTCTGTTTCTTAGAAGCTCATGCACTCAAGCTCTGCTTGATGTGATGCCAGTGCTAGATCTTGACACACTTCTACTGCTGTTGCGACTCCTGCCCAGCTCATTCATCCTGATGCTCTACTTCTGCTTGGAACCTCTGCACTTGTGACTCACTTTCTCCTGCTGTAGATGGTCCTATATGGATAGCCTATATGGATATTCCCAAAAACAATTTAAGCCCAAAACTCTAGCTTCAGTGGATAATCTCACCTGCATATTATACTTGTGCCTAAGAACTGTTGCTGTGATAATAAAGACTGTATTGTGCTCATCCCAGGACTCTGATACTGAACATCCTTTCAACACATTTAGTCCTGTTTTGTTCCAGGTAATTTTGCTCAAACGGAAGCATATAACCAAACTGGCATTTCATCTGTGGTGTCTAAACAGATGGGGTGGAATCGGCTGATTCAGCTGTTTGTTTTTAGTTATTATCTGGCTCTTACTACCTTCTGCCAAAATCACATAGCAGATTGCAAGGCATTGAAAAGCCCTGAATCCTGTCACTCTCATCACAGTAAGTTTGTGAATCCTGTCATGCTCATCAGTTTATTTCAGTAAACAAGCTTTTGGCACCTTAAAAAACAGGATAGGACATGACAGGACAGGAGAGGAGAGAAAAGATAAGGAGTTTTTAGCCCACAATGCTGTTTTGCAGTTGTTCATTTGAATTTTCCCAGCATCCACAAAGCTAAGAATTCACCCAGTTAAACTAGGTAAATTCTCCCAGAATTATAGCTTATTAAAGAGTACTATAAGAGCATATTTTCATGGTAATAAACAGCAAAATTCTTTTGTTGGTCTTAAAAAAATTATTTGAAATGAACAGCTTGTTCAGCATTGCTGTTGTTTTTTTTTCCACAATTACTGCATTGCAATTGTGGTTTATATTTTCTGGTAATAATACAGTTTTAGCATTACATTCACCAACCACTTTAATGGGAACACCTGTTGCATGAATGAGCAGGGGGCTCATTCATGCAATTATCCAACCAGTCAATTATGTGACAACAGCACAATGCACAAAATCATGCAAATACAGGTCAAGAACTTGATGTTCGCATCCAACATCAGAATGGAAAAAAGAAGATCTGATATCAGCGATTTTGTTCTTGGTGCCAGACAGGCTGTAGAATAATAGTATTGCAGAAACTGGGATTTTCCTGCACAACAGTCTCTAGGGTTTACACAGAATGGGCAGCAGTTCTGCGGGTGGAAACGTAAGAGAAGTGATCAGAAAAGAATGGCCAGACTGGCTCAAACTGACATTAAGGCAACTGTAACTCAAATGACAACTCCTTATAACTGTGTTGAACAGAACCTACAACATGCTGAACATTGCAATGGACAGGCTACAACAGCAGAAGACCACATCGTGTACCAAAGCTGTCAACCACGAACAGGAATCTGATGCTAGAGTGGGCAAATACGCACCAAAACTGGACAGATTGGAAATACATCACCTGGTCTTGCCTGTTGGACAGGTAGGCTCAGTAGGGTTTTTCTTCCTTCTCTCTTTCAACAACCAAAGAAAGTAAAATGCTACTTACTACTGACTTTATCAAAACAAAAGTTATTTGTTATGTAGTACTATATTTAAACAAAATGCACTTCACATGGTGTGAAGCAACTCACTGCTATAATGTGCAGCACTGGTAATCCCACATACTGCACGACACATATTGGGTTTAAATATCACAATTAACGATTCATAATACTGCTTCACGATTCATGACTTGCAGGTAGTGCGTGATGATTCTTACCTGTGTCTTATTACTGCCAGTCTACTTATTTGCGTCTCTTTGTGCTTTCAGTGACTCCCGTAATTGAGAGCGAGAGAGAGAGAGAGTGATATAGCTGGCAGAGCTTGCAAGACACAAACACACACACACACACACACACACACACCCATAGACACGCTAAGGAGCATGGACTTGAACGAAAGCTGCACAACCCTTTTTCTGTTTATTTCTCCTTTTTTGTTGAGTTTTTGGAAGTGTGCTGAAAAGCACAAACTGAATAAACGAGCCCGGAGCTCTGGTAAAATTCCGCCTGCCTCCCAAGTCTTCCTCTACACCCTCACACACCGGGTTCTACACAGAGGTTTAATTGTAAACAAAATGTACTACAGGTTTACCATATCTTAAAAATAAATAAATAAATAAATAAATTCTCCCAACAATTTGATTGAATAAACAAAGTCTCAGACCTGGGAAAAATGATTGACTGAAACATAATGAGCTCTGTATCAGTGCCTGAGGCATCAATTTAACCAAAAATTGGCCAGCTTGCTCTCTACATATTTTATGGGTAGCACAGATTAGGACCTCTGGTGTTCAAACAGTGCAGTTGTATTAGATGCAAAATTAATACAATGCTGATATACACAATGTTAATCGCACATATCAACAATCATCAAATTTCTGCACTGCGATCCACTATGTATCGCTACACCCTACAAATAACTGATGTTAACTACATACTTGTCTAATTAGTCAAGTTAAATGTATACTCACCATCCACTTTATTAGGAACACATGTGCACCTGCAAATTCATGCATTTATCTGATCAGCCAATCATGTGGCAGTAGTGCAGAGCAAACAATCATTCAGACACAGATCACATCAAAAATCAGAATGGGGGGAAAAAATGTGATCTCTGTGTCTTTGAGTGGTGAGTGCACATTGATAGATTTTCATTTCACATTAATGAACACAAAAGAGTTTCCATTTTCCATGGCAGAAAGACCCCATCTTTAGAGATGAGAGCACTGGCCCAGCCAAAAGTTTACTAATGTGACATGATCGAGAGGGACAGGGCTCAAAACACCTAAGCAACTGTCAGTCATTCCAGATTCATATGTCAATTAGTTCATCTGTCAAGGGAAAAAAAAGAATACTGCTTTTTGGTGCATTGAGTAATAACACATAGTAGAAACATACTGTTATGTTAAAATGCAAAGCTCCTACACAAAATTCATAAAGGTGTCAAATATGCATTTGTTAACATTTTCTGAGACTGATGGGAAGAGAAAATATGTGGAAATGGCAGAGGAAAGCAGACCTTGCAAAGCCCAACACTCCTTATTCTTAGTGGTCAATAATGTTATGTTGTGTTAGTGCAGTATTGACAGAGAACGCTATAATCATTCTATGCTTACCTATCTGCATTTACAAACAATGCAGACACAGTGCAGAATACCACCAAAATGGTTTCACAAAGTTGTGAGCACACGGTGGAACAAGACATGTTAAGGCAAGGTAAGGCAAGGCACTTTTAATTCTAAAGCACATTTAAAACAGCCACTGCTGACCAAAACAAAATTAGACAATAAAATACATAAACTGACAAAACACACAAATTAATAAGATTACATTGAACCAAACGCTAGAGAAAAAATATTTGTTTTCAGTGAGGCTTTAAAACGATCAGCATCGGAAGACAACCTAATGTATACTGGCAAATCATTCCAAGATGCGGAGCAGCAACAGAAAAGGCACGATCTTTTAACTTCAAATGAGACCTTGGCACAGTCAGCTTCAATCTATTTGAAGACCTTAAGGGCCTAGAACATTTCCGGTGGAGAAGAAGATCTGTTATGTATTGTGGAGCCTGGCCATTTAACCCCTAATACACATACAATAAAACCTTAAACTTAACACGGTATTCGACCAGCAACCAGTGAAGTGAAGCCAGAACAGGCAAAATATGTTCCCTCATTCTAGTTCCAGTAAGAAGGTTGGCAGCAGCGTTTTGTACCAATTGAAGGCAGGATAAAGAGGACTGAGCCACATCAAGGTACAGTGAGTTACAATAATCCAGCCTAGAGGAAATAAAAGCATGAATTACTATCTCCAAGTCCTTTACTGATAAAAACACTTTCAATTTCGCAATGGATGAATTGATTTGTTTATCGAATTTAAGGCTCGTATAAAATACGAGCATGAGAATACACAGATAAAGGACCCAGATGGTTATTTATCTGTGTAATAGAAGCTGGTAGTCCAAAAACTACAATTTCAGTTTTAGATTCGGTCAGTGTTAGAACATTGGCTGCCAGCCAGCATCTTACCTCCGCAAGACAGTTCAACAAAGAGGACATATCAAAATTTTCCCCATGTTTCAAAAGGATGTAAACCTGGGTATCATCCGCATAAAAATTATAAGAAATGTTGTGCTTCTGAAAAATCAATCCTAAAGGGAGCAAATACAACGCAAACACCAGCAGGCCCAAAATTGATCCCTGAGGTACACCACAAGTTAAAGGTATCGTAGAGGAAGAAAAACTCCCAACCTCCACCGAGAATGTTCTATCAGAGAGATAATAATTAAACCAATTTAATGCAGTACCTTGAATTCCTACACACTTACTCAACTGTCCAAGTAAGATAGCATGGTAAATGGTGTCAAAAGCTACACTGAGGTCCAGAAGGACCAGAATTGTACAGTTAACTGAATCCACAGCTAACAAAAGATCATTCAACACCTTCAGCAAAGCTGACTCTGTACTGTGATTTTGTCTAAAACCAGACTGAAACTTATCTAGTTAATTTCACTTAGAAATGCAAACAACTGACGGAAGACAACTTTTTCCAATACTTTGGATAAAAATGGCAGTTCTGAGATGGGACGATAGTTATCCAAAATCAAAGGATCTGGAAATGCTGGAAAGCTTATTTAAGCAATAGAAAGTTCTAGCTGTGTTTACAGAGGCTTAAGATCTGCTTTCCACATTCAGTGCCTGTCAATGGAAATTAATTAAAAATGTACTTTCTCTTCTCATCTCCTTTGAAAATTCACAAAGAATGTAAGCTCATCTGATGCATCTAATGCAGATGTTTTCTCCTTATTAATGTCACTAAAGTATCTATTAAACAAACAGGCTGAAACTGCACAGTGAAGATGGTTACCTATTTAGAAATTAAAACCATTTTTGTCAGACTGACGACAAATTTCTGGAGTTCACAGGTCTGCTTGTAACAATAGCCACCTTGATTTGAAATGAAACAGGATCTACCTAGTAAACAAGCAAAATGACAAGCCAGATTCCAGGCAGAAACCAGGCATAAATTCAGCTTAGTTGAGTAGCTACAATACATTCACCTGCACCAGATGAAAGAGTAGGCTGCTACAGTGCATTCACCTGGGTATTCACCCCCTTTGAACATTTTTATTTCCAAAGAATATATCTAACATTTGACACAAAGGTTAGTCAAACACAAAAGCAGACATTTGCTGGTTGCATAACTATTCCTCCCCATAGTAGAACAATGTTTGGCTGGAATTACAGTAGAAAGTCTTCTGGATCCTGATTTCTTTGCCCATTCTGCTTGGCAACATTGCTCAATCTCTGTCAGACTGAATGGAGACTGTTGGTGAACAAAAATTTTCAGATCTTTTCAATAAGATGAAAGTCTGGGCATTGACAGACATTCTAAAACATCAGGGTTTTCCTTTTTTAACCACTCCAGTGTAGCTTTGGCAGTATGTTGCTGTCTTGTTGGAAGGTGAACCTCCTTTCCAATCTTTTGCAGACTATAACAGGGTTTCATCTAGAATTGTCCAGTATTTGTCTTGGCCTCAACCCTGACCAGTTACCCTGACCAGTTTCCCAGTTCATGCATCTCTACAATATACTGCAACCACCACCACCACACTTCATGTGGTATTCTCAAGGTAATTAGCAGTGTTGTGTTTACATTAAATGTTGTGCTTTTTTTCCAAGGCCAAACACGTACTGTTTTTTTTTGTTTGTTTGTTTGTTTGTTTTCCTAATAATGAGTACTCATAAAGCCCAGCTTTGTAGTGTGTCTGGTCTGAAGTTGTCTTGTGAACAACTACTCCCATTTGAGTTGTGGATCACAGACAGCCTCCTATAAGCAGAGTGGCATCTAAATTTAATAATAGATTTAATAGTACTCTTCGAGATGTTCAAAGTTTTGGATATATTTATAACCAAACTCTGACTGATACCTTTCTAGAACTTTGTGCCGGACATGTTTTGATAGCTCTTTGGTCTTCATGATGCTGTTTGTTTAGGTATATTCTCTGTTACACTCTGGAGCTTTCCAGGAACAGGTCTATTTTGTCTCAGATCACATAAAACTTTCACTGCACACACATAGACACCACTGAAATAATTACGTAAGTTCTGCTGCTAACTGGTTGTTCCAGAAGTAATTTAGGACTTTCACAGCAATATGGGTGAATACATATGCAATTACATTTTTCCATTTTTATTTGTAAATAATTTTGCAAACTATGTCGATTTCGTATCACTTCAGTATTATGAGCCAGTTTATGTAAATTTATGTAGATTCATAACACAAAATCCCAAGTAAGTCCATCACAGTGCCAGGTTGTAACACCACAAAATGGAAAGGTCCAAGGGACTGTAATGTCCCCAACCCCAAAAGTGATAACACTGTTAGATATTAGCACACACTAACAAGCACACAGCAAATATACAACAACTATCTGGTTGTTTAACTGAAGCCCCTATCACCAGAAGCCATAACCCTGCTGGATATTGGCACATCAATCAAAACCACTTTCTGTCCTGAGCTGGCACAGATGGCACAGAGGTACTGCCTCATGCACATGCACAGACAGTCAGGGGCTGTTTAACAATGGAGCTTATATTCGTGGTGAGAACAGGAGCTACAATTCAATGACAAAATGCAGATAAGCTCCTATTTGTAACATCTTACTGCTTTATAATCTGCTTTTCCTAAAAATATGGAATGTCTCATGTAGTTTAGTACAATACAAGAAAAATAACATTCTGAAGCCATTATTGTAAAATTACATTAGTTGCTAAAATTACATTTAATATTAGTAAAAGTTGACTATTTTATTTCCCTTTTTGGGTTTTTTTTTTCACACTTATGTAGTGCTATCCCGTTGAAAGGACTTACGATTCAATAGTATTTTTGAATAAAAATACAATAAAAAAAAAATAAAAATAAAAAAGGTTGAATAAAAATATATGCTTGTACTTGGTATTCAATATCCAGCACAATGTTTTTACAGCTGTTATTATTTTGTGTTATTTCAGATGGTACTTCATTGAATGCACATTCGTTGGAAATAACTTTGTATTCATTATAGATTGACAGTGATGTCTGATCCATATTGATCTGATAAGAAAGCTTCAGCAACTGCTCTTCACAAACTTCACTAAAAACCATATTGCACAAGTAGCAGCTCACCGACAGGGGCAGGTGGGATGGAGCCCACCCATTTAACAAATGCTCATTTACATAAAGTCCTCATTCACAACTCCATACATGCCACTTTACGTAATTTCGCTTGAAGCTATGTTGTTATTTAATGTTGTCCTGCACCATCAAAATGTGATTCATTTCATAAGTCAGGTAGTTGTATGTCATGTATGTCATTGTATATGGTAACCAAACTATTGATTACTATGACATTTTTCAGATCCACTTTGACAGGACTCATATAACCATGTCAAAGTAGCGCTTTAGTTTTGGTCCAATAAAGGACTCATTGAGACTGCACTATTCAGAAGATGAAAAGATGAAGTGTTTATCACCTTGAACGACAAGAGAGGAGGAGGACTAAAGTAACACTTGACAAAGTGCCCAAGCTAAGGGAATGAGAAACAAAAAGAAAATCTCTCAGCAATTTTTCCCATCTAAAGTCATTGTGGCCTTTGGAAAGAGAGGCCTTTCTGGATCAAAACAGTCAGAGATTAATAATTCCAGTGAGGTTTAGTAAGTTTAGAGTCAAGGGGAAAGAGAGCCTCAGAGTGCGGTGATTAATTATCAAGTGCAGAGACCCTAACATTACTCTGCAAATATGAGGCCAGAATATCTATGAAGAAATGCAAATAAAACGGCATGAGAAATAAACATATATTTCTGTGCTTTGAGAAAAATCTACTTCAGTTTAATTGGCATCATATACTTACAGACAATTCAAATGTTTTAACTAATCTGAAAAATCTGCATGTATGTGTCAAAACAAATACATTATGGCCTTGCCATCTCCCAGAATTAGTCTACAAAATGTCTTTATTACTTTGGTTATGGGAATGAGAGTGTGGTGATGGATTGCTCAATCTATCTAATTCAGTTATGTGAGCAAGAGTGATGGCAGAGCCACAAGGCACATCATTTCCACAGTCGCTCAGTGAACTCTGCACCTACCTGGGGAAGAAATCCACTGAAACGACACAATAGCTCATTTTGAGGGGCACACACTGCAAAAGCATTCTGTACAGTAAATTCTGTCAGAGGGTTAGGCAGTGCAGGCCGATCTATCTAACTGCAATTATACTTTTTTTTTTTTTTTAAATGATGCTGGGGAAAAGAAGGTAAGATTTAGTAAAACGCAGGCAGGGAAAAATTACACCTGAAGTTTATTTTGATTCACTACAATTATGCCAAACTAGACTGCTGCTGCTGCAGTGCTTGTAGTCTTGCAGTGTATTTATTCAACTGAATGAAAGTACTGCCAGACTGTACTGCACTGCAGCAGCTTCACATTAACAACACTCAACTTCTAACAAGTTAAAAGAGCTGCACTGTGTTAGTCATTAGCAATGTTACAAATCTGTCCTTTGCCTACAGAGCCGGTTTTTGGTTAAAAATGGTATATGCTTGTAAATTGTTCATTTTGTCAAAATGAAAATCAAAATAATTACACTTAACATAAAAATAGGTATAGCAAATTGCCAACTGTTTCTTGGATGTCTGATTAGACTGCTGAAACAGCCAGTAGGCTGATTTTTTTTTCAGTGTTCTTCAGTGTGACTCTGACAGTATGATCAGTGGGAATATTTTCTGGATTAGCACTTTAAGAACCAGCCCTTGAACAATTAAATGCCTAACACTGCATGTATTTAAACAGGTAAGCTTGTGGAGGTGGATGTGTAACACGTTCAAGAGCCGTTGTAAGTTGTTTGTTTTGCAATTATCGCTGTATCTTGCCAGGAAATGACAAGCGAACCTACTGAAAGCACTGCAAACGCTTCAACCTGCACCTGCTCCACAGTATTTAAAATAAAGCCAGCAGGATTTAGAGCTAAGGCTAAACCAAAATTCTTTCAATAACAGAGTTATTTATCTAAAGTTTTTTATTTATGTACTGCATATGACTAATAATGGCAGAGCAGGGCAGAATCAGGTTGGAATAAGTATCAGATGGTTCCCCTCCGCAGGGAGCTGGCTGCAGTGCTCCACTGTTGACAGTGTTATCGGCATACAGCCCTGTGCATTTCACAGCTGCTCATAGATAAGTTTGGGCCATGACAAATGAAATGCAGTAGGAGGGAAAAAGAGGGAGGGTGGAGAGAACCTTCAATACCATGCAGGCGCATATTCAGTGCAGCCAAAGGCTTTTTTCTAATAAATCACCGCGGAGGAGGAAAAATCACCTTAATTTCTTATGCCAGCGACAACACACAGGGACCACAGGCTGGCACAATGCACTAAAGTGTTTGAAGATCAAACCCGCTAGATTACATTTCATCCTAAAAATGGATGGATGGCTGGAAATTGTGGAAGCGCACCGTCCGTGAACCATAGCGGCTCAGTCAATATGCATATTAAAGTCCTTTGACAAATTGTCTCTTTTTATTATTTTAATGCCATGCCATGAAAAGGAGATGATGAACAAGTACCAAATAGCCCTTAATTAAAACTGTAGACTTCACTTTCTCACCTCAGCACAGCTGTTGCTCAGGTGTGGACTGCAGGTCTGTTTTACTCTCTGATTATGATCTAATCAATCATCGTGGTGACAACTCAGTCTGAGGAGGCTCACAGCATGGTTCCTTCTGCTTTGTTTAAGGCTGGAGCAACCAAGCCTGTCACAACCCCTGTTGGTTGATAGAGACCCTTCTATTATCAGTGTGTGCGCGTGTGTGCGCGTGTGTGCGCGTGTGTGTGTGTGTGTGTCTGTGTGTGTCTGTGTAATCTCGCCTATGATTTGCATCTGCAGTGAAGCATTTAGAAGTGTCAGGAATGGATATTTTGCGGTCTGTGTGAATGAGGGGCATATGTCAATGTCACACAGTGCAAGATGACCATCAGGGCAGCTCAATATTTCTAGGACTGCGGTATGTACAGTGCCCTCCACTAATATTGGCACCCTTGGTAAATATGAACAAAGAAGGTATATGAACAAAAAAAATACTCTGCTCTCATGGATATCAATCAATTGCAAACAAAACACAGGTTTATCCAAATATCTTTGTTAAATATAAGTGTGCAACAATTATTTGCACCCCTATGAATTCATATGAGAAAAATATATTTGAAGTATATTCCCATTGATATTTATTTATTTTTTTAGTACACCTGGGTGACTAGGAACAGGAAATTGTTCAAATATGACTTCCTGTTTCACAGAGGTATAAATATGAGGTAACACATAGGCCAAATTCCCTTAGTCATTCATAACAATGAGTAAGACCAAGGGATATAGCTGTGATGTGCAGCAAAAGGTTATTGAGCTTCACGAAATGGGAAGTGGCTATAAGAAAATAGCACAAGCATTGAAAATGCCCATTTCCACCATCAGGGCAATAATTAAGAAG
>JANDJT010000060.1:12305985-12342055 GCA_024331685.1 Stegophilus panzeri | reverse complement strand
GTGGTGGCTCTTTAATGTTTTGGGGCTGTTTTTCTGCCAGAGGTCCTGGACATTTTGTTAGGATACATGGCATCATGAAATGAAAACCTGGCTGTCTCTGCCAGAAAACTTAAAATAGGCCGTGGTTGGATCTTCCAGCAGGACAGTGATCCAAAACATACATCAATATCAACACAAAAATGGTTTACTGACCACAAAATAAAGGTCCTGCCATGGCCATCCAAGTCCCCTGACTTGAAACAAATAGAAAACCTGTGGGGTGAACTGAAGAGGAGCGTGGACCTCGAAATTTGAAGGATCTGGAGAGATTCTGTATAGAGGAATGGTCTCAGATACATTGCCATGTATTCTCCAACCTCATCAGGCATTATAGGAAAAGACTCAGAGCTGTTATCTTGGCAAAGGGAAGTAGCACAAATTATTTACTAAAAAGGTGCCAATAATTGTTGCACATTTATTTAACAAGGATATTTTTTTGGATAAACCTGTGTTTTGTTTGCAATTATTAGATATCCATGAGAGCAGAATATTTTTGTGTATTTTTTGAACAAAAGATCAAAACGTTAAACAATAAAGACAATTTTTCACAACCTTCTTTACTCATAATTATGAAGGGTGCCAAGATTAGTGGAGGGCACCATAGTTAATTGTTGGGTCTTGCTTCCTTGTGATTGAATGGTTATTACAGGCTGTTCTTAAAGTCACAATGTGATATTGAAGGACTCATTTTTTTTCCCCCAACAAATCCCAAAACAACAGTTGAAACTCTCTGAACAGAGACTGATGAATCTGCTGCAAACATGTTAATTCTCTTCCACTGGTGTGATTCAGGGACCGGAACTCCACACCTCCGGTGCTTATGACAGATTTGGCGGTAGAGCTTAAATCATAGGCTAATGGGCCTGTTATTGAGGAATCCGAGCCATGCATCTGGCGCGGCGTGTGGCTCATGAGCCGCTTCATCTGTTACAATCTGCGGAGTGTGGCTATATACACACATTAATGCAGAAGTGGGAAGAGATGTTGCAGCCAGAGGAGTCGAGGACGAATTTACAACTTCCGTTTTGCCAGGTGCACCTTCTCACCACCGTGCTAACGGATTGCTGTGCTGATAAATGCAATCCCATGATTCATGGCTCTCAGCGGGAAAAGCTGGCATGTGGCCATCCCAGGAGGCTTCACACAATATTGTAGGAGAGTAACACAATACTGATTCACATGCACATATGGGACACCTGAGGCAAGTTTTAGCCTGCACACCATGTAAAGAGTGGCTGTTGAACAAACTGAAAACATATTCTAAAGATTGCTGAAGGCTGATTAGTAAAAGTGGGGAGACATTTATGTTAACAAGAATCAGTCCTGCACGAGTTTAGCCGTAACATGGCAGGTCACCCTGGTTTGTCATCTCTTTTAACATAAACTGAAGCAAACTACCATAACTTACTGAGAGACTTACACTGTAGGGCATCAAAGTAATTAACCTTCAGATCATAGGAGCTGTGGGTAATATATAAAGCAAGAGGATGATGAAAGCTAAAGGATGATTTTTTAAAGCACATCTTTCTCTCAAGCATCTTCATACACGCCCGTCAGTTCTGCAGGTTCTCCAAAGATATCTGGTCATGGTTATAGGTCAATAATCTCCGGTGGACTGTGGTAAGTATTAATTACAGAGTATTTTTAGTCTCTCCATCCTTTCGTGATGGTAAGGTTACTCCAGACTGTTCGTCATGAGTGTGTAATTTTCTTTCAAGTATCCTACCACACAGAAAAAGTATGCAGAAACTATTTAAGCTCTATTTAAAATTGTAGCTAGATCTAAAAATTCCACGTTATAGAGAAAGTCTATGATAAAATATAACCAATATCAAAATACTGAGCAGCTTAATATTAAAATGCTGATAAAGAATCCACACCATGTGTATCTGATGTAAAATAAGAACTCAAGTTTCTAAAGGGAGAGTAAAAATTGCATGTACTCCTATAGTACCGGATGTTTATTCTGAACCAGGAAGTGCCATACTGCCTTGCTCCAAGGCAAAGAACAGACTGGGGTCAATTGGAGTGCCATTCACTGCCATTAAATGGGAAAACAGCAGGCAATACTCCCTGAGTATGTCGCACTCAGTGGCACACAGCATTTAGCAGCAGGATGTGGAGTAAATGGAAGAGGTTTGAACAGAGGCAGAGAAAATGTCAGGGCAGTGTCACTCACTCAGTCTATCAGCCAGGTGGGAGGAGGGATGTTCAGCTGTATTGAGGCCCTTCCTGCATTCTTATTTGAACGAGAAATGCCCTATAAAACCCAGCCATTATTTGTTATTAATCTGTCAGACCAGTGTTACGTTCAACATCAAGCTCAAGTGCTCAATGGGTTGTATAAGACTATACTGTATAGTAGCCAAAAAGATAGAGCAGTAATGGACTTAAGAAACATCGGCCATCCAGACTTGCATACCTTTATTTTTTCCATAGCACTGTTGAACTCTTGTTTCAGAACCTGTGGATTAGTTTTCTATAACAGCACCACTCTGATATTAGTTTCTGCTGTAATATACGTGATTTATATTTATGTGCTTGTTCTAATACATTTCTGTAGCTAGGGTTGCACAATGCATCGAAACTTCAGCAATATTTTTTATTCTAAACATGAAAAAGCATTCTATTTCAGAACTTTCAATACTTTCGTTTCTTTATTTCAATATGGTGGCTTACTCGTTAGCACCTTTGCTTTGAACCTCCGTGGTTGTGGGTTCAATTCCCGCCTCCGTCCTGTGTGCACAGAGTGCGCATGTTCTCCCCATGCGTCAGGGTTTCCTCCGGGTACTCCATTTTCCTCTCCGAGTCCAAAGACATACGTAAGTGATACAGAAAATGGATGGATGGATGGATTTCAATACGGTGACGTTGTGTGCTCTGGAAACATTACACATGCTGCTAATCAAGAATGTGCAGTGACGCAAACCACACACATTAATATGTGATTAATGTGCAAATCCACTTTCCTTTCACATCCCTGCAGCTTCTTGAAGAGATGGGGTCAAGAAGAACAGTGCATGCATATTTGGCCTAACTTATCTCTACGATCTTAGAAAATTTTGTAGCATAGCAGCTATACTCGTACCTACAAAGGAATAACATTCATGAAATGTATCAGTCAGGATTTAGGCTTCATCATAGCACAGAGACAGCGCTGGTTGAAGTGGTAAATGACCTACTACTGGCCTCTGATCAGGGTTGTGTCTCCTTGCTTGTGTTGCTTGACCTTATAGTGCAGGTTTTGATACCATTGATCATAGTAATCTCCTTGATAGACTAGAAAATGTTCTTGGCATTAAGGGAATGGCCATCTCCTGGCTCAGGTCATATTTGACTGATCATTATCAGTTTGTAGATGTCAATGGTGACTTCTCTGTGCATACTAAGGTAAAGTTTGGTGTTCCATAAGGTTCTGTTTTAGGCCCACTTCTCTTTTCCTTATATATGCTATCTCTGGGTAAAATTATTCGTAAACATGGCTTTAGTTTCCACTATTATGCTAATGACACACAGTTGTATGTTTCAGGAAAGCCAGATGACAGACACCAGCTTAATAAAGTTGAGGAATGTGTAAAGGACATTAGACACTGAATGCTTATTAACTTCCTTTTACTTAATTCTGACCAGACAGAAGTACTTCTATTAGGACCACAAGCAGCTAGAAGTAAGCTTTCTGCAGCAGTAAAAGACCTTGGGGTGACTTTTGATTCCAGTCTTTCATGATAACTTCAGATTTCTGTACTTGGCTGAGTGGAGTGGAACCTTATGTGGCCTACTGCTGTTGTAGCCCATCCACCTCAAGTTTCAATGTTTTGTGCATGCTGAGATGCTTTTCTTCTCACCACAGTTGTGAAGAGTGCTTATTTGAGTTATTATAGCCTTCCTGTCAGCTCAAACCAATCTGGTCATATGTCTCTCATCAACAACCATGTCTCAGTTAAAGTCACAGAGATCACACTTTTTCCCCCATTCTAATGTTTGATGTGAACATTAACTGAAGCTCTTGACCTTCATCTGCATGATTTTATGCACTGCAGTGCTGCCACATGATTGGCTGATTGGATAACTGCATAAATGAGCAGGTGTACAGGTGTTCCTGTAAAAGTGACCAGTGAGTGTATATTATCATAGTAACATGTCCTGTTTGGGAATCTTTCTAGATTTTGAGCAATTTATTCAGTCCATGGAAGTAATTTGCATCCAGGATTGTGTTGCCATGTGCTCTTAAATTCATAATTACCAGCTCTGCCTTCTCTAGATTTCCCATGTTCACAAGTGTCAGGATTGCCTATCGACACTTCACAGACATAAAAGATGAGTTTAAGGGTTTGTGTTGCAATGTGAAATGGAACAGACCATATAGTTCTCGAAGCATTGCCTGACAGTGGAAACAGGACAGTAAGGAAGTGTGTGTCAGGGGAGATCCATAGAGAACTCAGGAGAAAGTACTGCACCATGCTAGCAATAACACTACTGCACAAGCAGATGGCCTTGCTCATTAAACAAGCACCAAATATTGGATATGAGAAACGAAAACAGGAGGATTAGCTCAATATTGTTTAGAAAATGCCTCCCTGTTCAAGCCAAGCAGTCTGACGAGTGATGGTTCATGAAATATGCAGTGTGAGTGCTTTTTACTCTATACCATTCATGATTATCGCATACACTTTTAAAATGCCATGCTTAACATGATATTCTGTTTATGAAAAAAAAACAGTAGAAAACCAGTGTGTTAATATTTACAGCAGATAAAACATCAGTGCAAGGATAATATGTATTAATCAGCATGATGTCATGACGTTGTAATCACACCACAAGCCTTGCTCCCTTAAGGAAAGAACAGTAATATGAAATTACTCCTCTACTATAATATAAATGCCAAAGCGAGTCTGTGAAAATGAAAAGGCCAGGATAATTTCAGGTTGAGAGGCTATTTATATTAGGTTCCAGTCAGAGTGGCATATTCTGTGAAAAATTCTGAAATCAATAAAAAAAATTCCTGAAAAGAAAGTTAATGGCACCAGGTGCGAGAACCCCTGCCAAACTTGTGACGGAACAGTCAAGTAAAGACAGAGTGATATTGAAAAGAGATAGAGATTGGAGTTTTGTGGAATGAGAAATCTGATATGACTGAATTCTCAGCATGGACATAAATCAATAAGGGTATATTAAATACCTAAAGATTTTATTTGTGATAGGCCTGTTGGGCAGTGTAGCCCTCATGATTGTAGAGCCAATTTCTTTTGTGTAATTTATTACAGACAATGGCATTTAAATGTACATTTCAAAGAGATAATCAATGTCAGGTAATTACATTTGAAACAGATAACTTCCAAAAGCTTGCACGCATAAATGACATTTCACACAAATGACTGAACAGAAGGCAGAGCAAATTCACAGCTTTCTGCTCTGCTGACAAGAATATTAATTATCTGTGCAGTGCAAAAGAACATGGAGTGGTCACACACAAGCAACATAAATACTAAGTACAAAACCGTGACTTATCTTACATAGTACAGAATATTGTATGCAGGGTGAGAATGCAATTAAATAATTCAATAAATTAATAAATATTCCTCTTACACCACAGCAGTGATTTGCTAACAATTACATTTTTTTTTTATTAAAGAACTATATGTGCCTTTTGTCACGTTATAGTTTTGTGAAACATCCACAAACAAGATTATGAACATTGTAGCAGCAATAATTAGCTATCACTTCTCTTGAAGTTAATAAGAAACAAAATTGCAGCTTTTTATGTTATTGTCCACTTAAGTCCTCTGTCTAGTGGGAGAAAAGTTATTGACTGTTATAAAACTCTGGCACATGATGCTCTTTCCAGAAATGTTAAATAAACATCCCTTTACAGAACGCTTCACCTCACTGATTATACATTTTTCTTTGTTAAATAAGAATACAGTTTTTGGGGGTTTTTTTGTCCATTATACAAGCCTGTCTGAGCCATGCTATTAAAGAAAATTTTTCTAAACCTTCTGACCAATCGGATTCAAGAATTTAACAGTGCTGTGGTATTAAAATAAATTAATTGCTAAAATATCATTAAATAATACATACTGCATAAATGTAAAAACAATAATAATAATAATTTATGTAAAGGAAAATAAGCAGATTATTAGGCTGTATTAATATTTGACATAAATGTATATATTTAATAATTAATATTAATATTAATGTTACTTCTTCTATTGCTAATGTATTTGTTTCCTTAATCACTGATTTTTGTATTAATTAATTTTCTCTTTCTTTCTTTCTTTCTTTCTTTCTTCATTTATTTATTCCCTTCCTTGTCCTTCTGATAATGTGGGGTCTGTCCAACAAAAATGTCATGATGTGTCCTTGTCGGTTGTTGTTTGGTGCTTCTTGTGTTGCAGTGTGACAAGAGAAATAAAAAGGCAATTGTAGACTTGTGCTACTTTAATTTCTTTTGGTCAGCCCTTGACATTGATGAAGTTGCTCTGAACTTCTGGTTGTTGCAGTGATAAAACTACAAGAAGACATCAAAATTGTGTTTCCAACCTTTTAGAACACACACAAGATTAAGTGGTTAAATAAATGGCAAAATCCTTTGTAACTGACAGTTGGATCAATGTTGTTATGCGGTGTGCTATTTGATCATTTAATCCATGTTTCTGTGTGATAATTATACATGTTGTTGAATGTAATGAGATTTGTTTCATTCACCTGCCAAAGACTTGGTTATATAGAAACTACAGTTTCAAGCTTGGTCAGTGTGTCCATTCGGGTCACGATTTTCCAGCGGCCAATGAATCATCTCAAATTGTGGCCAAATTACATCGGAACTAAATTATATCTGTAAATTAAGGTTACTTAATTCCAGACCAATGAGATTAAGAATTCCCCAGCTTGTCAGACAAAATCTGATAGAAAATCATGCTTATCGGCAATACATGGTGTTAAACTTTAATCACATTATGGGCAGGTACCATGAGCAGAGAATATGAACCTTAGAATATAAAGGATCTAGAAATGGATGAGATATACAGGAGAGTCCAAGATCCTGCTACAAGTACGTATATCAGACACAGAGGAAGAGACTCGTGATGTTATTATCTACAGGCTTCTCTAAACATTAAATATGAAGGTGCTGATATTAAGTATGAAGGTGAAAATATTAAATATGAATGTGGACAAACTGTACTACTAAAGAAAGCTTTCATTGCTTGAAAAAATATTTAATTAATATAAAACTACACTCTGTCCTTATATGATGAAACTATTACTCATTGAATGTTTCATTCATTTCATATATTAACTTTCATCATTTTCATGAAGCGTGCCGATAATTCTCAAGTTGACTCATATTTTATTTCTATTCTTGACTGTTATGCCTGAATGTGCACAGTAACGTATAAATAAAAAAATTAATAGGTTTTAAATAGTTAAATACTTTCAAAATGTCATAAAATAATATATACATAATTTTGTAAAGCAAAGAAATTAATTATACTCAATTATTTATTGTCATTTATTCTTTTTTATCAAGTTAGTTGCTGATGTGTTATCTAAGCTTGCATCTTAATGTAATAAGCCATTTGTCACTCTAAACACATTCCTGAAATTGTAATGTAAATAAATAAATAAATAAATAGGCTGTCCACTGCTTAAAGCAGATGCAAAATATTCTGTGGGGATCAGCAAAAATACTCTCAAAACCCAGACCTGATGGCACTAGCACAATGTTTATGTGCATTAGCATAGACATTTGCACATATAAAAGCACATGCTTCATGGTCCCAGCAAAAGGTTACTGTAACAATCCAATAGCTTTTTATGAGCTGCTGATCCAATTCAAGACTGGAGACAGGCAAGTTTCATCCCAAAGGGACCTGCAGCAGTGCTGTACTTTTGTCATTTATCATCCATGTTTGGTGGGGCTAATTTTTTTCTTTTTCTTACCTGTTCTTTCCCAAAAAAGTTTTTAGTCAAGCTTCTAAAAGTCATCAAAATCCAGAGCCCTGGAGAAACCCATCCATCAAAGAGCCCCACCGTGGAGACAGAAGAGAGGAAATTGCTCCAGTATCACTCCATAGCGGGAGTGTGGTTTCAGCTACATCTCCAGCTGGAGAACACAGGACCCTGCCCTCTGGGTGCTGAGCTGTGAAATTTCAAACACTGACCTGAGCAATATCTTAGGCTCCCTACCATACAAGTGAAATCTAACTAACAGGACCAGGCAACAAGGAGGTCTAGATTCAAAAGACATAATTTCAATATTCTGTTATTAAGGCGAGCAAGCTGAACGCAACATGCCTTCACATATAAAATGAAATATTATAGTTCTGATTTATTCATAACCTTCAAGACTGCATTCCCTACTGTTACAGACCGCAAGTCTTTCACCCATATACAGATGGATGCGAATTCTATACCTCCAGACTTCTCAAATCCTGTGACTAATATTGGTCTTGTTTCATATGAGAAGTGAAAATATTTACAAACACATTTAATCATTTTCTGCAATGGAGCTCATTATGAGTGAGTGCTATTACAGAAAGAATCCTAATGCTAATAAAGTAAATAATCTGGCTGATCTAAACATAATAGTTTTATTCAAGAAAAATGCAGTGATCCAGAGAGTTTTAGGAAGTGTGGTATGAATTTATAGACCAACCAATAGGTAAATGTGGTAAAGCATTAAAACATATGTATATAAATTTTAGGAGAGCAACTATTTGTATGCACGACATGGTGGCTATCTGAGTGGGTTCCCACATTCGAGGATCTCTGGTTTCTTCCCACCTCCCAAAAACATATCAATAGGTGGATTAAAATTGTTAAATTGCCCCTGGGTGTGAATGTGTGTGTGCATGGTGCCCTGTAATGGACTGGCTTGGAAAACATTGCCTGGTCTTTTTCCAATCCTCAACTGTTCAGTTTCAGTGAAACTCACTGTAGCCTCAGATTCCTGTTCTTGGCTGAGAGGAATGGAACCTGATGTGTTCTGCTGTTGTAGCAAATCTGCCTCAAGGTTCAACATGTTGTGTATTCTGAGATGCTTTTCTGCTCACCAAAATTGTTGGTTATTTGAGTTACCAAATTGACTCTTCTTCAAATGGAGAAGAATCCATTTGGTAAAATGGACTCCTTTCTGTTGCGGTCAGAGAAGTGCTTTCCCTCCCTGATGGCCAACACAGAGAGGATGAGGAGTAATTTCTTCCCACAGGCCAATCAGCCCATCAACCAGGATAACACATAGTACTAGAGCTTGGACTTATTTGCACAACACCCACTAACTCAGCCTGATGTTGCACAGCATGTACTGCACAAAGAACTGAACATATATGCACCTTGTTCAAAATACAGTCATACTGTTTCTTTGTATCTCTTACATAATTAAAAAAATATATTTTTATAGCTTTCCTTTTCTACCAGTATAGAAGTAAATTCTGGGTTATGAACATTCTATTTTTATGTCACAAACAGGCAAAAAAAAAGTATTTCACTGCATGTCATACTGAGCATGGTTATGTATGTGACCAATAAAATTTGAATTTGAATTACCATAACCTTCCTGTCAGCTAGAAACAGTCTGACCATTCTCCTCTGTCCCATCTCATCAACAAGGCATTTCCATCTGCAGAACTACTGCTTATTGGATGTTTTTTGTTTTTCGTATGATTCTGTGAAAACTGCTCTGATGATTTCCATGAGATCTTCTGAAATAGTCAAACCAGCCCTTTAACAACCATGCCACGGTCAAAGTCACTGAGATCACGTTAGTTCCCTGTTCTGATATTTGATGTGAACATTAACTAAAACTCCTGTATAATTTAATGTGTTGTGCTGTTGCCACATGACTGGCTGATTGAATAATTGCATGAATGAGCAGGTGTACAGTTATTCCTATTAAAGTGGCTGGTGAGTGTATGTGGTGGTTTGGGAAAACCTGTCAGATGCCATTGTGGCTAAATTCTGGAAAATATCTCAAAATGACAAAGAATTTTTCTGCCAAAGATCAAATTGGGTAAGAGGCCATTTTAACAAGCACTGCATCACCAGCAAAACAGAGGACAACACTTACACACTCTTTACTGATTAGAGCAGATAAAGTTTTTAAATTGTTAAAATGACCTAACAAGACGAAAGTCAACACAATGGAACTGACTGAATAAATCAGCAATTATTTTCAGTGATCAGTCGAGTGAAGACACGATGATGAGGCTTGCGCTTGAATGCCGCAACTGACTTTTACTTCAGGTGATGAGACAGAGACTGATGTGGATGAAGCTGATATTCAAAGTAAGAATTGTAAACTTTGGAAGTAATTTTTTTTATATAAATGTAGACTTAGCTGGGTTGTCTTTCAGTGAAATTTGGACTGAAATCTTGAAATGCAATTTTCTCTTTTTTCACATTTAGGGCTACTGGACTTTAAAATAATAACTGAGCTATGTGCAAATATTGCAGTACACCAATTTCATATTTCAACTATATCTAGTTTTCCCACCACACATACGGTAGAAAATAAGCACAAACACTACATCATCATTTAACAAACGGGTTCTAAAATATATTGACATTTATAAATCCAATGCATTCACGGTGTAATTCAACCCAAAGCCAAGTTAAATCTATGTACAGAGAAATGGTCATTCAATAACAATTTATTAGTACAACATTTAATTTCATAACTCTGAGATATAAAACTAGTTAGTTTTAAAATACCTTGTAAAAAGGAACCATTATTCAATAGAAGAAAAATTAGCTTAGTATATAAAAAGTAGATCTTTGTGATTTGTTTGCAAGTGGTCTGTCAATTGTCTGATAATGCATGCCTCTAGTGTGTACTCTCACCAAAAAAGTGTCTGAGTAGTAGCATAGCCTCTCTATCATCACCCTGGAGTCTCTTCCCAACAAAGCCTCCCGCAGTGGGAGATGTAATTTCAATCTCCCCGTGCGCTTTCAGCCACTGCAACTCTCAAAGCAAACAGAGAGTCGCGGAATGTTCACAGGGAAAATCAGTGGTAATCAGGCAGGCTGGTGCTCTCTCAGCCATTAAAACTACTCACTAAGAGAGCCCCAGCCCACACAGCCTAATATTTGATTGCATCTGAGTGCAGAAGGAGCTTTCATTTAAAAAGTGTACAATTCCTGAGATTAACTCATAGGAATTCTGCCACACAGACGGACATTCAATGCATATTTATTAGGCCAACTTCTAAACCAAGTGAAATGCCAAGGACGTTCTCGTCACACGTCGCTAGTTTCATTTCTCTCTTTTGGTCTGTTATCTCTGTAGATCTGCAAAGAAGGTCACTAGACTTAAAAGACAGGCCTCCAGATAAACAACAACACTGTAAATCAAACCAATATACAAAAAACACAGCATATTCTACAGGCAAGGGACACTGCAGGACAATTTAGTTCAGCCAAAAATATTAAATAAGACTGAGAGGAAAGATATCCATGGACTCTATAATAAGGTATAAGTGTGCTCTACAAGGTCCATGGCTCCGCTAATTTTTCAAGAGAAGCGATTTTTGGGTTTCTTGAGAGGCTAAGAAGAGCTGTAAAAAAGTGGTGTTCTTGTAAAGCACTTGCTTTCTTTAATTCACTGTCTAATAATAAATACTAAAAGCGTCTATAGGGAGCTCATTATCAAGGCCGGTTTCTTTGAGAAACATATATGCTCTCTTTCAGCAGATTAATAGAAAAGACCAAAGTTAGTGAGCATCTAGGGATAACACAAAGTCTGATTTTTTTTATTGGACGCAGGGTATCTGCAGGTATCAGCACTTCAAATGTAATACTTTTTAATACCATATTCAAGACATATCCAAAAAAAAACGTAAGATCTACACGTCACTTCAATAATGCTACACTATACATCAGCAATAATGGACTGTGTTCATGCATATACAGTACATCTATTTCTGGCTTTAAGTAAACTATAGCAGGGTAAACGTCTATAGAGGTATATGGGAGACCGTAGCAAATATTCTTTTTGCATTACCATTTGCTCAAAAAGTGAAAGAATCCAGTATTTCCTTTCCATGACTTTCCAAAAAAGGAAAAATATAGAGAGAGATGGATTACGGCAGTTAGAAAAGAAAAAGATGTCAAATTTACCATCACTCTCTCAGCAGCTGTATTAGAAACCCCCTTGCAGCAGTGTTTACTAGTACTAATAATATATAGTAATATAATTATGGTAATATATTTCTGACTTTTTTGCATTTACTAGTAATAGTGTTTACTAGTACTAGTAATATATAGTAATATAACTATAGTGATATATTTCTGACTTTTAAAACCAAAGTGAATCTGGTGCATGTTGTCTCTAAATGCACGTTATAAGCGACTCAAACTCACAGCACAGACAGAGATGAAGTTGGTGTGGAGCGGCATTTAATGTGAAGTGAGCCACCCTAAAACACTGATGAGTCGCAAACACACTGTCATTTCAAAAGGCAACAAAAGAAAATAAAATCTAAACGGTTTCAGTTCTTTTTGGTCAGTTCAGTTGCCTTTTTAAAGACCTTAGAATGATGCATTTAAGACCTTTTAATGCTAATTAAGGCCTTATTTTTACATTAAGGAATTTAAGACATGTAAAGACTTTTTAAGGATCCGGGAACACCTTCTGGACAAGAAGGTTCATGTCTTGTCTTTAAATGCAAGCCTTCAACATGAAGCCTCAAGTTAGGGACTCAAAAAAGGCAGCTAAAATCCCATGTACTGCACATTCAAGCCCAAGAACAAGCAGTGCAGATGTAGACAAAGTATGAGTTTTTGTTAGTGTTTTTTCTGCAGATGGAAAAAAAGATTGCAAACAAGGGTGGAAAATTGCAAATCGACAGAAAATTAATCACTTCTTCAGATCTTTTCGATCCTCAAGTGGCCTCCGTTGTAGCAAAATGAGGTTAACGTATTAGCCTAATATGAGTTTTATCACAGCGTTGAACTGCCTCCTCTGTTGTGGCTGACCATCACAGGCAAGTCCAACAAAAGTTTAATATAAACTGAAATAAGAAGGCTTTTATAAACACAATATCTAAATAATTTTTATTGTGCTAGTTTTATGAATCAGCATTTCATTTAATGTCTGTATAATTTTCTGGGAAGATCTTCTTCTAATTCCACTGGAGAATGATCATTTAAGAAACACGTTCTCCATAGATACACCAGTCAGCCAAAACATTAGAAACAATGACAGGTGAAGTGTACAACATTAATTTTCTCATTACAACGTCATGTGTCAAGGGGTGGGATATATTAGGCAGCAAGTGAACAGAATAACCCTGTATTTTGTCTAAAACAGCTTCACTCTATGGCAATAAATTAATAATTAGACATTCACCGGAACTGTGTTTCCAACCAAGACACTTTGAAGCTTGCAAACCAGTGTCAAAATAAAAGATATGACTTCCAGAATGAAGAGTACCAAGCTGGGACTAAAGCCAGAAAATCATTAAGGTGAATTTGGGGACATAGTGAAAACCTTGTCCTGATAAAACCTTGTCCTTTTGACATCCATAGCCCCTGACTCTGGAAGTTTTTGACTTTGGTTGGAGGGATTTTTCCACGGCAGAAGCAGGAAATATGAGCAAGCATAAGGATCTGAGCGACTTTGACAAGGGCCAAATTGTGATGGCTAGACGACTAGGTCAAAGCATCTCCAAAAAGGCAGGTCTTGTGGCGTGTTCCTGGTATGCAGTGGTTAGTACCTACCAAAAGTAGTCCAGGGAAGGACAACCGGTGAACTGGAGACAGGGTCATGGGCGCCTGATATCTGCTCTGATCCCACAGAAGAGCTAGTGTAGCACAAACTGCTGAAAAGGTTAATGTTGGCTATGATAGAAAGGTGTCAGAACACGCTGCATCACAGCTTGCTGTGTATGGGGCTGCATAGCTACAGACCAGTCAGAGTGCCCATGCTGATCCCTGTCCACAGCCAAAAGCACCTACAATGGGCACATGAGCATCATAACTGGACCATAGAGTAATGGAAGAATGTGGAGTGGTATGTGATTTTATTTTGCAGTTCAGTACATCAATGTTTTTGTCTGGGCTACTGGAGTAAAAAAAAGAGGAAAAAAAACAATGCACCTTTTATTCTTATCTGTGTTTGTATCTATTTAGAACATATCTGTCTATTCTAAATTACGTATTCATATTAATATTATTCATATTAGGTTATACCACTAGTATACATACTCTCCTGATACATGAGCTTGTTAGCAAACTAACAGATCATTCTTCATACCATGAAATCCCCCAGTCCAATAAGCTGTCAGCATAGCGGGGTGTGATAACAAGTTAAACTCCTAAATGTCTATGACTCCATGGTGAACCGTGAAGTTTCTACTGACTAGCAGTACAAATAAAAATTGCTCTTGCGATTTTTATCACAAACACTCTTACTGAAACACACGTCAGGAATTTAAGCCTTTGGGTCTATTTAAATGATTTAAATCTATTTAAATGATTGCTGAACAGCTGATTAGTATCATTAAATTTGTATTAATTTCGAAAGCTTTTAACATCTGATTCAGATCATTTGTTACACTCGGAACAATAAGAAGAAGCCACATGGACATACACCACCACTGTAGACTACCAGAATATTAATGATGCTTTGAACCCTCAAGCTTGTAATGAAGATTCATGGATTTAATATGCCAGTAAGCGTTCCCAGACATATGATTACATATTACATTGAGCTCTTTCACTGTGTTATTTTTCTAAAGTGGCAACTAACCATGACCAGTTCAGGAAGACTATGGCATACAAAAAGTACAAACTAAAATGAACACTGTAGGATTTATTTCCTCATTCCTGTTCAATCCTGCAATTGGACTCTGTTTGAGTAATTAACACTGCAGGACATATTTGGCTGTATATATTTACTGAAAAAGTACAAGACGTTAAGGGTTTTTTTAACAAAAATGATTGTCAAACTGACTAGCTTAAAAGTCATTATAGCTACAGCATGTCACAGTATGACATAGCTATCCTTACATACATAATTTACAAATTGCATATTTTAAATCTAGAGAAATGTAATCAAATCTATCACAGAGTTGCTGGCCAGGAGAAACTCACCGCAGTGCACAGTCATCCACCAAATAGTCTACCATGTCGAGTTCTAAGAAGTCACTGTGTGCTCCAGCTAAAAACATACCACATGTGCAACATTGTTTTCATGCAAACAATGCTCTTGAGCACAAAGGCTTCTTCTAAGCAGTCAAACAGGTGCTAATAAATCTGAGGATATGAAAAAATGTTTAACGCTGTAGTTGTCGAGATGAACATGTGCATGGCGCTGTGTGTATGATTGGAATACCAAGCAGATGGAGAAGGTACAGCTGCATGCCATCACTCATGACTGTGTCTGAATGTTAATGAAATACATTGTCTGGGTAAACAATAAGTTACAGAAGCTGTGCGTATGATGTGATACTTTACACAAATGGATCACTGATGAAACTGAGGCCAGACTTTTAACACTGTGGAGAGTCATTAATCAACAGGTCTGTTTATGGACACCTCGAATACATCTGTG
Organism: Stegophilus panzeri; assembly: GCA_024331685.1. Classification (NCBI taxonomy): domain Eukaryota; kingdom Metazoa; phylum Chordata; class Actinopteri; order Siluriformes; family Trichomycteridae; genus Stegophilus; species Stegophilus panzeri. The sequence continues at coordinate 12,326,466 of JANDJT010000060.1, read as the reverse complement.
CTTAAAAAGTGCTGATGTTTTAAATATGAAAACAAAGCAGAATGTTCAGCAGAGATTAATTTATATATACAGCCCTTTTTTGGAGCAGTAAGGCCAAATTGCCACACACAATGGGACTTTTGATCAATTAGCACAGACACAATAAACCTCAACAGCGAACACATCCATCATGCAAACCGCTGAATGATGCAACTGATGCAAAACCTGTAGAAATTTTAGTGGTTGAAGAGTTTTATGAATGTGGCTGATGGCAGCTCAAGGTTAAGTTTAAATTTCAAATCGTTTTATCACTGTAATCAAAGCACACTAGAGTTACACTGGAACCAGACTGAGACTACTTCACTCAGGCTTTCCTGGTCTGGTTCTTCAGGTCTTCAACCAAGTGCTATTGCTGCGTTCTCACCTAAACAAACAGCACTGAGGGGTAAAACCCCATCAGAGTTCAATTCAAATAAACTACACACCTTAACTCACTTGTGAGTTATGGAAAAGCTAACGCTGCTACCCCTCTTGTTTGCTCAAAATGAACCATTAGTAACCAGATAGCACATACATAGCATCTGCATGACATGCAATTTATGTCTCAACAACATCTCAATGAACTTGTTTGTTAAATGGAGAAGAACTTTGGCATAATATAATATTTTTTAATCATTTTTCAGTCATCCTTGAATATAGCATGTAATTAAAAGCCATTAGTGTTGTAAAACAGCACCCCTTCTTGGTGATGGTTTATTCAATCTCCACACACTCGCATTGTGATTTAGCTCAAGTTTCCTTCACACAGCATGAATCAATATAAACGACATATTTTGGGCTGCCAGTGCCATACACGATTGACAATAATTATAACTATAAATTGTATAACTATAACTATTGTCTAAAGTTATATAAGGGGAATGATAAGCCCATCCATTAACGGTCTTTTAAGCTGTATATGCCATCGTTGAAACATCATTTGCACATGTTTTTCTGACATTGGCTAGATATGAGTGGGGGTAAATTTTCATACAAATTTATTAAAATTATGAATTTTCTGAAAAAAAAAAAAAACATTCTCCCTTGCAGCACATCCTGCGGACAGATTTACAGGCATGACTTTGAAGGTGCAATTGAGCATAATTTCACTTTTCTTGCATATGCTGCATCAAATATGAAAGAATCCGAGCTGCCACAGATGCCGTTGGCAAGAAGAGGGAGGGGATGGCCCGACAGTCCTTAGCAAGCCAAATCAAAATGTGCTCATACAGAACACTCTGCATAGTTACAGATGGTAATCAGCATGGCCTTTAAACACATGTTTATGAAAGCAGAAAATTATGGTGCACAGTGTTCATCAAAGTCACCACACATGACACACAGCATATGGACACACAAAGCAAATATTGGAAAGCCCGTCACCAGAAGTCATCTCTTTCAGTACAGATCACTCAAGCAGGGTTGTCTTTACACAAGGCCAGTATTTGAGTCTGATTATTGTGCTTTCCCTGTATGGTAGGCTATTACACTTGTTTCAGAGTAGTGACTGAACCTCCTGCCCTGTGATGCCAGCTAGATGACAATCTTCCTCAAAGGGCTTCTCCTCCCACTGAAATAATTTATTTCTAGGACACTGATGTTTCCTTTTTCCCTAGCAAGAATGGATGAAAGGGGAAAGAAATTGTGCAGCTGCATTTTTCAAACTAACCATTTTTAACATCTGTTATATAAGACTGAATGTTATAGACGAAATGAGATACTGACATTTATACCAGTCCGATTGGTCAGAAGGTGTTGATTACATTTACATTTATGGCATTTGGCAGACACCTTTATCCAAAGTGACTTACAATTATCTAATTTTTTTATACAACTGAGCAGTTGTTAAGCAGAGGGTTAAGATCCTTGCCCAAGGGCCCAACAGTGGCAGCTTGGCAGCGCAGGGATTTGAACTCATGACCTTCTAAGCAGAAGTCCAATGGCCTAATCACTGAGCTACCACTTCCCATGATTAATTTTTATAACAGCAGCTTAGACAGAAGTCCAGCTGTAATTCAAATCACAGGTTTATATTTATGCACTCATTTTAATACATTATCATTCCTAGAGTTACAGTTCATTCATGGACTTGTATAGTGGACACTCCACATAATCTAAGCATAATAATAAATAGATTAAAAACATGTTATTTAACAAAGACGCTTATTTCACATTTGTGGAAGGAGTCTGGGGTGTCAGCACTTTGCTGCGGGCAGTAAGTTTTTCAAGACTTTGCACTTTCCGGTACAGCTTCAAGACAAGCTGAGATTTTGCTTGCCTTATTATCTTAAAAAAGAAAAAGAACAAAGAGAGACTGGTGATGGAATGACTGTTTATAGCTGCTATAACATAAGAGATACTGAACTAACTTGTTACACAGATGTTCCTCAATATTACGTCTAAATATAATTAGTTAAAGTGTGTCGTTCATTAATACAAAATTGCAATCATTGGTAAATCTACTGTTATGCTGATGACACACAGTTGTATGTTTCAGCAAAGCCAGATGAGCGACACCAGCTTACTAAAGGTAAGGAATGTATAAAGGACATTAGACACTGGATGCTTATTAAATTCCTTCTACTTAATTCTGACAGTACAGAAGTACTTGTACTAGGACCACATGCACCTAGAAGTAACCTTTCTGATTACATAGTAACTCTGGATGGCATTTCTGTTTCATCATGTGCAGCAACAAAAGACCTTGGTGTGATCATTGTCTCCAGTCTTTCATTTGAAGCTCATGTTGATACTTTTACAAGAATAGCCTTCTTTTATCGCTGAAATATTGCTAAGATAAGAAATATAATGTCACTACATCATGCAGAAAAACTAGTTCACAGTTTTCTTACCTCTTGGTTACAACCTCTAGCCTTACTGTCTGCCTGTTTCAGTAGGTGCATAAACAAGCTCCAGTTAGTCCAGAATGCAGCAGCAAGAGTATTATTGGAAGATATGACCACAGCACCACTATCTTATACACACTGCATTGGCTCCCAATCAAATTTTGCATTGATTATAAAATACTACTTTTGACCTATAAATTAGGGATGCTCCAATCGATCGGCCGCCAATCGGTATTGGCTGATAATCACATTCTATGACTCGATCGGTAGTCTCTGTCTCAATCTCACAAACCGATCGCAATTTGATGACGTAAAACATGTGAGGACGTAAAACGCGTGATGATGTTAAACTTTAGCGCTGCAGTCATGTCATCACCAGTTATTACGAGGTCTCAAGAAACAATGAAAAATTCCTATTAAAAGGCCTATTAAAATGTTCATTGTAAAATGAATGTTTGTTGCGTTTATTTATTTGATTCTCAATTAAAACAACAATCTACAACATTACAGTAAATAATATAACCAAGGCAACATCTGTGGTATTACTTTATCTGAAAAAAAAGGTTAACAGTGACGGTCTACAGAAAGCTTATGTATCACTTATATAAAGCTTGAACGATCGGGATCAATATCGGCTGATCATGATGACAAGAAATCGGTAATCGGTATCGGCTGCAAAAATCCTGATCAGAGTTTCCCTACTATAAAGCACTGAATGGTCTCGCGCCACAGTACATGAGCAAACTTTTGATCTTTTATGATCCACCATGCCTACTTCCACCAACAGGTGCAAGCTATTTGTCGGTACATCGAATAGTGAAGACTACAGCAAGTGACAGAGCTCTTTAAAAGTCTCTTTAAAAGTCCCACAATTATGGAACAGCCTTCCAATTAGTGTTCTGGACTCAGTACACAGTCCCAGTGTTTAAGTCTAGGTTGAAAACATATTTCTTTAGTCAAGCCTTTTGTAAACAGTTTTTTTCGTAGGGATTGGAGGGCATAGAGTGTTGCGGTGAACTGGGATGTTTGGATGCTGTCGTCCTGCCTCCAACCCCTGCCCCCCACCCCCCCCCCAACCCACACACACACACACACACACACACACACACACATTCTGATGCATTCACTCAGGTTTGTTGACGGTAGAGTGGCTGGCTGCTTTATGTCCCAGGGCGCTCTCATGTCTGTGCTACCTTAAAATTTATATCCTGAATTTATATATTTCTGTAAAACTGCTTTGTGACAATGTCCATTGCTAAAAGTGCTACACAAATTAAACTGAATTGAGCTGAATGGTACTGCTGAAGTATAAGAGAAATGCAATATTTCAGGACATTCTGTTACTGGAAAATAATTAACTCTGGGGTGGCTTCGTGTTGGGCTGTCCCACACTACCCTGGCATTTGTACGAGCAGGGGAACATTGGACACCATTGACATTTCTGTGGTCATTTTACAGAGGATGTTACTTTAACAGTCCTTACAAATAATCTATTGTGCAGCCCTACTGTCAGCCTATGAGGTCAGAGAGTACTGAAACAAGCAACAATTCCTAAATTGTGTTTTTTTTTTTTATTCTCATTATTAAAATGTTACATGAGGTGATATGAGATACAGTCACTAAGGGATGCAATAATTTTGCTCAACAGTAAAGGAGTAACAGTGCTCAAAGACAAAGTAAAAGAAAATTTACGACCATGCTAATATTCCGCTCATCATAGTTTTTTTTTTGTTTGTTTGTTTTGTTTGGTTTTTTAAACTCATCACTCTTGTCTCCGAAAGTGTTCATAGTGCTCTCCTGACAGAAAAAGCTCACAGAGACGCTAAGACTAAACTAACAAAACTATCCGCTTTTGTGAAATACATTATGCTTGACTGGAATCACATGTGTGTTTCAAATAAAGCTTCTGAGTCAATTTAATACAAGTCAATTCTGAGCCCAATTATCAGACCATCCATGTACACAAATACAGAGAACCGTGGTGCAACAAAATAAAGTGCAACTACACAAGAAGTGAGAAAGGCAAAGCAGAGTGCAATAAAATAAATACACTGTAAATCATAGGGAAAAATACAATCACTATATAACTTGAGCAGCATCAGCCTAATCAACTGCTTGACTGTGAACTGCATGTGACAGAGACATTAAAGCCATTTAGCAATATCATACACATTTTCTTTGTCAGAGTAATGCAGTCTGTATAGAATATACTATTGACATCTCTACCAACATTTCTTTAAATATATCCAGTGGTTTATAAATCAATTATGTTTCCAACAAGTTCACACAGCAAAAAAGATCAGGTCAAAGTCATCTAAGTAAATGGACTAGTGTTATGACACATTTCTGTTTGAAGTGAGAAAATTGTGGTTCTCTGGCAGCATTGTTGACATACATCAGTACAGTGAGACAGCAACTTGTCCTTCAGGGTTCTCTAACAGTTATTCCTATATTTATATTTATAAGGTATATATAAGGTATTTATATGAGAAATACATAAAATAGGTCTTTTTGTACATTTGTAGTTCTGTATGTATGACAAAGCATGTAGTTTGATGCCTTTCACCAGCTTGAGAAGGGTTTTGCTAGTATTCTAACATACTGGATGAACACTCCTCTCCGGGAGCTCTTGTATACAATGACTGTAAAATGCAGCAATTGTGAGTATAATGAAAGAACCACAAAAGAGGAACAGTACTAAGAAGAACATGGAAGTGTTTGTGCAAAGAGCCAATTACAGCTCACGTGTTCTTTATGTGAGATTCTTTATATGATTTTTAACAAGCTGAAACAGTATTAAGCAAATTCATCACTAACCATTGTTGCACCTTGAATTAACTGCATAAAAGAATGCCTTCAAACATCAATGAACGTTGTATAGAACAGTTGGCCAAATGTTCTCCAAAACAATGGGGGGGTGGGGGGGATTGGGTGATAAACTCCTACAGAAAATGTTTACTTCAAGTTATTGTTGCTAAAGGTGGTTCTACATGTTACTGAATTAAAGGGTGCATTTGTTTTTTTTTCCCCACCTGATTTCTGAATGTTGGTTTACTTTTTAGAAAAAATGACTACATATTGCAATCTGTTGTGGGGGTTTTTTTGTCAGCTGAGGTTATTTGTTGGTTTATAGTTTGTATAGTTTATAGTTAAGTTGACAATTGTTATTTAGGCCCTAATAAATAAAATCAAAGAATTGCAGGAGGGTGTACTTTCTTTTTTCCCCATGACTGCATATTACTGCATATTACCCATGTTACAAATAAGGGCATATACATGTCTGACCTGAGCCACTACATAATAAAAACGAAATATTGATTAATTTCTCATAGTTGTACATACAAGAAGAATAAAACAAACAGATTACAGTCAGTAATGGTAAGTTTCCGCTAGTGATTGGAATATTGGAAGTTAATACCCCAGGACCATGAACATGACTCCAAACCTTCAAATGTTCATTTTAATATACAATTATACAATTGAAATTTCAAAAGGTCTTGCTGAATGTAATCAACCTGCTGGTATGCACAATTTGTCAGACAAGTATTAGAGGTGTACATCCATTTTCTACACCGCTTATCCTTCAGGGTCGCAGGGAACCTAGAGCCTATCCCAGGGAGCATGGGGCACAAGGCAGGGCACGCCCTGGACGGGGTGCCAATCCATTGCAGGGCACATTCACACACCCATTCATACTCTACGAACACTTTGGACATGCCAATCAGCCTACAATGCATGTCTTTGGACTGGGGGAGGAAGTCCCTGGAACATGCAAACTCCGCAAAAGACAGGGTCATGCTGGGATTTGAACCCCTAACCCTGGAGGGGTGAGGCGAATGTGCCAACCACTAAACCACAGTGTGCCCTAGCGGTGTACATGTTGTTGTTTAACAAAGAAAAACATATAATTGTTGATGTGGTGAATTTGTTTTTTGTCACCAGACATTTATATAACATTTTTGGAAGGAGTCTCAAATGTCAGCATTTTGTAACAATCACGTGCTTTTCAGTGAATCAAGTTTTCAGGGAAATTCTTCAAGACAGAAGTTTACGATTTCCTGTTACTCAGTAAAATGATAAGCTGCATTTTTATCCCATTAATGAATAGAGAGAGAAGGAGATGCTGGTGAGGGAATGAATGTTTATCGTTCTGACTTCAGACTGTGCTGTAAAGGAAGATAATAATTTAGTGTCTCACTGTCCATCGTGTGTTATTCCTTACATGTTTCGCTGACTGCTCCCATGAAGTTTTTGTTGGCTTCTGTGGAATCCCTGCCCCAGAGCACACCGCTACTGCAGTGTACCTCAATAATACGGTAGATGTAGTAAAAGCACAGTACACAAAGTTTCCAGAGAAACAGGACATTTCAGACAAATGTCCTTCATCAGTTGTGCAAGCAAAGTGCTTCTGAGGCTGTAGGAGGAGAAATCAGTTATGATTTTAAGCTGTTGTCAAGACATGACATTCATTCGGAAGTTCTGAAAGTGTAAATGATCTCTTTTTCCTTCTGTTTGCTCACTTCACTGCTCATGTAGCAACAATCAACAGTGCAAACAGTGATGTCATTAATGCTAAGCCCATTGCTGTTGAAGTGTCTCGCCACTGGAATGTAGAAATCCTTTATTCTGATGGTAGGTGCTTGACAAAACGATCCGCTGCTGACTGAAAAGTGACAGGTAATATTTTCATGCAAGCAAGAAAAATAAAATGCCAGAGAGGTTTTTGGATAAAATGAGTAATTGTAGGCTGTCACAGATTTCCCACAGAGTGCCGGAGCATTTAGCGTGCATGAACTGCCCGAAGCACGACAGTCCATGCTTCCGGGTTGACACTGACTTTGTTTACTGTTACACGTGTGTTTTGTTTTGGTCTCTGTCCTGTCTCCGCACCTGTTATGTTATTGGTTGTCTCCTAATGTGTCTCAGCTGTTTGTTTTACCATTGATTACTTTTAGTATTTAAACCCCTCATGTGTCTTTGTTCAGGGTGAAGTACTGTGTGTTTCTGTGTTTTCCGCCAGACCCGTACCAAGCCTTTGATCATTATGTTTCTCGTTCCATGGTTTTTGATCCTGTTTTCATCCTCACATTTCTGATTCTTGTTCTGTGTAGTTTATCCTGTTTGCCGATTACCTGACCACTCACCTGTTTTGACCCTGAACTTGTCTTACGATTTGGATTTGTCTGCCTCTTTAATAAAAACTGCACTTGCATCCGTCCGAGCCTCCAACCCCATTATATGACATAGGCTAGCTAGTAGGGATGTCAATTTACACAAATTCCCATGATCGATCATCATTTAAATTAAGTGGTTTCCCCAAATTCAACTGAAAATGCACCTTATGATTTCTCCAGTTTCAAAATTATTCAACCCCCTTGATAGAATCCCTCACAACACCAGAAATATGTAAAACAGGTGTTGTCTCAAGCACACCTGATGCAACTAATCAAGAGCTTCATTGGTTGGATCAGGTGTGCTTTAGCTGGAACACATAAAATACCTGAACTGGTTAGGGGCATAAAATATATGAAATACCTGGATGGGGCAGAAAAAGGAAGCTATTAATGACTGCAACCAGATTTCTGAGAAGACAGGTTGTGAAAAACCCTCGAGTGACTGCAAAAGACCTGCAGCAAGACTTGGAAGCAATAGGCACTGAGGTTTCAGTGAGCACAGTAAGGCGCATACTAAACACAGAAGGTTTCCATGCCAGAACTTCAAGATGTACACCACTACTGACCCAAAAGCACAAGAAAAGTCATCTCAAAAACATATAAATAAGCCACAGAAGTTTTGCGATTCTGCTCTGTGGAGCGATGAAACAAAACTGGAACTTTTCAGCACGATGGATCAGCGGTATGGAGGAAGAAGAATGAAGAAAGAATACTCTGTCCACAGTCAAGCATGGTGGTAGCTCGGTGATGCTCTGGGGCTGCTTTGCATTCTCTGGCACTGGAAAACTGCAGCATGTGGAAGGCAAGATGGATTCAAATATTAGGAAATTCTACGAGAAAACATCATGCAGTCTGTGAGGAAGCTGAAGCTTGGGCATCATTGGACCTTCCAACAGGACAATGATCCCAAGCATAGCTCAAATTCCACCAAGGCTTGGTTGCAGAAGAAGTCCTGGAAGATTCTACAGGGCCATCACAATCACCTGACCTGAACCCCATAGAAAATCTCTGGTGGGTTTTGAAGAAGGCGGTTGCAGTGCGCAAACCCAGGAATATTACTGAACTGGAGGCCATTGCTCATGAGGAATGGGTTAAGATTCCTCAGGAACGCTACCAGAAGCTCGTGTCTGGCTATGCATCTCATTTGCAACAGGTCATAACAGCAAAAGGGTGCTCTACTAAGTACTAAAGATGCTTGCCATGAAGGTGTTGAATAATTTTGAAACTGGAGAAATCATTATAAGTTGCATTTTAAGTTGAATTTGGGGAAACCACTTGAAGCATTCATTGTGTTGAACTATTTCAATTGATTTTGTTTTATTTGTTCATTGCAAACAGCTGAAAGTCTGTCAATTTTGACAATAAACCTGATTTGCAATGGGGGTTGAACAATTCTGATTGCAACTACATACATATATATATATATATATATAAAATTATAACAATATTACTGTGCATATTACGGAAAATTCGGAGAATACGAAAAAGCATACTTTTACTCATGAATGTCCGTAGCGTGTTGCAGGCCTACACCAGCCTAGTTATTACTTTGGCAGTCCTGCTTGAAGTTGAGACTTACATAACTCACATGGATAACATTTCATTATTTATATATTGCATTATCATTTCACACAGTCATTCAGTTCCTTCTGCCTTTTGAGCTCCAATTACTTTCCTAGGATAAAACGGAGGATATTGTTAGTTGTGTAGTTTCATATCCTGTCATGGAGGCCGCTGGATGCACCTTTTCAAATGGTATATCATGGTGCTCGTTGTTGTATTGCATTTTAAAACGTAATCACAATGTTCACAATTAACATTATCGCCATTTAAATTAAATGATCCCAAACATAACTACGGCGCGCTCGCTTCATTTTTCCTCGTGTGTCTACTGCACGTGTTTTGTACATGAGCCGGCACACACCTCAAAACTAATGATGGCCTTGCTTAATTTATCATCGATAAGTTTTATTGATTAAATTATTAACGACAATTAGTCGATCTGCGATTAATCATTAGCATCCCTGGTAGTTAGCTTCTTATAAATGCATTATCTAGTGTTATATTTACTCTGTATTTGCCTTGTCAAAAATGCTTTATTTTTTATTTTATCTCTCCCAATGCACATGTACAAACTACATTATCTACTAACTTATAAAAGCTATCCTGCAAATTACTCATACATGGTTTTGCAAATTTGTTTTATTAGCAGTAAAAAAAAAAAAAGAAAAAAGAAAACCAGTAGTAACTTTCTGACTGGGCAAACTTTAAGCTTTAGATTTATCATGAAACGTTATTGTGAAAAGTTAAAAGATTCCCAACATCCCACAGCAATATATCATGGAATGATATATCCCCAAGCAAAATTAGGTGGCCAATTTTAGAAAAGAGTCCCAAAAGTTAGACAGTAATGTACAAATGTCAGAGAACATGGCCAAACAAAGACAGCTAGATAATAATGGATAAAATCAATAAATCAGGATGGACTAGACAAGCCGGGAACATTGCAGCCCCATCACAGACCCATTCTCTCTTTTCTCATGTGTTTTTTTTAGCAGTTCAATACATATCCATAGAAAATATGTTTCTTAATATTTTCTATAATGAACATTATAGGTTAAACAAATGGCCTAAGTTCCTGCCTACTATCTGGCATTGTGTAATGCAAATAAAACTATGAGAAAACAACCTATTCTTAATTCACTGTCTTCTGAAGGATAACTGATGCATAAAACAGATGAACATGCATAAATAATTGCTTTTTGAAAGGAGCTATAATTAAGAATCCAGCAGTTCATTTACCGTTTCATCCTGAACTCCATGATGTCATGATGCAGCCTAACTTTGCTGTGTCACACAACCTGTGTTGTGTAATCCAATACTGTTCTAAATAGTATGTTCAAAATATTAATCTTGCCATTGGTGGTGTACTAAATTGACATATTATTTAGTATGGTATATGTGGTTTGAGCTAAAGCCACAGAATGCACCTATCACACAATTGAATACCCTGATCCACGTGAGATGACAATCACTTTTGATTGGTGTAATATACACCACTGTATGCTGTGTGTTTGTGTGTGTGTGTGTGTGTGTGTGTGTGTGTGTGTGTGTCTGTTTCAAATACAGCCAAATGCTTCCAACACCACACCCACAGATATTTTATTGCATACTCATCTATTCTGGCATTTCCATAATCTTCCAATAGTCTTAGAGACACATAAATCAACAGGCCTATATCATTAAGTAGCAGAGTTTTTAAAGGGCAATAGCATGGTGTAGTTGTATGTGGCAGCGGGGACATGAATGGGCGTCAGCTGCGGACGGACAGGAGGCAGGTCGAAATGGCAGGTAACGTGTCAAGGTTCTCAACTACTTATGTGTGTTTATTTGTGCTTTCAGAGATTGCCGTGAGCCAGAGAGAGACTGGCATAACTGGTGGAGCTTACACTCACACACACACGCATGTACGCGTGATCTTGGCCTTGAACAAGACAAAAGCCCACAAGCTAGTGATAGCCCCTTTTGCTTTTCATTTACGTTAGTTTAGTTGTTGTTTTTTTTGCGGTTTTTGAAAGTGCGTTGAAAAGCACTGCTAAGAAATAAAAGTGAACCCATTTCTGTTGAAATTCCGCTTCCCAAGTCTGCCACTCATACACGCAGGGTTCTATGGTGTACTATATGTCTTTTATATCCTAAATACCTGGTATTTAATGGTGTGCTCAGAATATATACTTTCAGTGGCTTAACACTGTACAACTGAGCAATAATGGCAGATGAAATGACTGTAGCTTTAGAATGTCAAAAAAAAAGTAATTTATGATCCACATAATCTGCAGACCTGTGTGAGGAAACAATCATACTTAAAGACAGCAAAGAATTTTGGACAAAATAGTCTTTCCTGATCTTAAAATCACATCTGCATAAAATGAAGGAAAATTTCTGACGAATCACATTCGAGCATTCAACCACATTGTGGTATAAATTAACACACTGATCTAAGTTACTGATACATACAGTATATAACAGTATGATTAATACTAATTAATTAATACAATACTTAGGATGTTATCTTTTTTTAACAGATGTTGCAGCTATCACTTATAATCGAGCTCAAATATCAAGTCAGATTTTTTTTTAGTTTTGAGTCTGCTATTTTCTTGTTTTATTCTCTATAGACTGCTGGCATGCCCCGCTGAATACAATATCTGAGCTACAATCAAGACATGCCTATCAACTGTGATACATGAAAAATGATCTTCAGTTTGAATTGCAAAAGGGGGCTGACAGAGAAATAAGACAGAAAAGTAGTGATTGGAATTTTAAATGAAATGCCATATGTGCCATGTTTTTTTTTAACTAACATATGACTTATAGCTGACCATTTTCCTGCAAAACATTAAACTCTCATACAAATTCCGACAATAATGTAACAATAACCTTTCACTCACCACCTGATGTAAAACTAGCCTTTTAGTTTATACAGGTCGCAAGCAGAGGCTTTACAAGTGTCTCTGTAATTTCTTTTAATGCTGCTTCAAATTAAAGGGCATTGAGGCAAAAGTGATATAACCCCAAACAGAGAACAAAAGAGCATTCAGACTTTCTCTCCTCAGCAGAGTCTTGGTGCGTGCTCCTCTTTGTACTAATTATGGTGTGAGAATGAAGAACAGGCAAGTGGCCCGTCACTGTCAATAACTTTATATCCACCAGTCGCTTATTCAGAGCTCCAAGGTCACTCTATACGGATTACAGGCTTACGCTTAACACACCAGTTCATAAACGAGATTCTCATCTTCCCATTCAACACTGTGAAATATCTCACTGCTCCTTAATATACGAACACACACACACACACTTAGAGAGAGTGGCACAATGTACCTGTGCCAAACAGAACACATTCTACACACATATATATATATATATATATATATATATATATATATCAGCCCCAAATCTCTCATCTCACAAGGTTACAGTGTTTTCGCAGCGAAAGCTGCTACGTACGTATGAAGAGCAATTGAACTGACTGCTCGAGCTGTCTACTCACTTACACAAGATGAGGTGTGGAGTACAAAATTGCCTACACAGGACAGACAGCAAATGACAGAGTCTAGAAAAGAATGAGAAGCAAAGAGAGACAATGCACTATACAGAGCTAGCCGAAGGTACAAAGTCCCCAAGGGTGCTGGCCACCAATTTCTACAAGGTCAATGGTGGAGCAAGGAAGGCTAATCCTCCCAGGGAGCCATGACTAGTGTTCTAAATCATGCAGTGCTGACGGATCCCTGAACAGCAGGTGTTTCTCACTTCAGTGCTGTGTTACATGCTGCATCTGCTTTTCCACTGACATCGCAGTCTGACAATGTCAGTGCCACCAAGCTGGGTGTAGATAATGCTAGAGGGGCGTATACATGCATTATTCAACACGCAGCATAAATCTGCTGAACGGTTCTGCTCAGGTGTTTCACAGCCTTCAGATGAATCTCAACGCTGACACAGATCAACTCTTTCCTCCAACATAATATCAATTACAGCCAACAGAAAGCAGCCAGTTTGTCCACGTCGATCCCCTAAGGGTTCTTATCCTGAGATGGATTTCATGATTGGGATTCATCGAGAAGGATCTGAAGCCGTATCTCTGAATCAGAGAGCAGCAGCATCCTTGACACATCCCTTCCTTTGCCTGAGCCATGACTGACACCTCCTGATGTCTAACGCTCTCAAAGTCTGTGAACAAACATGTTAGCTTTCACTGCAGAGAAGTGAGCAATGGATGCCATTTAGACTGTCAGGGCAACAGCACCTCATCTTAATAAGCTAATATCATTTTTGAACAGCTAGATTTGATTCACTTTAGATGGTAGTATCACAGAAATAACTGCTTCAGTTTTTTATGATGTCTCCTGATATCCTGGCAACATCCAAAAAAACCTACTCGTGCTTTGAGCTGTGGATGGGGGCAGATAGATTTAGGACGGGTTTATCATCAACCTAGGGATAAACAAGTTCGAAAACACACTAATGCTTATAATTTATCATTCTGCCTTTGATGTTGATGTTCTTTCAGAAAGAAATGTATACTTATGTAAAATATCATGCTGGTTTCCTTCCCTCTATATCTCATTCACAGCTTTTTCTTTGTTGCTTAAAGAGAGATGCTGTTAATGTTGCCAGAATATTTTAGCTTGGCATACAGTAGCTTTGAGTATGAATAATTAATGAGCAAATACATTGAAAGAGGTGAAAGACCAAGTGAGAACAATGAACCTTTTCTTTAGAGGGAGAAAAAAAAGATGTTGTGCTTTGACTCACAAAAACACACACTCTTTATCTGAACACGCACACCCAACAGAATGGACAAGCCGACTTTTATGTATTGTTGGATGAGTTGAACATTTTTTTGTGATTACTACACAATAGTTATAATTGACGTTATTCACTTTTTCAATGTCTACTGTACGTCACACACCCGCTGAGGCGTCTCACAATTAAAACCAAGCTCATATGAAGAAAGACTGTGGTTAAGCTGTAACACTTTTTTGTAAATCATATGAGTAAAATAAGTCGAATTTTGAAACCTAATAGGTACATTTGTCTGTTAATTGTTCATAATAAACAAATACTATTTTTACCACCAAAAAATATTACCATGCATGGGGTAACATCGTAATTCATAAAGTTCATGAGTGATAAAAGTATATTTTGGTTATTTATTTTACAAAGCAGTAAAGAACACATATAGTTTGCTAAGGAATATTGCAAAGTGGGTGCATAAATGTTGGGCAGCGCATGGCACACAAATATATCAATCACATGAATAACAGCTGATATGTTCAGCTGATATCGTCATCCATGTGCCACAAAGTTTTCCAGGAAGGAAACCATTTCTTATGTGCTTGGTTGCTTGGTTAAATATCTTACTTGTATTGGTAACACTGTCAGCCATGTTGAAAGCTGATATGCTAATTAACCAGCTTAGCACTGTCACCATACTAAGATGTTCTCCAGATAAGAAAAATGACTTTCATATCTCAAAATCTGACGTTTGAGAATAAATTCTTTGCAGGCAGGAAGAGGACGCTACTGTGCATGTGCAGAGTGAGTGTCATCACTGAAGCTTGTTGTTGACTGGAGTGTTACAAGTGGCCCTTGTTACAACTGACCCCATTCTCCCCTTATATAGTTATAGCCTGAAAAACCTGGTAAACAGACAATAGAGAAACATGCAGACTACTTTAGGTGATTACAGTCTCATTAGGACATCAAGTTGAATTATTTCAGTAAATGAAAACCATTTCACATTTTAAATGTGTAATATTGTCAGTATTAAACCACTGCAAATTACAGGAGTCCCCAGCCTCCACTGAGTAGGCAGACCTAATTACTGTTCGAGTTTGGCAAAATTAGACCAAAATCTAAAATATATTTTATCAACCAACAACAAAAATGATGTTGCGCACATAACTAGGGCACAATGGATGACAATTAAGGGAAGCGTTTCCACATTACCCATGGATATATTACCAATTTAAAGTTTTCACAAAAAAAAAATCTACAAAATATTGAATAAGCACATCTAATCAAACTGCATGGGGAAAAGGCTACTCCTCTGCTTCTAAAGTCATAATATTTAAAGTTCACAAAATTCATCTTATTTCGGTTCGCAGAGAAGTTTCTCCTGAACTGCAGTGTGATAATGCACTGTGTGTGAGAGAGACTCTCTCCCCCACACAGAAAATGGCCCTAAGAGCCACCGTGCATGACAATTAACCCAGAATTATTTTGTTAATGTGTTTTCTTGGCAGCCAAAACTTCCAGAGTCTGCCAACAGACGGGATGCTGAGTGAAAATGCGGAAAGCTAATGTACAGACACAGCGGGATAGTTCACTTCCTCCGACTTCAGGCTTCATTTGTGCATTCCCACAGTACGAATTCTTTTAAACAACATGGAGCTTTGCAGGGCTGTTCAAGATTAATGTTAAATGCTTGTGTATAATTACCAACACTGATCTTAATCTAGATTCCAAATTCATTGCAGCAATCTGATGCTTGTGCAGTGCATGCAATGGTACCGTGGTGTGAAATAAAAAAAAAAATACAAACATATATTTTTACACCACATACCTTTATGGCATACACTCATCCTATTTAGATAAACTGCCTAAAGGTAAGTGTTTGTGTGTGTTGCAGTGGATATGTGTGCATATCTAGATAAATCGCCCCCAGTAAAGGCTATAACTACAGGACCCCATGGGTCATTAGATCAGTGTTAATGGTGGCACATCCTACAGTGTAATATAACACTGAGGATCCCTGTGGTGTGCTCTGGCCAGTGGATTAGAGCGACATTTATCACACGTCCCACGACAAAATGACTTGCTCTTCATCATTGCTACAGAGTGAGATTAATCAGGAATAGTCTCCATTATGGTGCAAAGTTATGACTTTTATACTTGACCAGACTGTTAAGCATTTAGGCTTCAGAGGTGGGCAATCACTTAAAAGGTCATGCAACATGCTTTAAAGTATGCACCTACTGTAAAGAGGGATAATCTGCATAACTAAGCTGATTATTAATTCAGCCCACTGAGGGATATCTCACTGCATGAGTCAGATATTGATATTGACTTTTTGTTTTAAGAATTCCCAGGTCATGCAATGCAACAAAATCAAGGTAACATCAAAAGTACTCTAGACTTAAGAGCTATTTGCAGCATTTTGGGACATCATGGTTGAAATTAAAATCAAGCCAGCAAAGCACTCAGGGAGCAAGGCATGATTCATGCACCTTGACACTAATACTGTAGATGTAAGCACAATGCTGTCAGCAGGCCTTCAACATCCATTAGCATAAACTCCTCTGATCAAAGCCGAACTGATCCTACATCTCTGCACTCCAGCTCCCCTGTCTGCTCCAAAACGCTCTCTTCCCCTACAATTTGTGGTTTGTCACATGCTCACATCAGAATTCCAAGTAACACATTAAGACAGGGCCAGAGCTTTTACACATTGTACATGAACACAAATGTAGGCTTTAAAAATCAATCTACAACATTAAACGTTTAATAATTATCTCCCTAATGTAACCGGTGTGCACTATACAAGTAGTTCCCAAACTTTTCATAGCTAGGGAGTCCTTTAACTGTCAAAAAAAAAACAGACCCCACCTCAGTAAAGATTTATCATCAACAGTATTTAAATCTATATAATAATATTATGGCTATTTATTAGATCAATACAGCTTTTTAGTTCATGAACTTTCCACTTCCAGGGCACATTAGGTCCAAGTTGATATTATTTCATCCACTCAACCATCTATCTTCTACCGCTTACTCCTTTTCAGGGTCACGGGGAACCCGGAGCCTATCACAGGGAGCATCGGGCACAAGGCGGGGTACACCCTGGACAGGGTGCCAGTCCATCGTAGGGCACAATCACATACACATTCACACACCCATTCATACACTACGGACACTTTAGACACGCCAATCAGCCTACCATGCATGTCTTTGGACTGGGGGAGGAAACCAGAGTACCCGGAGGAAACCCCCGCAGCACGGGGAGAACATGCAAACTCCGCACATACATGACCCCAGCGGAACTTGAACCCCAGACCCTGGAGGTGTGAGGCGAACGTGCTAACTTGATATTATTTAATGTCTGGTATTAAATGTAATAACTTTGATAATGGCGGGTTGTGGTTTCCACCACTGTAACGGAAAAAAAACTCATGGACACCTTGGTTATGGGTCACATACTCCCCAGACCCCACTTTGAGAACCATTGCACTATATAACCAGCTCTTCATTTGTATGAGATTGTGCCGGAACAGGATCTGCAGTTAAATAAAATATAAATAAAAAATCTAATTAAATTTAAAAAATATCATTTTAACGATTCAGCATTCTTTATAAGTAACCCCTCTTCCAGAAATACAATTTCCATGATGACCAATTGGTAACTAGAGTACTCAAGTTATCAGTCACATGTGCTCATGCATCATAGATATGGTGAAAACAGACAGACTTTGTTGTCATTTCTTATAAAAGTAACTAACACTGATGGGCCACAACAAGAAGATAAAAAAAGCAAGAGAGATGTCGTTTCTGTTTCAAAATTCAACACTGTGCCATATGTGCATTTTTGGGTATCTAAATCGAACTGGCACCCACAAGCAGAGCAAATCATGACATCAAATCACAACATCAGGAGGTGACTGTACTGCATTGTGGAGTAATTTGGATAATTAGGCAAGCTAAGAAAGTCTTTCTGTTCATTGTTATCAACATTCCTGTTGTTATATCTGTGTTGTCATTTAAAGGGCATGGTGTACCTTTGTAAGACTCAATGTTCTGTTTGTTGTGAGGTTGAGCACATAGGAAATATGCACTTGACTCCTCCATTCCACCCACAGCATCACTGAAATGTAATGGTTGCAATCCCTTGTTGTACAGTGGTCATCATGCCTACGCAATTAGCTCTAGGTATATGACAGCGCGCAACACTACTGTATTACATGAAGTGCTTGGAGCACTGTTGTGTCTACATATTCTGGGAACTTTTCCCTTCCTGTCTACTTTCTGGATCTCTTGCTTGGTGTTCTGGTATCTCAAATTTTATAAATTAAGCACTATATACTTGAAAAAAATTGATACTATATACTTGAAAAAAAAATTACGAAAGATATTGCCATACACGTTAGGTGTACTGACATCCACTCCATTCCAGTGGTAGTATGAATAAATCCGCAGTATTTTTCATTATCTGATTTCCTACTAATATTTATAGGGGTAACATACAGTATGAGTCGTTGACTCATAAGACTCATTTTTTTGTTTTGTTTTTTCTATATGCAAAGTGAATTCTTGTGCATCTGACCCACAGAACACCCAAAATAATATCAGAGCAAGGTTGGTCAATATTTAAACTATAAAAGGTCCTAAGACTCATTTAATATGCAGCAGCATTGCTGATTAGAAATGATGGCATACAATGCAAAAGAAATACTACTATAAGAAATGAACTGCATAAATTGTGGGTTTTAATTTATTCTTCTGTTCAATTGGAAAGTTTATTCCTTTTAAATGCATTTTGAAATAAAACTGATGAGTAACGATTAGATAACAGGAACAAGTAAATGGCATGGATAGGAATACTATGCTCCTAATAGCATTAGAAAATCCAATTGATTGAAGCTCCATTCATTCTTTCATTGTCCTCAGTGCCTCAGAGTATTGGCTAAATAATGTAATTAATTATGCATCTTTCATTGACCTCATTTTAGATGGACATCAAAGAAAAATGAATTCAGATAAATTAAATGTGCTCTTCACCAGCTGAGAGCTCAGTATTATTCAGCAAATGAGTAATATCAATGCTATCTATGTTTAGGGTCAAATCTAACTCAGAGACATATGAGCTGAGAAATGAGAATAAATGTACCTGAATCTGCTCTGACCATAGACTGTCTACAAAAAATAGGACAGTCTTGTTCTTGATTGCACTTCTTTTCACAAACGTGAGACTGTGTAGTGCTTACTGAGGATCTAGAGAGACAGTTAGTCTTTCATCTCTGACTTTTATCTGTATGAACTATGGCGAATATGCTGCTTTTCCCTCTAACTGCTCGCCCTCCCAATCTGCGCTGACCTTTGTGTTAATGACACATCGAGAGGAGGCAGGCCAGCCATTTTTAAGAATAACACCTTTCAAAGAATGAAAAGCTAAGGGAGAAAATTAGCCCTACTCCTGCAATCGAAACCATGGGAATAGAGGGGAGCATTGCTGATGACTGCTACAGACAGAGAGAGACAGACAATGCAAGACAGAGATATAGAGACAGGAAAATCTAACTTGACAGCTCACATATTCAGGCAAATTTTACATTCACTGTAGGAAATCGGCAGAGAATGTCAAATTTAATACTGGGTACAGGACCATATGCAAAGTATTGATTGTAGATATGTACTGAAAAGAGATTCTTAGCCCTGGGTGCTAATGAACTGAAGGCTGCAACAACACTATGCGAAATCTATCTATCCATCAATCCAAGCATCCATCTATGTATCCATTCATCCGTCCATGCATCTACAGTGGGGGAAATAATGCGTATTGAACGCGTCAACATTTTCTTCAGTAAATATATTTCTAATGAGGCTATTCACATGAAATTTTCACCAGACATCAGTATTAACTCAAGAAATCTGAAAATATAAAGAATTCACAACAGTACAGTCCATAAATAAAGTTATGTGTAATAAAGTGGAATGACAGGAAAAAAGTATTGAACATGCTAAGCCAAAGCACTTCTCCAAGGCAAGGTAAGCCTAGGAACCAGCTGAAATCTGTAAGTAATTATACCTCCTATCTGTGCAAATTAATATCAGCTGGGTTAGTAAATTGATGATCTATAAAAAGGCTTTTCGTTACCAAGGTGTCA
>JANDJT010000060.1:12272568-12286438 GCA_024331685.1 Stegophilus panzeri | reverse complement strand
TGGACTGGGGGAGGAAACCGGAGTACCCGGAGGAAACCCCCGCAGCATGGGGAGAACATGCAAACTCCACACACACATCGAACCCCCAACCCTGGAGGCGAACGTGCTAACCACTAAGCCACCGTGCCTGGCACTTGTGATTATTATAAAGTTATAAAGATAGAAGAACTGTCTGAGAAGCGCCACCTTTTCTTTGTAACCTTGCTCTTCTCTAAAAACAGGAATGAGCTCCTTTGCATTTGTTTTAAGCTTATAAAGATTAAAATATAAGTGATTATTCCCCTCCTAAAAACACAACCATCAACAAGCGACATGAGCATGTCACGCTTACAGCCATATGAGTTTCCCATTGGGGGAAAAAGCAAGAACAAATCTCAGTAACGAAGTAAGTGCTCAGGACTCATACCACTGAACTGGTAAATTGCAATATACATGATCTAAAATCTAATTCGATAATAGAACTATATGAGAAATCCATTGAGTGAGAGACCAGTTATGCCAGCCAGCCTTCTTTAACGTTATTTAGAAATGTTTGTGCTGGAGACCCGAGGATTGTGATGCCACAAGATCCAAAATCTGTCATGTTATTTGTTGACAAAATGCATGCATGATCACAGACCCTGGACTAATTATAATGAGCAGATGCTTTACACCTTTCAAGTCAAGTCAGATCATTTAGAGGCAGTGATCAGCCACCAAGCTGACTGTGGAGCAGTTGCTATAGCTGGTACAAAGATTTATGCACACAGTACTCCAAACTATATAGTCATATCTTCCTGTTAATCAAGTGATAAGCTATCTTAAGTATTTAAAAACAAACAGTCCTAGATACATTGAGAATTTGTGTTAAATCCTGTGCATAGTATAGCATGGTCATAGATCTTAAGTTGATTCAAAACCTGAGGGTATGTGTAGTGAAAGCACACACATCAAGCCACACACACACACACACACACACATATACACATACACACATACAACACACACATTTACACAGAGATCAACAACATCAAATCCAGCTCAGAGCTCTAGTAAGAATGCTTCAAAGTCTGTAGTCATTCAGGAAATTCAGAAGCCTGGGACGCTTGAAAGCACACAGCCACCTCAACTGGCAATTCCAAGGATGTCAGTATTAACTGAACATGCACATCATGCCTAGATAGGTATCAATTATCATTTTACATGACTGTGTTGCCATGTCTACTGTATATCAAAACTGCAGCAGAAATAGTTTATCTGTAAACATCGGGATCCTGATGTTCTCATGGGTGTGTGACTCCAGCTGGAGAGACTGAATCATTGAAATCAGGCCACAGAGCACACAGCTCAGATATACAGCCAGGATATGAGGGGGAAAAAACAACAACAAAAAGCCGCACCACTGAGTAGCTTTTCTTCATCTCCTACACTCAGCTACAATTCTATCAGATAAGTTTCCTCCTCTAATACTGTCTCCTCATCTATTGACACAGAATATTCTTTACATTCTCTGCTTTTTATTTTCCCTTCTGCCTTGTTCTTATCATACTTTTCTTATCTTTCGAGCTCTTTTTATCATCATGCTTTTCAAGGGACCTGTTTCTTTTTCTGAGTCTTTTTTTCCCCTTACCCTGATGAAACTAGGTTCTACATACGATGTGATTTGTATTCAAAAATGGAGGCCATCGGAAATGCAAGTGCTTCACCTAAAATGAAGTTCAACAGACGTTTAACTCCTCGGTATTGTGATACCTTACTGGTAAATTTGTTACAGTGTAACACAGTTCAACATGAGCATTGATATAAGGGTCTACGTCATGACTACGATTCAAATACTACTCTCAAGTTATATACGAGAATCCTTAAAAGCTAGACTACAGATATTCCATCTTATTTCTGCTATGGGTTCCTGAATATCTGGTTCTTTATTCGGATGACCTTTCAACCAACTCAAAGCAAACCCTTAGGACACTGAACAATACATTCCTTGACAGGTTTGTTGCTATTTCTGAATTTTGTCAGGGTAGCAAAAAAGAGCCCTATGCAAGATGACAGGGTGCTGTTTTTCCTGGCACTTTCGAAAAAGAAGCTAATTCTCAGACTATTTTTAGTTACTTTCCTATCCCGCAGGTCAGCCACACAGAGGATTACATACGTCTCTTATCAGTGCTCCATTAATTCTGCTTGAAAAGTCTCTCTAAAATGAATGCTTTTTGTAGTCCTGACAAGTAGATATGAATACACTATCTAAAGCTTTATTGTTCCTAATCACTTTCTCCAAATCCATGTGAAGTTGGTCTGGAGGGCACACGTGCTGACTTACAAGATACAGGCTCAATATTAGATAAGTGCATTTACTCTACTGAAGCCTCATCCTGTGTCTCTTAAATACATAGACACACTTTAGACAACAGTAATTGGTTTGGTAAAGATTTTAGAAATGTCTGGCCAATGTATTGTAGCAGGTGGGGTCGTGGTTTAGCATGGGATTGCACTGGGAGGGAGATGTTTGGGGATGAGCAGAGGAAAGCCAAAGCTGAGCAGACAATGGAGTACATCCTGAAGAATAATTTGTTTTGAAAAAACTAACATTATTGCATAATATTTCCTGTTCCTAATCACCCAGGTGTACTAAGAAATGTAAAATATCAATGGGAATATTTTTCCATCCATCTTCTATACCGCTTATCCTTTTCAGGGTCACGGGGAACCTGGAGTCTATCCCAGGAAGCATCGGGCACAAGGCGGGGTACACCCTGGCCAGGGTGCCAATCCATCGCAGGGCACACTCACATACACATACCCAATCATACACTACGGACATGCCAATCAGCCTACCATGCATGTCTTTGGACTGGGGGAGGAAACCGCAGCACCCGGAGGAAACCCCCGCAGCACAGGGAGAACATGCAAACTCCACACACACAGGGCCAGGGTGGGAATCGAACCCCCGTCCCTGGAGGTGTGAGGTAAACGTGCTAACCACTAAGCCACCGTGCGAATATTCCTGAATATACCCTGGGAATATTCTTGAAATATATTTTTCTCATATGATTTAATACGGGTGCCAATAACATCTATTGCACAAGGAGTTTGTTACTAGCAGCTACAGATCACAAGAAAATTTTATTATGATGACGAGAAAACAAGGAAGAAAAACAAATAACAATGCATGGTCTCTTAGGGCTTCCGTAGGTATCAGTATCGATGAGTCCCAAAAAAACTTACTCATACATGGTCTGAAAAAACAATATCAATGTATTATGACAGATTGGATCTTTGTAATTTCAAAAAGTGTAGCCAATTGAAATAACAGGATTGTGCCTTTAAATCTGATTATAAGCCTAAGCAACAACTATGCCTTGGCCTCTGAATAAAATACATAGAGATTTCAAGTTGCAGTTCTTGTGCTTATCTAATAAGGACAGCCATAGGTAGGATGAAAATAGTAGCTCATGAACAAGAGGTAAGGTGACTGCACGTTCCTCCTCACTCCTCCAGGTTCCTGGGCTATATACAGGCAGCAATTGATTATTGACAGTCTAACTGCATCCCTTGGCTCAAAATGAAGTGCCTGCCCTTTAAATGAGAAGGCCTTTTGATCTTGAAGGTAAAAAAAATATGAAGATGCCAGCCTAAGTAAGTGACATAATGCCAAAATTCAATCCAATAATATACTACCAAAATCAATAGCAAAACAACAAATCAATTTCATTTAATAATAAGTTTAAGTAAGATCCAATTACAAATTACATTTAGGTTGTGCAGTTGTATAGTAGTCTTTAAGCAGCCACACTTACGCAGTAACATTTTTATTATTAAATACCAATGTTGATTACTGTATTGTAATATTATCATAAAAAGGCAGACCATTGTGTGACTCTTTATCGGGTCTTCCATAAAGTCACTGATGACTTTACCTGAGGAAGGGGTTTCATCAGAAGAACTCAATACTTTTTGCAATAGACATTAACAGTGGCAAATTAGGAGCAATAATTTAAAAAGACACAGCGATTCTGACCTACTAATTTCAGGCAATGTCTGACTATTAGAAAAACACTATTAGAAAGTTATCTTCAGTTAAGGAAAGAACAGATCACGCCTGTGAATTCATTTTGTTGTCCAGCTCTCACATTGAAATTACATGCCGCAACTGACGTCAGGCTAATAAATTTTATCATGTCCTTACACGCCATTAGCAATCACCAGCAATTAGCTAACCTCTGATCACAAGGCAATTAATTAATTTGTTCAGGTCAGTTTAATGGATTAATGTTCCTTGTGTTCAAATGGAGAAAAAAAAAACATAACATACTTTGTAAGTGCTTACTCACACTAGGCCTGGTTGACTTGTATTATGCCCAAGGACGATTGTCTGGCCTGCACTCACATTTGCACTTATCGGTCCGGGCCTGAGCATGCTTACGACATTACAATGCGACTTTCTGTTTTGAAGAAAACATGAAGAAAATTGCTCTCGCACAGCACAATGGAGTCCATCATCGAAATGATACTTATCTTATGTTACTTATCTTTTTTTTTTACTGTTGGTATGTATGCTTTTTTATGATTTGTATCTATAAATGACTGTGGTATTTTTTATGTAAAGCACCTTGATAAGCTACTTTTAAAGGTGCTATATAAAATAAAGTTTATTATTATTATGGCTTATTTGGAGTCGTTTGGGGAGCAGTGACACATGGCACTCTCACATGCCTAATGGATTGCCTAATAGATTTATCACTTATGCAGCGCAGAGATTTTCACTTAAACATGCTGCACATATCAGAAGATTTTTACGGAGGCAGCTGACAGTCGTATCATTGACGTCACGTTTCAAGTTTCGTACTCGGCCACGGTTAGCGACCACACTAGTTGAGTCCAACTGAACCGTGCCCGAACCCACCTCTTCAAATGGGTCTGGGCATGGTACCATGATCACTGACTAGTGTGATCACTGAACTGTGCCCATGATCACACTAATCAAACAAATTGGACTTTGGGGGTCAAACGTGCTCGGGCACGGTACAGATCGCCCAGTGTGAGTACACCCTAAGTTGTTGGGCCACCACGAACTGTTAGCAATGCTTTAGTGCACCTTGGCATACACTCCATTAGCAATGAACACCATTCTTGCAAAAGATATTCCATGATAAAACCTGATAAAACCATTCAGTGAGCCCTCGTGAATGAGGAGATGGAAGAGACCACTCCCATCAGGATAGAAATATTTCCTTATTGGATCAATTTGCAATGGCTCTCAAAAGGGACATGTGGACTCAAACCATGCCAGCAAAAATGCCCCCTACAGCATAAACAAGCACACCAGTATTTGTTTGTTGTTGTATATGTTTTTTGTTTTTGTTCATCATTTAATTTGCTACCCATCAGTATGTGTGCAGCAAAAGTCTTGGCAAAAACTGCACACCCTCACAGGCCAGCATTCCTCAGACATCACCTCATCACTGGCTACATCAATAACTTAATATCTGGGCATTTATGATGAGTCAGACTCCCAAAATGTTACTCCTAGATCCCAAGGACTATCAGAACAATGTATTAGTTTAAAAGGTCTTGAAAGGGTGCTGCATTTTTCCAATACCATACTTTGTTTCACACATGGTTACTCTGGAGTTCATTGAGATGGACAGAGCAGAGATGAATGTGATTAGTCGAATAGAGATAGTCAGCTGGTAAACTTCTCAGTGAGTTAACAAGAGAAAATAGCTGAAAGCTATGCAGGATAATAGAACACAGCAAAAAAATTACTGTGTCTTCTCAATACTGGCCCAAAATATTTAGTTCATTTTACATCAGGTTGATGGCCAAGCGCTTGAATTCATTTACATGAAATCTCATTATCCGTTCAATAGTACTGTCAGCTGCTGAACATAGTTAGATGTCCTACTGCCTGTAAGGAGAGCTAATATATTTTATGGCAGAGTATAACAATAGAGCCATCAAGTTATTATAATGTTAAAGATTTATTTTCTGTGTCATACACCAGGCTAACACTTAGCTCAGCTTCCATTTTTTCATGAATACAGAAAAAAACAAACAAGTGCAACTTTCTTTAATCTGATCGTGTGCAACCCAGTACGTGTGGAACCCAGTTGTGATTTCCTTCAACATGAGACATGCAGAATTGTTTTGCCCTTCTGGAGGCGCATCCCTTTTTTCAGCCAGTCTTGTTTGATTTCTCTTCTCACCAGTTGAGATTCCCTTGGTAATCTCTGTGAAGCCTTTCACGCAGGAACATTCCGTAATTAAATCAGTCTGATTTGCCCAAGCTGCATGTCAGTCTCAAATCCAGGACTGACAACAAGAAAACAATGTCATCCTCGTGTTATAATCACCCACCTCTAGTCAAGGACAGGTTGTGAAAAATCAATCAGGGTTATGTGGAAAGACACAGGGGTTCTTGAAGCAATTGAACAAATTGCTTTATACGCCACTTCATAATTACTGGTGTGGAAGAGGACACAGAAGGGGAAATCTTCATTGATTTTCATTTATTTTCACTTGGCATGTTGCAAATAGAGTCTTCATATTAGAAAAAAAATAATTAATCAAAGTTGAATTTAGAAAGTGGAAACATGCATTTGTATGGAAAGCAATGCATTTAAATGTGGTTTTCTCAATACACCTTCCAATGTATATAAGCTCTTCTCTAAAATCAATCTGTCTAAATTGGCATGGCCCTAATATTTATGTATTGGTTTCAGAGTGTATAGTACAGTATCAAAAAGTGAACATTATATTCATTAAGCAGCTGAGGGCTGGACCTCAAACTTACTTTCTATTATTTTTATAGGACTTGACTGACACTTTCTGATAAGAAACAGCTCTGTAATAGCCACTTTAACAAAAACAAAAAATCACAAACGTAAAAAAAATTTCACAGCACTTCAAACTCATTCATATTAGCTGTACATATGTTGTTTTAATACATGCTGACAAAAAAACAAGTCACTTCTCTATCAGTAGGGAGAGACAGGTGGTACTTTCAAAACTCCAGAGAAAATAAGCTAACAGGCCAGACAGTGATTCACTCTACCGTGATTTCCTGATTTAGGGTTAGGGCCACTCCACGGCAGGAGATTAATGTTACCATGTGCGTTCCTCTCCTGTGGAACTGTGCCACTCCATGGCAGGAGATTAATGTTACCGTGTGCGTTCCTCTCCTGTGGAACATGCTATGCTGAGCCACATTTGCTTTATGAGACACCATAACCCTCATGAGGAACTATTTCATCATTTATAATAAGACCACAGGCCTAAGCTTATTCTGAGATAATGCTATGGGGGACAATACACAGCAGAGAGACAGTGACACCAAAAAGCCACTTACTGAATTCGAATATACATCCCATAAATTCCCTCTGGCATCATTCTCTTTGCCAGTTCTCCTCACAGCTAACAAGCTATTGTCCCAACAATATAGAAGGAGATGAGCAGGCAATGAGAATTTGTATACTGACTACGCAAATGAGGCTGCTGTGTACAGGAGTGTTATGAATACATTTCATGACTGAAAACAGTCCTGAGGTGTTTCTGAGATCTCTTCTCACATCTTATGATGCTCCATGCATCCCAGAAACATAATCAACTACAATCTTCCCACTCTCTCCAAAGTTAATGAGTAGCACACAAGTGCTTTCTCTGACTCCTACTTCAGGATTTTCAGAAGTCTATACAGGAATAAATGGTGTTGGTTTCTGTTTTCATTTCATCAAAACATGGCCTTAGGACTTCTGTGAACACTGACAGAAAAAAAATAGCTGATCTCTGTAAACAGGAAAACTATATTTTGTTTTTACTAATGTGTTTTGATGTAAAGTAGCAGGCAGACCTGAACTCACAGGTGTATTATTCCACTCCATCACAACCACAAGAATATAGAATAAACACTAGATTTAAAATCAAAGTATTTACCATCAAAGTCTTTAGATTCTCTGCTTTGCTATAAAGAGCTACACTGCAGCAGCACTGCAGAAGCAACTATAATGTATGTAAGGAATAAAACATGAAGGGAAGTAGTGGTTTAGGAAAATAATCAACAAGAGCATGGTGATTATTTTCCAATAACAGCACATCCAAAAGTGTTTTATTGCTGTTAGGCTATGTCCACATTAATCCAGATAGATCTGAAAACTGCATTTTCATTTTAAAACACTCTCTGTCTACCCTGGTGTTTTCAAACGTTTTCTAAAAATTGCTCGTCCACACCGAAACATCTGAAAACCCTTACATCTCTATACTGCACGTGTAAAAACGTAAGAAGTTTCGGCCTGCACCATTTCCGTCAGGTGTTGATTTAAAATGCAATCTGAAGGTTGTACAAAGTGACATTAATCTTTAACAAAGCTATCAAACTGGATTGCAGGCACAACAACTGCAGCACAACGTCGTCCACCATCTTGTTTGTTTTGAGTTGAATGGGTCACATGACTGCATTACATGACTAAAAATTAGGGCTGTCAATTGATAATTTTTTTTTTTTTTATCAAATTAAATTACATGATGTGCTGATTAATTAATCAAATTAATCACAATTAATCGCATATCAATTTTGGCTGAGTAATTACCCCCAAAAGATCATTTAAAGTTATTACTTTGTTAGATGAGAAAAGCATTGAATAGACATTACATAAAGTAGCTTTAGAAAGAACTATATTATTTTATTTGATTCAACATAAAATTTATTATATATAAATTTTTAGGTTGTATCGGAGGACGCAATTTGAAATGCTTCCATCGACCCCTTGTCTTCCACCATATTAACAGCCCTAAGCGGCCATGCATTATTATTATTATTATTATTTTCTTTCTTGTTTTCTCATGATCACGACTTAATTTTCTCATGATCTCGACATAACATCATAGTTGTTTTCTCGTGATACTGACATAACAAAAATTGTTTTCTCATGACACTCTTTCTCATGACACACGCCTTGTGAATGGGACTGGTGTTGCATGCAGGTTGGCGTCTTTGCCATCGCCATCATAAATGTAATAATGACCTGCTGTAGAGATGGACTTTATCTCCACATTAAGAGAGAGGGGTGTCCTCTTCTTAAGTGTCGGACACTAATATGGAGGTTGTCAGTCACTGACAAACATAGAGCTATTTCGACTTGAGTGAGTCCCTGATCAAAGTAAAAATTAATCTGGTCATCCATGGTGCTGTGGGATTGTGCTAAGCTTCTGCTGCCTCCAGAGCAATGAAAACATGATGGTATGTCGAGTACATAGAAAAATAGTCATGATCACGAGAAAACAACTTTTGATATGTCGAAAGAACGAGAAAACAAGAAAGAAAAAAATGTATATGCATGGCCGCTTAGGGCTTCCCTAGTTATCCATGTAGCTATCGCATTTGTTAATTTTTCCGTTGTGGACTTAGTAATTGTGTGCTACCTGCTCTGGGTCAGTGTGGTTTGGCGGAGCGTATTGTCTGTAGCAGCTGGAGTTGTGCTAACTGTAGAGCTCGCTAAAACATGCGTTTTGAATTTAAAATTTCCCTTCAGAGGGCCAAGCAAAGTTTGGTTGTCCCCTTGCATCATGCTCATCACTAATCGACTGCATGCAATGTAAGATGACATACAGGTCTGGGGAAGGGCAGGGTGTTTTAAATGCGTTAATCATTTTAACACATTATTTCTTTCAATAATTCATCGCACTAAATTAATGTGTTAATCAACAGACCTATTAAAAATACTTCATTGTTATTGAATATCTCAATTTTTTCAGTCCATACTACAACATGAAAACAGTGTTTGCAAATTTATCCACTTGGAAGAGCGTTTTCGAAAAGCTCAGTTTTTGCTGGACAAAAATGACATCTCAGTGTAGACAGAAGGCCAAAACTTAGAGAAAAAGATGCATTTTGAAATGTATCTGAATCAATGTGGAAATAACCTTATACCACAGCAATCTGCCAACAATTGCTATATTTTTTATTTATTAATGGACAGCACATCATAGTTTTTAAGCATTTATATATCCACAAAACAAGTTACGTCCTGTTATCATTTACGTTATAGCATCTATAAACATCCACTCCCTTTTCCTCTCTCCTGAAGTTAATAAGATGAAAAAACACCTGGAGACTTTCCCATGGCAGAATACATACTGACCGTCTCAATATAGAAAGCTTCACCTCATGCTTACATATTTTCAAGGCATTGCTTTTTATTCATAATAATAATAATTACTGAGATTTATATAGCGCTTTCTGAGGCACTCAAAGCGCTTTGTATTGTAAGGGGGGTATCTCCTCAACCACCACCAGTGTGTAGCATTCACCTGGATGATGCAGCGGTAGCCATAGTGCGCCAGAACACCCACCACACACCAGCTATTGCAAACATGAGTTCACAGATGCCCAGATTGGCTAGTGTCATTCTGATTGACAGGGAAGTGAGAGTAATGCCATGCAGAGAGCAAGGCAAATTTTACTCTCCTGGCCACAAATATTTGAACTTGCAATCTAGCCAACAACACATTTATTCCATACATCCATCCATTTTCCATACCACTTCCTACAAAGGGGGAGCCTGGAGCCTATCCCAGGGAACTCAAGGGGCACAAGCCAGGGGACTCCCTGGACAGGATGTCAGCCCATCGAGGGCACAATAGCACACACACTTACACTACGGACAATTTGGAAATGCCAATCTACCTACAACACATGTCTTTGGACTGGGGGAGGAAACCGGAGTACCTGGAGGAAACCCCCAAAGCACGGGGAGAACATGCAAACTCCGTGCACACAGAGCGAAGGTGGGATTCAAATCCCAAACATGTGAGGCAAACATGTGGAGCATCTGCCACACAAGTCCTTGTGAATTAACTGTTACTATAGCAACAATAACATATTGTAATATAAACCTGTGATTTGAATTATGGCTTGAACTATTGTTGCTGTGTGCAGTGGTATAAAGTTTATTAACTGGGCCAGAAATGGGGCACTACATTGGGTTACTGCCGTTCTGATTTTCAACCAAATTCATAAAATACAACAAAACAGAAGAAATACCTTTTAAAATTATCTCAATATCATATCTGCTGTTACAGTACTATTATATAGTATAATTATTTTGTGGTGGCAGTGGTACCATACAACATTCATTACAGCATTTTACTTCGCCATTTACAGTGATATATTTTAATTTATAATGCAGTTATGGCAACAGGGAGAATGAGCCTTAGCAGCTGACATTCCAGTTCCACTATAATATCATCTAACCTATGAGCTTCGTAAGTGACACTTCTATGAAGATTCAGTTGACTCACTGAAATTACACTATCATAGCTGCTTTGACATGGTCATTATTTTATCTTTCTGTATCGTGCACTGCACTGATCTCTGTGACTTGTGCTGACATATTAAACCTGGGACCAAGGTGAATTCCAGATAAGAAAGATTATCATATTAGACCTGCGGTGGCTCAGGGAGCCTCAGAGCAGCAGTACTGCTATGTATAGATTTCAATTACACAGAACACTCACATGAGTGTTTAACTTTACAATTAGTTAGATTTCTCCCGCGTATACACTCGCTGTCCACTTTAATAGGAACACCTGTGCCCTTGCTCACTCGTGCCATTTTAAAATCAGCCAATCATGTGGCAGCCGTGCAAGATCATGCAGATACAGGTCAAGAGCTTCAGTTAATGTTCAGAAACAGCAGAATGGGGAAAAAGGTTTGATCTCAGTTACTTTGGCCTGGTTGTTAGCTGTTGTTGAAGAGAGAGATCAGAGGACAATGGCCAGATTGGTTTGAGCTGAAAGGATGGCTACGGTAACTCAAATAACCACTTTCTACAACCATGGTCAGCACAAAAGCATCTCAGAATGCGCAAAGCATTTAAGCTTGAGGCGAATGTGCTACAACAACAGAAGACCACATCGGGTTCCACTCCTGTCACCCTAGAACAGGAGTCTGAGGCTATATCAGGCAAAGGTTCAGTGAAACTGGAAAATTGAAAATTGGAAAAAAACCAGGCAATGTTTTTCCATTTTTCAACTCTCTAGTTTCGGTTACTGCAGACTTCATGTCAGTTTGAACCAGTCTGATCATTCTCCTCTGACCTCTCTCAGCAACAAAACATTTCCACCCACAGAACTGCTGCTCACTGGACTGAAGCTCTTGGCCTGTATTTGCATGACTTTATGGACTGCACTGCTCTCACATGATTGGCAGATCGTTTCTGACCACAGAACTGATGTTAGTTGGATATTTTTGGTTGATGAACTCTCACTAAGGCACTGAGATGGTAACAAACCCCAGCAACACTGCTATGCCTTAAACACTTCCATACCACTACCATGTCACTTTCAGTCATCAGTCTTATGGTGGTCCCTTTCCACTTATGGAAACCTAGTTTATTTTTAACCCTGGAAATCTACCATGCTCATTAAGGAGTTCTGATAAATATGCAACAACTGCTAAATATTCTGCTAGGGCATGCATATGACCTATTGCAAATTTAGCTTGATTAAGTGTCAAAATTTAATGAGATGAGCTATTATCAGCCCAAACAAATGTAATTAGGGAAACAAAGAGTAAATTATGCATTAATATTTATATGCTCTGAGTGCTTGACACTGGTGCTGAAAGGATTTTTTAGAGTAGGAATGATTATAACCTATGGCCAGTGGTTATCACCCTAAACTCTGATTTCAAATAAAAACGCTATAGGGAATGCACACACACATCAATAACTTGCTGAAGTATTCCTGGCTACTCTAGTTTGACTGACAGTTGAGTTTACTAGTTCCCCTGGCCAGAATTAAATCGAGATGAATTGCTGGAAGACCTGCAATGGAATTGAGTGTTCAGTTACTCAGAGATTTATTTCACGAAAAATATTCGAACATTAAAGATCCATGTCCTGTCATGTGCAAAACAGCAGGTCACAATAAGTCACAATTTCACTGGCCTTCCACCTCGTTTGTTCAAATGTTTTTCATCCCAGAATGTTGTGGAGGAGTTTAAAAGTATGTAAACTGTATATTCTACTGAAATGCTTCTTCGAGATGTCCTTCCGTACAGAACAAATGAAGCAAAGGAACATGTACACAGTGACCTCCTTCCCCAAATTATTCCTTCCTTCAGGATCTATACTAGATAGTTTCTAGGATTCGTAAAAATTACAAATGAAGAATGTTTAATACTTCCTAGATTAACCATTTTCAATTATTTGGAGGGCAGCTTTTGGAAAATATAGTGGACTATGCTCTCACTTAGGTAAAGTAACTGTTTGAACAGAGAGCAGATAGCAAAGTGCCAGTGATTAATGAGAAACATTCTTTTCTACATTGACTAAAAAAGGCCATTAAGATTGTCACCGAAGCGTTTAGCATTAATTATGAGAATCCCCTATAAGCTTCCTTGAAATTCAATGACCAATGCAGACTCTCAACTGTAAAATGAAGCAGGCCAATTCAGCAAGGATGCTGAGTCAACTGCCACATCTCATTCGTTTCTGCTAATTTCCTCTTTTTTATTTCATACATAACCTGAGATTTAGTGGTTCCTATCTCCAGGCTTTTGCATTTCAAGGCAAAATACAATTAATTCTATAGACAGTCCACTTGCAGAGCTCTTAATATGCAAGTAAAGGCACATACACACACTAATCACTAGCACGGGGATTAGTAGATGACCATGTGCTGCTTAACTGCACTCTGTGCCATCTGCTACATGAAAAACAACACAGAGCTAGTCTTCTAAAGTGAACACTGTGAGGATTAACCTAAAAAGCAAAGGGCTGTGACATGAAGGATGCTAAACAACCATGACGTTCAGACTTGAATGAGTTTTAGTGTAATATTATGCACCGGGAATCTGCTGCAATCTAAAAATCCAGAAATCCGGTGGGGG
>JANDJT010000060.1:12252088-12272553 GCA_024331685.1 Stegophilus panzeri | reverse complement strand
ATCTGACACATAGTAATGACCTATCTGCTGCAACAATTAGTACTGCAAGAGAAAAAAATACTGATTAGGATGGGCTGCATCATATCCTGTAAGCTACATTAAAAAAAGATTTGGGCATCTAGTAAGAAGCACTTCAGGAAATTCATTTTACAAATGAGAATAATTTTAGACAAAAATGAGAAAGCAATTAACCTTTAAAATGATCACACAGAGACAAAGAACTCATTCCCTTTCTTTCAATGTCCTTCACTGAGCTAAAAGCAGACAAGAATAAAATGTTCCTACTGTCTCTACAGCATTCACATACACTATGCAGCCAAAAGTTTGTGGACACCTGACCATCACACCCATATGTACCTTGCTACACAGTTGGAAGCACAAAATTGAATAAGATGTATTTGTATGCTGTGGCATAACAATTTCCCTTCACTAGAACTAAGGGGATAAAACATGTTCAAGCATGACAAGGCCCCTGTGAAAAAAGTGGGGTGCATGAACACATGGTTTGCCAAAGCTGAAGGGGAAGAACTAGAGTGGGTCGCATAGAGCCCTGACCTCAACCCAACTATACTGGAACAGCTGAACTGGAACACAGCCTGCACCCCAGGCCTCCTCATACAATCTCAGCGCCTGACCTCACTAATGCACTTGTGGCTGAATGGAAAAATCCCCACAGACATGCTACAAAATCTAGTAGAACTAGGGGGAACTACATCTGGAATGGGGTGCTCAAAAAGCTCATATGGGTGTGATGGTTATTTGTCCACAAACATTTGGACATATAGCGTACCAAAGCAAAGAAATAGAAACTTATATGGATGTGTTTAGACACAATCCAAATTACTGCTGAATGAAGATGTGATTTTGAATGTACAGATAAAATTATCCATTTAGCTCTGCCTAATAGCTTCACATAAAATGTCCTCAGCCTCGGTGCTCTTTCCTGTTCAATTCATCAATGACCAAAGTGTCTAAATTGATGCTTACTTTATCAGTCAACATTTGACGCAGTGAGGAAATTACTGTCATGAATCATTTGAGACAAGTTGTAAAGTAAGTGGAATGTCTTGATGCAGCGAAGTGTAGAGTTTACAGCTATCAAAATGCACTTTACGTGAAGTTATCTGCTTAATGTATGCAGATTCCCTGGGGAAAAAATGCTGCAAGTTTAGAAACAGATGCATCTGGAAAAATTCCTCAATGCTGCAACATATGAAAAATGACTTTCATGTGACCAATAAAGAGCATATGATGAAGAAAAATGATACTTGTTACTACGTTAAGGTCATAATATGGTCGTTATGTCGTTATATTAATAAGAGTCATTAATTAACCCACTTGTTCTGTTCACTAGAATGGATGCACTTTTCACCAGGTCATCCATCTCATTAGCTACAAAACTGTGCAATGTATTTCCTTTCTCATATATCTCAATAGATCATATGTTTAGCTCACTTTATACAAAAGCCTTTTCTCATGGGGGATCTTCCTGTTGGCAGGTGTGTGTGTGTGTGTGTGTGTGTGTGTGTGTGTGTGAACAGGTGTGAGGGTAAATTAGAACTGGAGGGAATGTGACAGGAACTAATGACACATTTTGTCTCATATTTACAAAGAGCAATAATTAGTAAGCATGCTTATTTTTCCTTCTTGCAATCTGCTCAATTTACAGTCTCAGTAAATTATTCAGATTTTTTAAAGTTCTAGTGGTCATTAGAAAAACTGTGAACAAGCACATAAAGGAACATCTTGTAAAATTCTGGACAGAAAAATTGAAATGGCCCAATGCCACACAAGCAAAACCAATGCAAGGAAAAGAACATTAGAGATGGAGGTGACAGGAATTTATATCACATTTTGTTTTATTTATATTTACAAGGGACAATCATTTGTAAACATGTCTATTTTTTGACTGATTATTAAAAAGCAGAACAGCCCAGTTTGAGTCAAACAAAATATACTTTACCTTGAACTTAAACTTTACTTACAATTTGAGATTTGATAAACAGATGCTTTACATTCTCTCCTTTCTGTTAAAGGTGATGTGAAAACACAACATGCTTTTAAAGAGACCATGTTTTTTAAGAGTACCATCAGCTTGTCTTTTTTTCAAAAGGTGTTTCCTAGAGTCCCACAGAGACGCTTTCAGTATGCGCTATAATGAGGCTGGCTTTTGGAAAAGAGCTCCTTGAGAGAGCAAGCCTGGAGACAGAAAGAATAACTCTTTGTAAAAGAGTAGCTTAATGAAGATCAAAATGTGAACTCGTTGTGCTTGTCAATGTAAAAAAAAAAATCAACCCATATAATAGTGGCAACCGTTTGTTCAAACACCCCTAACTTATGAAGGACTCATATGGACTTTGCATGTGCCTTAATGATTTCTTCTAATTCTTGAATGGGTGTTTGCCATGCCGAAGTTTTCCAAAAGGCTTTTGTTTGATGTTACCGATTACACAGAGACGTTTGTCTCATATACCTCATATGAGGCCTGCATTCCTTCAACATGACAACTCAAGAATGGCTCTCTGTGAGTCTGTGCTGCACTTCCAATTGCTGTAACCCTGTGTTATTAACCCACAGTTGCCAACTGACCACACAATGGTACAGACGGCTTTCAAAGTGTCTGGTGAAACTTCACAGAAATGTCAGCATAGTTTCATTTAATGGGACTGCCAGATGTTCGTGATCAAAACTAATTACAGTTTTGAGTGCTCTTTCTATTATGTATCAATCTGACCCATAAACAACAGCTTATAATTATGCTATTATGATCAGTGCACATTGAAAAACATGTTTCTCACGATAATGTAATTCTCTATAGGAAACCACAGAGAGGAAAATCTTAAAGCCCAGGCTCTATAGATACAGAGGATTGCACAGTAATCTTCAAAGAGGGCAGAGTTCCTCCAATGTACAGTCACATACCAGATTAAAAGTCACAGTGTGTATACATGGAATCTGATGCAAAAACAAGAACAAGGAATGTCACCAAATCTGTCACTCGACATGACACAACTTAACATATATTCTGCTGTGCTGTGCTTAAGATACAAAACAGTGCATAACAACCTTCAGTGGGGTTAAGAGCGCTGTCTCGTTTCAATGAACAGCTCTATATCAGTTGAAAGGCATGAGTGTGAAATCTGACAAACATGAGCTCATTATTACATTGTTTTCATCGATACAGACTGAAAAAAAAAGAATGTTTCCCATGAGACGGTGGCTCTCTAATGGAGACCACTGAGGGGAATTCAAGGCTAAAGTCTAACTAAACACAGTCATGGACTAGCTAATGGTTCAAATCCCTCAGAGCATTTCAGTGTGGGAAAGAGTGCTGTTTCCCTCATGCATCACATGAAAGGAAGGGGGTGCATATGTGGAATAATCCTGTTTATACATGGTGCTGTTGAATTCTGATTGGTCAGAAGTTGTTTATTCATTTTTCTAGTACAGCACAGCTCTGAGAGTAGTGCCAGCTGTAATTCAAATCACAGTTTATATATTAATGCACTTGTTATCGTTTCTATAGTAACAACTCATGCACGGTGATTTGTATGGAAGACACTACATAATCCAAGGCTAGTAATAACTAGATTACAAAATGTATTATTAAACAAAAAAAAATTTTGAATCTTTGATAGTCGGATGCTTTCTTTTATTTAACATATAGGGAAGGAGTCTCAAGTGTCAGTGCTTTGTAACAGTCTTCCATCACAGCAGAGTCTTCAGGACAGAGGAGTTTGTGCATCCTCTGTAACATGACAAGCTGCATTTTCCTGTCTACTCATGAGAGGCTGATGAAGAAACAACTGTTTATAGCTGCTATAACAACTGACAGTAAGTAACTTGTCTCAGGGACATTATAAATGTGTCATGTGTATGACGTGTCATTAGACTAAATGGAAGTATGACGTTCATTATTTATTTAAGAACTGGAATTGTTGGCAAATTGCCATGGTATCAGAGGAATAAAACACTTCAGGTATGCTGTTATAGGAAAATAATCAAGTTTGTGGCTCTCCGCTTCACATCAATTATTTTCCAATTACAGCACACCCCATTGTGTTTTATTTCTTACGTATAAACTTTATTGTCATTAGATATACACTTGTGGAGAGTAAATGAAAATGCTTTATCACATTCCATATTGGCACATGGTATAATATAAGGAATCATATGGTAAACCTGGAGCA
The DNA here is from genome assembly GCA_024331685.1 of Stegophilus panzeri. NCBI lineage: Eukaryota > Metazoa > Chordata > Actinopteri > Siluriformes > Trichomycteridae > Stegophilus > Stegophilus panzeri. The sequence goes on along the minus strand of JANDJT010000060.1, from coordinate 12,268,363 downwards.
GTTAAGGGGTAAGCACCAAACAGTAACAGTCTGGCAGCACTGGTGCTTGAACTCAAACTTGAAATGTGAATTTCATGTTAATTAGCACTGAACTTCACTCCTTAACACCTATGCTGCCACTATCATATGGGCCTATACCAGTTAGGGTTTGAAATAAATTCTTACCAGGAGATACTAAATGTACATACCCTGTACATACTAAATGTCTGTCAGTTTATTAACTTATCCTGGATGATTAATCTTTTCCTTTCATATGCTATTGAAAATATTATTATCCCAAGGTAAAGACTTGCTTAGAAAAGCTAGAGAGCTGTAAAGAGTGCTTGCATGCAGTCCTGCTTGCATAACCTATGCTTGTGCAAGTACTTAACTCAGGGAGGCGATAATGGCTTGAAAAATGTAATTATAAACATCCTGTTGTAACTGAACCAACACGAACAGCATAACAAGTGTACTAGTGTAGTTATTTTTTTCACAAGTATCACTGAGTATTTGTTTTTCTAGAGAGCATATCATAACAAGCTCTAACGCACCACTGGGCCACTCGAGAAAATGAGTGAACTCTCTCATCCTTTTGATGAAATTGAGAAAGTAGCTATTTCACATCTGGGCTTATACCGATGTCAATTAGTCACAGTCATCCTCTACTCCTAATGGGCCTAATTTCTGTAATAACATGGCACGCTGTGTCACTCTAGGATAGAGAATCAGAAAAAAGAGAAGCAAACTATCAGAAAAAAAGAGAAGCAAACGCCTTCAAGTAAAATATTCTGCAGAGATCAATTCAAGCGTGAGGACAGGTGTATGAAATTGTGTAAATCTTTGCTTCTCATGAAAACAAAGAAATCGCATGTATTTTCATGCAGCTCACTGTACTATTATGTTGGAGAAAGTCACACAAATAAAATGCATGGATTCTAAATAAAGGAATGAGGTGTTTCCTCCACAGAATCATTCTGAACAATCTAGAAGTCTTCATCTCTATTAAACACTCTCCTCTGGTCTGTGTATGAAGCTGAAAACCAGCTGTGGCTCAAAGTTGACATGGAGTCCCATATCATTCCTGCATTAGCTCAGGGAAGTCTTAGGGTACAATAGTTTGACCAGAGGGATGTTGGCTTGAGTGTTGCAGGTGGATGTGCTGCAGCCTGGCAACGCAGACACAGCCACTCTCAGAGTCACACACACACACACACACACACACACACACACATACACACGTTTGTCTTGCTATCCTTGTGAAGCCCTTCCACTGACATAATTATTAATGCAGCTAATTCATTCTATGCCGACCCAGAAATCTAACTCTACCCTTAACCTTACTAAACAAAAAAAGGCTATTTTATTATTTTAAATAAAGGCATTTTAGTTTTTAAAAATATTTAGATTCTTTTTTAAGGCAGATTTCCTTGTACGGGCCAGCCAAATATCCTCACATGGCCAAAACTATCAAGAAAACATCAAAATATAAAAACATGATTACCCCCATCCTCCCCATACTACACAAATGGTTTTGCTCTATCTCTCTCTCTCTCTCATTCTTCCTCTTAAATTCTCTCATTTACAGTCTATGAAATGTCTTTGAAATCTAAGAAACGCCTGAACACTTGACAATCTGTGTTCATCATATAGTAACGCAAACACACACCCACACACGTCCATGTTTAGAAGGGTTGACAGACCAGAAGAGCAGAAACCCACCAAGGACACATGTCTGATCTCCATTCACTGTTCTCAACATCACAAGCTAATTAATAAGAGATTACAATGAAAGCAAGACACCATCAACAGTTTGGGACACATATTGGACAATGTCATACCTAAACCATAATACAGGCTGCCATGTATTACAATACAACCATAAATCAGTTTTAATGCAATAGTGAAGAAGAGCTATAACCGTAGTCTCCACTAACTGAAATACGATGCGAGTTAAATGTGTAATATTCTCAGGAGAAGTTTTGATGCCATCTTCTTTTGACATACTACCAAGTGTTGTAGTAGGCTATGCGGTTTGGGACGCAGCCACACGTCCTGCCTTACATCTTATATGGGTCACATCATTTTTGACAAGCGATTATCTCCTAAATGTAGGATATTATTATTATTATTATTATTATTATTATTATTATTATTATCATCATTATATTATCTAGTGTTGTTTTTTTTAGATTATTTTCTACAATGTATCGAAAAGTCGTAAAATAAAAGCAACAAGTAAATGATGTCCTGTCCTAAGATGGATAGATACTTTCAGAGAGCATTTGTGAAACTTTTCCTGCATTATGGAGTGCGCGCGCACGCATACACACACAAGCACAAACACACACACAGAGCAGATACATTTCCGACATGTGAAGCCGCATCACCTTGAAGTGACACTCTGCTGATCTGAACAGCCTCTTTAGTTAGTAAGTGCGTCAAACATGAGACGTTCACACTCACTCTTCATGATGTGTTAGTCGGTACAGTTTCTCAGCCAAGACTCTGACGTGACGGTTATCTTAAGTAACGGTCATCCCCACACGCGACCCATTCCTTACCTCGTTGTATTAAAGCGATGGCCATTCCGAAAAGGACCGCCCAGTACGCTGGACTCTTCATGGTGATTTAGACCGGATCTTTAGGGCAGGAAAAAAAAAAGCACTATCTATTTTTTGTTTTTTTTAAATCTGCGAAAACTGGAACAAAAATCCTGCTAAGAGTGGAGCGGAGCGCAGCGCAAAATCCCAGCTTGCTTTGACTGTGAAAGAGGACAGAGTGGCGCGCGCGCCGACAAACTCGCTCCGTGATTGGCTGCAACGCGCGCGCGAGCCTGCTTGCATTCGGAGATGGTCTTGCGCACTCAGTACCAATGACCTTATTTAACAAAGAACTGATTAGACATTAAAACCAACACACACGCACAAACTCACCAAAACAAAACGTGGCTACTTTGTATCTTGAGCTAGATATTCATTCCCTGTAATTCTGGCGAAGTTCAATCACGCTGTGAAATCAAGGAATCAGGAAGCCCAATGATGTCTATATTGTTGTGTCATTATTGCAAAGAAATTAGCTTCATGCAGTTACATTAAAATATTATTCATGTTAATATAATTTAGGCAGTGCTTGGTTTCCTCCCCCTAGTCCAAAGACATGCATGGTAGGCTGATTGGCATGTCCAAAGTGTCTGTAGTATATGAATGGGTGTGTGAATGTGTATGTGATTGTGCCCTGTGATGGATTGGCACCCTGGGCAGGGTGAACCCCGCTTTGTGCCAGATGCTCCCTGTGATAGCCTCCAGGTTCCCCACAACCTTGAAGGATAAGGGGTATAGAATATGGATGGATGGATTATTAATGTTAATATAATTTATGTAGTGCTGCCCGTGCTTCGAGGGTTTCCTCCAAGTACTCCGGTTTCCTTCTGAAGTCCAAAGATAGGTAATGTAGGCTGATTGGTATTTCCAAATTGTCCGCAGTGTGTGAATGGGTGTGCAAATGTGCCTTGCAATGGGTTGGCACCCCATCCAGGGTGTCCCCCACCATGTGCCCCGAGTTCCCTGGGATGATCTCCAGGCTCCCCTGCGACCTTGTGTAGGATAAGGAAAATTTTGAAAAATTATAAGCTCCTCTGAATATTGTGGAGATTTTGCATGCATTTCTACGATCGCAAAACCACTAAATCCTTTAGGGACTGGCTAATCCACCAATATTTTTGGGAGGTGGAAGAAAACCAGAGAACCAAGAGAAAACCAACACATACACTGGGATAACGTGTGAAACTTGTTCAGCTCAGGATTAAACCAACGACCCTGGTGTGTCACCATACTAGCCCCCTAAATTAAATTAAGGTTTAAAAAAAAAAGTGTTAATTAAGCTTATCTTCCAAATATGTTATATGCTCATAAATTAATACTTGCTTTGTTATATGACTGATTGCCAAGTCAGTTACCCCACATCTTCATTGTTTTAAAAGGTTCTTCATTAGAAGCAGCTGTGGGTGAATGAATACTTAGGTTCTAAAGAATATTAAGCCAATTACAGACTCGACTAAACAAACAGCTCTCCAGACATTTAAATGATACAATGTTTTCAGAATGCTCACTTAACATGTCAGCACAGTGCCGCACGAAGGATGCAGCTAATCAGCTGCATTAGTGATGCACTCTAATGACTTGCTTTTGAGTCAGTTAAAAACATAGCATGAGCACCTTCAAAATGCACTTTGATTAATTTCTGTTGTGCTCGCAGAGAAAGCTAGAATGAGCACATCAAAGGATGAAGACGTGTAGAAGAACACAAACAGTGTCGGAATAATATAAATGAGGTTAGCCATCATCCCACCCTGTCGTTTCATTAGGAATACAAGAGATAAATAAATAAATAAAAATAAAGAGATAATCTAAGTAGATTACTGATGTGAGACTGATGCTCAAATGTCAGTAGAAAATTCTGGAGGTTTGAAGTCTGAGACAAACCCCAGCAGAAACCTCCAATCATTTTGCAGAAAATGAACCATGCAGAGAACATTGATTATTTGACAATCTTGCTTAACAGCGCACGTCAAGGCAGGCCATAAAGATGATTATATTCATTGACAACTCGTCGGCAGAAATACTTTGCCTAAAGCCGTAGTAACGAGTGGTGACTTTAGCTGGCAGACTCCAGCAGAGAGGCCCTGTCACTGGGGAAAATATCTTGGAAGCAGCAAACTCAGTCAGAAATAGTGTCATTTTACTGAACGCGAGCACTGAGTCAGAGCCTGATCACCAGCTAAATCCTGCAGCTTGTATCTCCTATACTTTATAATAACTACAATTTTGATTAAAACTATATCAGACAATTGAAACAGCCAAATTTAGTAGACATAAATAACACTTCTAGGAGCAGCAGCCACTTCTTTAGTAACGTAATTGCTGTAGTGCGTATGCAGCAAGTTGGTGACAGTCAGATGAGCTTAGACACTCTGTCTCCTGCTGCTTAAATGAGACTGCATATGTGGTAATGGAGTGTGTATGTCTGCTAACAGAGTGCCAGGCCTGAAAGCAGCATTGAAAGTGTGTGTGTGAGACACACTGTCTGCTGCTGCTGCACATAGATCCCCTAAAGATTTGTATGGTATTTCTTGAAACTTATCAGTACCTTCTGTAATCATAAACACTGTCTTGTGCTCATTCCAGGACTCTCTCATCCTATGCTCATATTGGACATCCTTTCAACACACGTGCTACTCTGTGACTTCATAGCATTTAGTTGTAGAAGAGTGACAATTTATAATTCCACTTTCTGCTGTCACCCACAACAGAATTATTTCCCTTCTGTGTCTGTTTCCGCTCAAGGTTCCTTCCTCATGTCATCTCAGGTAGTTTTCCTTGCTATTGTCGCCTCTGGCTTGCTCATTATGGCTCTAAATATACCTCTGGTTTTCTGTAAAGCTGCTTTGTGAAAATGTTCATTGTTAAAAAGCACTATGCAAATAAAACTGAATTGAACTGATTGAATTGGGGCAGCACAGCTCCAGGCTCCAATTCAGTCCTGAGTGCGGTTTACCATCTGTGTGTTGTCTCACATGTTTGAGTTTCCTCAAGGTTCTCCAGTTTGCTTCCATCTCCCTACAAAATGCCAGTAAGTGGATTGGTAACTCTAAATTTCCCATAGGTAGGAAAAGGGTGTATTCCTACCTTGTGCCCAGAATTTCCAGGATAGACTCCGGACCGCCACAATTTTGACTAGGATAAAATAGGTTCCTAAGGATGAATGAATGAATTAATGAATAAATTGAATTGAATTGAATTGAAAACAGACATTTGGCCTGTTCAACTCCCAAAACTTAAGTAACTGCTAAACAAACCTCAGCACACACTTAATTATTCTGTCTAAGCAAAAATAAAAGCTGGCTTTGAAAAAGTGTACTGTTTGAGTTCAGTTCTGGGACACTTCGTGTTCAGAAGGTCACCTTGTTCATTCAGTGATCTGTTAAATCACTTCTGTCACTGCTGACCTGAGCACAGCCCTCCGACACTCTTGAGAGCACTTGCAGGGCTGAGGGCCACATTACTCAGCAACTTTTTATTTCAGAGGTAGTACAGTTCAACCAGTCCAATTGTATGTTTTTATCTGCCAATCGTGATAGTGGAGGATGTTCAATAATTAGCCTTTGAGGTGAAGAACCTCTTGCATTGACAAACACATAGATGCACTTTGATTCTGTCAAATATTGCAAGTGGGCTGTAAAGTTAATATTTAGTATTTTTATGCATAGAAAATTCAACTATAGATCCAGAAAAGCAATCATTGTTTTTCCCTTAATTTATTTATTTTTGCTTTATGTTTGTTTGCATCAATATTTCATAGTGGACCTCTAGCACACTTACTGACTACTGAATGTAAGTTAATTTTGTATTCATGAGCCATGGACGGCATACAGGACTGAAGATGTTCTCATTAGCATACCTGAAATTACACTAGATCTCAAACCATGAAATATTATGGGTTACTACAAAGAGAGAGAGAGAGAGGGAAAGAGAGCGGGAAAGAGAGAGACAGAGACAGAGACTATTTAATAACACCAAATGCATTCAATATTACTCAGTAGGACAGCATTCAAAAGCACCGGAGTCCTATTAATCCACATCTAAATGCGTGTGCCAGTTCTCTTGGGTTGGTCTGTATGGGAATTATTAAAACCTCTGGGTGGAGAACTCGAGAAGTAGTATAAGTATAATTCAGAACCTACAGAGAGATGTGGAACACAGGATTTGTGCACTTTTTCCTAAGCTCACAGTGCTAATGTAGGATCAGATTTTCTATTGACTTTAAGGAGATTATATTTATTACATGATTATATTGCATGAGGTATAAATCTTTTACAGACATGTGAAACTCCAAAGAAGTATTTGATGTTGAATGCAACTGCTGTCCATCAACATTTTTAAAATGTGAAAAATAATAATAATAAATGAGAGAGAGAGAGAGAGAGTGAGAGAGAGAGACAAACAGAAAGACAAGATAGAAATCTTCTCTGGTTACAGTGAGTAATGCTCTCATTTGTCTGCTGCTGTACTCACAAACACAGACCCTGGATTACCACTGTTCCTTCAAGAGAGCTTTGAAATATAAAATTCATCTATCACTGTGCCATCTAGCATTTGTGATGATTCACTGCTATATTAAGTCCGGTCTGGGGCACACCTGTGAAAAAATAATTTTAAATTATCTTCCCTAGCCCCCCCCCTTTTTTTGTTTGGAAGCTGTTCCACACATGTCAATCTATTGCATCATTGTACCTAGTCCAGGATACTGCATGCAACAGGATTTCTTTCAAGCATTGTTCCTTTGCATTTCACATATCCCTTTTCTATCAGCTTCCCAGGAAGCAGATGAAACAGTTACATGTGAAGACACATCTCTGCTGTTATGAGAATGGCAGCCTTTACCCACAGGTAACATGCTTTATGAATCGCAGCCCCGGATCAGTGAGATTCTTCTCAAAGAAAAAATGTCCCGATTGTGAATCAGCTCCAAGCTGAGACTACGAATCACTTCATTAAGATAAGAGAAGAACTGACACTGGCTCAGAACAGCTGCTCTGCCATATTGTATGAAAGCCAGTCTTCCTCCTCCTGAGTTCACAAGGAATCCAATAGCAGGTGAGCTGATGCACTATCAGATTTTTGTGCATTTTGATCTTAGGCACTATGTGCTAAAAAGTAAACTCCTCTCAATTTTATCCTCTTAGCTATGAGACCTTCACATGCAGTGATTCCCAATAGTGTCAAAAGCCACCTCTCTCACACAGCTCCAATGAGAAAAAAGGGGAGGTTGAGGAGTTTTTCATTCGCTCTGAATCTTTCATACTTGTTTGGGGAGCTGATGAGTGATGTGGATTCCCTCTAGAGAGACTTAGACATGATTTAATATTTTTATGGTAAATGAATCTGCAATGCTGAAATGGGAAAAAGAAATGGCTTGGGTGACATTTCCGACGTTTCTCTTCGCTGGACTTTGGTGCGATAATTGGCAGTTATATATTAAGACTGGATATTACAGCAACACCCTCACAGGACTGCAAGAAACTAAAGATGGAGGTCAGATTAAAATTCAAGTCACTGCATGAAAAGGCAACACAAGGCAGTGCAGTGGCTTTTGATTGCATTATACATCAAATACATAACATATATAACATATTTCTAGGGGTTATTTACCTTGCATTTGATATGATTACCACTCAAGCAAGACTTATGTGCACAATTAGTTGATCATGTAAAACTTGTGTATTTACCACAGTGTTATTCAAATCAATCAGTGAAATCCACATCCCTGTCAGTTTGTTTTTGTTTTATTTCTCACTGGTTTATTAGATAACTCAGTACTTCAGCTAGTCATTAAGAAAGGTGTTGGAAGTGAAAACCTCACGCACTCACCTTTTTATTAGTCATTTAATCACAGAAGCGTTGTTCTAAATTTACTAAAGAGGTTTCACACAATATATCTGCAACATACAGAGGAAGAGATTACAACAGAAAATAATGCATGAGAAATAACAATATCCACCACAATTAGTTTGGGAAAAGAGGGGGAATGAGTCAGAAATGCTTTCAGAGGAACTGCCAAAAATCTGTTGGAATGTTGGACATCAGTGATATATAACACTTTCTCTCAATAAAAGGACATGGCCAACTTGGGCTCAAAAACACAGCCATCCTTTTACCATCTATCCATTTTCTGTACAGCTTATCAGGGTAGTGGGGAGCCTGGAGCCTATCCCGGGGGACTCGATGCACAAGGCGGGGGACACGCTGGACGGGGTGCCAACCCATCACAAGGCATAATCGCGCTCAAACTCACACACCCATTCACACACTACGGACAATTTGGAAATGCCAGTCAGTTTACAATGCATGTCTTTGGACTTTGGGAGGAAAACCCAGAGGAAACCCCCGAAGCACAGAGAGAACATGCAAACTCCACACATACAGAGTAAAGGTGGGAATTGAACCCCCAGCCCTGGAGATGTGAGACAAATGTGCTAATCACCATGTCCCCGCCAGCGTTTTTGACTAAGAGACTTATTCTAAAAGAGTCTGTGTTAGATTTGGTTCAAAGCCTTTGTAATTTTCCATGTGAATGATGAGTTCATACAGTGATGTCTTTCTGTGCATTGGCACTACAACAGTGAGCAATGCTAATGCCTTTGGCTGCATTATAAGGCAATAAAATGGGTGTTAAATCCAAAGGACGTAAGGAATCCCAACCATATTATAGGCTAATTATTTCAAACCAAGTGGGCAAATCTAAATCAGTGCAATCTGTGCTATTATACTTGTAATTTTATGGCATTCACATGTCATTACCCCTCCATCCATCTGCTCAGATTATTTACATCCATTACAAATAAAATACTGCCTGATATTTTGAATAGAGAACTTTCTGAGCAGATTTGAATTTTTTTGTAATCCTGTAGCTCCCTCTGCAGGCAACAGATCGCCAAACCAGGAACCTACAGCAAAAAAATATCACAAGTTTGCATCACGTAGGGAGAGCATAATAGACCAAGGACGTCCAAACTATTCTTTTAGGTAAATCCCTATTTTTGCTTTTATATATTTCAATTTCAATTACTATCTAAATTAGACAAATCTGCTGTTCAAAACTGGGAGTCGATATATAATGGATGTAAATTGTGGATGTTTAATTGTAAAATATGTTGATTACACTGACTGAACAAATTAGTCAAACCTTTGCAAATAAGTGTTATACACTCACTGTCCACTTTATTAAGGACACCCTGCCCATTCATGCAATTATCCAATCAGCCATTAATGTGGCAGCAGCAAATTGCATAAAAACATGCAGACAGTTCATTTTCAATTTACACAGAATGGTGCAAAACACCCACAAGTGGCAGTTCTATAGATAGAAACACCTGGTTGATGAGAGAGGTCAGAGGAGAATGACCAGACTGGTTCGAGCTGACAGGAAGGCTACAGTAATTGAAATTCACTCTCTTTACAACTGTGGTGAGCAGAAAACCATCTCAGAATCCACAAACACTATGAGGTGCATGGGCTACCTTGAGGTGGGTGGGCTACAACAGCAGAAGACCACATCAGATTCCACTCCTGTGAGCCAAGAACAGGAATCTGAGGCTATCTGAGATGCTTTTCTCCTCCTCACTGTTCTAAAGAGTGGTTATTTGAGATACTGTAGACTTTATGTCAGCTCAAACAAATTCGGCCATTCTCCTCAGACCTTTTTCATCAACATGCCAGTTTTGCGTGCAGAACTTCTGCAGTCTGGATGTTTTTTGCTTTTTTGCACCATTCTGTATAAACCCAGGAGGCTGTTGTGTGTAAAAGTCCCAGGAGATCCGAAATACTCAGTTCTGGCACTGACGACCATGCCACTGTCAAAGTCACTGAGATAAAAAAAAAAAAATTTCACTTTTTGATGTTTGATGGGAACATTAGCCAAAGCTCTTGACCTGTATCTGCATGATGTTGCTGCAACATGATTGACATAATTGCATGAGCACGCAGGTGTAGTGGAGACATTCCTAATAAAGTGGCCAGTGAGTGTATATGCACAATAGTCATAACTGTTTTATTAAAGGCTACTGAAATCCAGTGAGCACAGCATGGATTATTAACACTATGGGTAGAATTATACAGCATACACATGCCCTATTATGGTATGTCATTATAAATCAATCTTAAAGAGTAATACTGTTAATATCAGTGTAGATAATGTCACTAAAACTGACATTTCCATGTGAGGCCTGTCTCTTGTATTATTAAAACAAAAGAACTTACCTTTTATTTAATTTATAAACTGCTAAGGGCTAAAATGATCATCACATTTAAAATATATATAAATATATGTAATAGCAGCTTCCATAATGCCTGCAGCAGTGTTAAATATTGTTTAATGCAGTCCTTTTAAAAATGTGAAGTGGTGCAGGTACTGTGCTACACTGAACATCACGATAATAGACTGTGTGGTTATCATATTGCAATTTTCTTCCCGTCATGCCCTAATTACTATGTAGACAAGATAAATATCATATCAAGTGTAATGTTCAAACTGAGAACCGCACAGAAAATAAAACCTTGTGTTCTTTTCCCACTGTATTTGAATCTTGCTTAACTACAGTTGTTAGCAGTAGTTATAGTAGTCAACTAATTAAATCACATTCCCAGTAAAGTGTGGAAAAGACATAGAAATGATGACGAATAAATTTCACAGATTTTTATTATGAATAAAAAAAAAAAGGAAAAGGGATTATCACTAACCCCATCCCTCATTCTAATCTTTATTGTTCATAACTTTTTTTTATACTGTATAAGTTTTATAGGTTGATGTAAAAAAGTAGAATTTAGTGAAGCCTTTTTTGCAGATGCAGGGCAAGCAATGAGAAACGCCAGCTCAGCTGTTAAGTTTTAGGTGCTAGCGAGTGAGCGAGTTCACATATCAGGGCTGCCAGTTGCCCTCTTGAGTAAAGCCCTTAATCCTCAATTTCCTCATTATATGATTGGATTGTATTCTGTCTCACTTGCCACCATGTCACTGTGGATCTGTCAAATGAATAATACACATGTATGCATCACCACTCACAGTTTCTTCACTCAGTTCTGCAAACACTATGCTAATTGCATTGCCTTCAGTCCTGGCTTCATTTCATCTAGTATTTCACTGGAGTAATTGATCTCTTCAGAAGAACAAGTACACTGTTTAGTGTGTGAAAACTTAGATCATTTAAGTTGTCTTTGACTGTCCATGTACTTATACAAATGCTTATCAGCGTATGATACTACTTGATACTATATGATGTGAACCTAGTGTCGCATTCAACAGATGACACAAAATGACAGCAAAAATATGAAAATATGAAGAGGGGGAACTTCTAACATCTAACTACTTCTAGCATCTTCCAAGAGAGTGCAAGGATAGCCAACCTGAGTGTACAGAGCATTATTCGCATTAAAACTGAGCGCAAAGTGTTATGACGTGCCACACATAAAGGTACTCCTGAGTGTGGAACCGTAAAGCAAGCAAGCAGAGAAAGCATGTGAGAGCAATTCAGTTCTGCAAGCACTGCACACTGACACAGGAGCGTTTCTTTTCCCCATGCTCACTAGGCTCTACACTGATCAAGATGCAAATCAAAGCACCTTGCATTCATTTTTCATGACCACATTTGCTGATACTGCTCTGCAGGTCGGCCACCCTCATGCTTTCTATTAAAGATACTATTTAAACAGCATCTTAATCATAGCTAGCAGCACATGGCAGCAACTAACCTAAGCCCCATACGCAGCAAGCTGTGATGCGCTGTGTGTTCTGACACCTTTCTATCATAGCCAACAGAAACTTATTCAGCAATTTGTACTACAGTAGCTCTTCTGTGGGATCAAAGTAGACAGGCTAGCCTTTGCCCTTGAGGAGCCTTGGGCACCCACGACACTGTTGCTGGTTCACCGGTTGTCCTTCCTTGGACCACTTTTGGTAGGTACTAACCACTGCATACCAGGAACACCCCACAAGACCTACTGTTTTTGGCGATGCTCTGACCCAGTTGTCCAGCCATCACAATTTGGCCCTTATCAAAGTCGTTCAGATCCTTACGCTTGCCCATTTTTCATTCTTCCAACACATTAACTTCAAGAACTGACTGTTCACTTTCTGCCTAATATATCCCACCCCTTGACAGGTGCCATTGTAATGAGATAATCAATGTTATTAACTTCACCTGTCAGTGGTTTGAATGTTATGGCTGATCGGTGTATGTACTCGTACTCATACTCATTTAGCAATATTTCTAATAATGTACATTCTGGGACTAACTTCAAATAACTTTATAATGATGCTTCAGTAGTTCAGAAAAGGTGGGGGAAGAGGAATATATTTTCAAATAAAGGTTTTTCTTTATTTTCTTCTTCTGCATAAAAATGTTGGGCTGGACAATTAATTATTTTCCAGCTCTGCACAGTAAGGTTATAAGGATGAGAACGATGAACTGAATATGAACACCCAGAGTGCTGGACATCGCTGCCAAACTGTTTGGTAGAATTGAATCCGAAGAGAGTGCTGTATGGGCACTTTAAAGTATGTGTTTGAGTGACATCCTGCTGAGACCATTGCTCAGTGGCAGTGGGGTGCCTTTCAGAGCAAGAGAAAAAGAGCATTAGACTAGGGTAATTGAAAAAAAAAATGCAGAAAAGGCCTGTCACAATGGCTATGCTGAATTTTAAAATCAGCCTTTATTAAGGGAACAATGGATTCAGTTATATAAAATTGTAGATGTGGGATAAAACTTCACCTGGCACCCTGAATAAGAGTTTATTTCATTGGGAGAAATTAAAGTAGAACGATGTCTTCTCAAAATCAGGATAGAATAACTCAAATATTTCCTGCCTCAAATATTTTACAGTTCCCTGTCTGAGTAGATACCAGAGTTCCGCGTCTGACTGACCTAACTGAATATTTCAGCTGGAAGAATATTCTTCTTAATTAATTCATCACAGAAACCAACAGACCACAAGCTAAACGTCTATTGTACTCTTCAGTGTGTGGAGGTATGTTTTTATAACTGGATGGGCACCGAATGTTCCAGCAAGGATAGGAATATCTGGTGGTTTTGACCTTGTGGGGACATCTGACTGCTTTTTTATGAAAAACTGCAGCTTTATTTTTTTTAAAGTGCCAATAATATGGTGTTGCTCAAGGGCAAGGCACAGGGTTTGAATATGTGTGTTTGTGTGTGTGTGTGTGTGTGTGTGTGTGTGTGTGTTGTCATTGTGTATGTTACCAGCTAAGACCATTAGACCATATGGCTCCAGTCTGCCGCAGGATGAAAGCAAGAGGAACAAATCTGCTGTGATTACCTCATACGTCTTTTTTTCCCAAACAGTTGTTTCAAAGCACCTACCGCTGCACCCCATGATCATCTCCATGTCTCCCTTCAGATTCTGCCCATTAATTCCAGATTAACTGTGGGAGCAACTGGGGCGAGCACTCTTGGCCCCATCCTTAATGCCTACAGGAAGATTTGGATACAGAGCGAATTAGCATTAGAGTCAGAGTGAGTGAGAGAGAGAGAGAGAGAGAGAGAGAGAGAGAGAGAGAGAGAGAGAGAGAGAGAGAGAATAAGCAAGGGAGGAGGAGAGATGAAGGAAATATAGAAGATTAGAGGTCTCTAACCTAATACAGAATTAGTTTTAATAAGGGGGTGAATTCAACTATAAATACAATCAAAACAAAGCAGTATTAAGGGGTATGTTGAAAGATATAGAGAAGGGGACAGAAGGTAAGAGGTCAGTGTGGAATTAGAAAGAAAGTGAATTAGAGAGGATGAGTGTGGGAGAAGATGACAAGAATGGCTAGAGGTGAGAGTCCAACTTATTCACATCAAAGAAAAATCAATCTCTCTCTCTCTCTCTCTCTCTCTCACACACACACACACACACACACACACACACACACACACACACACACACACACACTTTCACGTTTTAGAAGATTTGTGGTTTTAATTATACAGTACATACGAAGATATTTTCGGGAGGCCCACTAGAGGGCAGTGACTTTCCAAAATGAAATCAGCAAATCAGTATACTACTTTACTTGATGATATTATAGTTAAAAAAAAAATTACAGTTACACAAACTTCTCTTACACCAAATGTTGTTTATCACCTTCAACATGCTTGCTCTTTACCCTTGCACTTTAGCCATGAGGCTAATGTTCTTAACAAATACGAGAAGCCTAACCATAGTGTAGTTTATCATAGAGAAAAACTGCATGCCTATGACACCCATGCCTCAAACAATACTGTTAAAACAACAGTGTATAGGAATTAAAAAACAAAAAACAAAAAAAACCCCATTAAATCAGGGAAGAAAAATGACACTCCTGTAGTAATTGTGTCAGGTCATAATTGGCAGGTAATTTGTGCACATATGTCAAACATCGTCATGTGCCAGCTTCAGGCATGAAAGAAGTCTGACTACATGACAGACAGGAGTCAAACAGGTGAGAGAAAAAGTGACATAGTTTAAGTAGATTATTAAAGGAAAGGAATTCAGAGTTGAGGGAGTTTTAGCTGTTTTCCTGCCAAACATGGAACAATATCTATTTGTTCTCTAATTTGGTGGGAAAATAGTGAATGATATATATTAGTCAGATTATATACATGTTGTGCATCAAATGTATTTTTGGATTTCAACTTTTTTATCGTGGGTGAAAATCAGTGATTGATGTCTTTTTGTACTCTAGTGTGGGTACAGGCCAGAGAACAAAGTACACATATTAGAACATAAACTACACAGACAACATAAATCAGGTGGGGAAAAAAACATTGGGAATGACCAGGTATTATAGTTTTGTTATATGTACACTATATTTTAGCTTGTTAGTTAGAGTTAATGGGCTAGCTGCATCGTCAGCCCCCAAATGTGTAGGCAGCACCAAAAAATATTTTAGGTAGCTAGCTAACATTCAGTGACTAAGATAAGATAAGATAAGATAAGATAAGATAAGATAAGATAAGATAAGATGTACCTTTATTGGTCCCCCATAGGGGAAATTCAGTTTGACACAGCAGCACAAGTAGGACTAGTTCACTCTGTAGTTTATGTGCAGTTCATGATCAGAGTTCCACTGCAGCAGGTCAGCTGTGCATGGGGATGAAACTGCTTTTTCATCTGGCAGTCACAGTTAGAGCTAGCCTGCTGACAAGCAAAATGATAAGATCTTTTTGACAGGTTTTTCTCTTTTATCTGGTACTCAGTATTTATGTGGTTCTCAGTAACTGTTTCAGTCACATTAATGTGCACAATAAAGTTATCACATTTATTCCACCTGTGAAATACTGAGCAAATAGGAGGTGGAAATACTTGGACCAATGGGATCATACACTTTGGTTTACTTTCTTTCTTTCTTTTGTCTTCTAACAGCTTCTACCACAGATGGTAAGTACAACCCCAATTCCGAAAAAAAGTTGGGACAATGGAAAATGCAAATAAAAACAAAGAGGAGTGATTTGTAAATGTACTTTGACTTGTGTTTAAACAAAAAACTTATAAACACAAGGGATTTGATGTTTTACCTAATCAACTGCATAGTTTTTGAAGGTAAACGCTTATTTTGAAATTGATGCATGCAACACGTTGGGACAGGGGCAAAAGTTGGGACAGAGGCAATTTAGTACTAATAACGATGTGACAAGTTGAAATAAGAAGGTGATGTGAAACAGGTGAGGCAATCATCTAATCATAGTATATAAGGAGCCTC
>JANDJT010000060.1:12225845-12248022 GCA_024331685.1 Stegophilus panzeri | reverse complement strand
CAAGCTGAGCAGAGGCAGCGGTCCACTCTAATTTGAAAGCTAGTGAGGTGATAATGCGGTGTGTCATCCTTTTGTGGGCGCACATTAATACTGCTGCCTGAGATGTCAATTGACGGCAAATCGACTGGTTCCAGAGCCAGAAGAAGGAGATAAAATTGGAGTGATGCTGAAAATAAAGAACATTGACTGGCAAACTGTGGAGTGACTGCGGACTTTAATCCATTATTGAGCCTGATGGGAAGGGCTTAATGCATCCCTGTCTTACACAGCATTTACATGTAACGCCGCACTCTCCACTTCTCTCCCTCAGTCTCTGTGTAGAACTAAAGTCCACAACAGAGTCACAACATTAAGTGACTTACTACACCTAATTGATTTGCCAGTTGAAAGGGTCAAAGTTGGCTATAGCATGTTGGAACTATAGATTTTTTTTTTTCGACAGACAATATTTGTACTCATACAAATATGCATAGCCATACCCGATGTGCCCAGGCATGCCATAAATAAATATCAAATATAGTAATTTTCAAACAATCTGGTGTAGATATTAAATGTAAAAATCCCATTTTTGGACAGACTGATGTAAAGCCAAAGCCACCTGTAAACACAGAGCATAAAATATGCCTTATCCAAATGTATTGTCATATTTACATTCACAAGGGACACCAATTTAGTCTGTTCCAGCTTCAAACACTACTTCAATATTCCATAAATACAGTATGAATATAAAGCATCAATAAGAAAGTGCAGCAGGCTTTGGCCTCCACAATACAAAAATACAGATATAGAATACCTAGCTGAGGATTCTGGGTGATGAGCTTCAATCAAGCTAGGAGATGAACTACGCACATTTCAAGAATCTCACAAATACACTTTCATTACTACATTAAACTATGTCTATCTTATGATTGCTAAAGTTTAGATAGCATATCCCTGTCCTAAGAATCCCTGATGCACACACAGGTTCCTTATTTACCTACAAGGACCGCCTGTGTAATAGGCAATTGCTCATAAATCCAAGTAAACAAACAGCAGCAGCCAAGAAAGGCTATTTGCCTAGAGTGGGTGTATGCCTCATTGTCTTCCTATATTGAGTACTTCTAAATACATAGCTGTTGACTGGGCAAGCTTTTGAAATAATAGCGTATAGAATGGAAGAGATATGCAGAGGTCTTGCCCCCAGTTGAACATGCATACTTTTGCATTGATGTCAGAGGGAGGGGAATGCTGTGAGAGCTCTGGCATGTGTATGTCTGCTCACTACATGTTGTTAGCAGGAAACAGCTGTTCATTTGGAGCTGCCTGCACCTTTCCTTGACCCCAGTTTGGGCTGCGTGGAGCAGGAATTAGCCACATTATGCCAGCCCTGCTGCATGCTGCCTTCGTGTGATTCTGGTCACATTCTCTCCATTACCAAGGCCCCTCTCTCTGATTAAGCATGACACACTCACTAACATGCCAAATCACTGCCTCAGAGTACTGGGCTGTACACACACACACACACACATGCCTGCACACACACAGTCGCACGCATACACAACTTGCCAAATCATGTCTCAAGCCTAAAATGCCAACCTGAATAGAAAACAAGCTATTACTGTCCAGTCATTTCATTTACTTATGTTTGAATTGAGATTTAGGGCTCTCTTTTGATCCTGCAAACTTGTGAACCTGCAAAATAAGCACAGAAAAATTCAAGATTAACACGAGGGTTCTAGAAAACAAATACCTTGTTTTAAATGGGAAAGAATGTTATGGCAGGTAGTACTGAGATATCATTCTGTGAAAAATATTTAATAGATCATTGCTTGGTCTAAGACTAAGATTTCAGAACACACTGATTGCACCAATTTTAAATATCACTGAGACATTTGTAGACATGTTATCCTCCGAGAATTTATGGTCAGACCTCTGAATACAGAAAATATACAAAGTACTTGTGTACATTCTTAAACAATAGAATCTAAGCAATGATTTGTTTAGGGTTTATTTAATGAATTTGCATCAGAGTAGACGTATTGGGTAAAAGCTGATAATTTATCTACAGATGGCATTAATATACTATAAATATGGGATGAACAACAATGGCTTTACACATTCCTGATTAGTGGTGCTAGTGTTTTTTGAAAAACAAAATATGCACTCTTTCTCTCTTGTCTTATCTTACTGAATAAATCTGTGCCACAGATAAGATGGATATTGCTTGTTAAACAGCTTGTGCAAGATGGCACCCCTGCACCAATCCACTGTTGAAATATATTTTGAAAAATCCATTCACACACTTTTATTGACTTGCGATTCAAAAGAGTAAAAAAAAAGTCCACAGAATCACTTGTATTTCCTTTTTAATATTCCCTTAAACAATCGCCAGCAAAGTCTTATTGATTGGGCTGATTTAAAAGTACCTGAGGCAGGGTGTCTTTAATCCGAGAGCTCTTTTAAAAATCACCTGGTCCGACAAATGGGACCTTTTAAAGGAGTATAATGTGTTCTTAAATTATTTTATTGACGGGAAGTGGGATGGTCACGGCAGGTATCTATACAAACGCCCATGGCACGCTGTGAAAGGGTCAATTTGTGCTCCATTTTCCATTTCTTCATTATCTGCCTTTAGTGCCATGCTGTGCAGCTCAATAGGGCTGCAATAAACTTAAACCCTCACACATTTACTGCTGCCTACCACTGTTTGGATGCAGATTATTAAACATTTTCATGTTAAATAATGATTTAGTATAAATGGGTATGGTGAAGTGGGGATGGTGGGATTTATCATGTAGGAAAGATTTTGAGAAATGAATGTACATGTTTATGAAGGTAGTCAATTAGCCAGAGGCAATAACAGGAATGGGTATGTTTCTATTCACACTATAATACTAATTCTTTGGTTTAGGTGAATTGTAAACAGGACCTTTGGAATAATTAGCACATCTATGTTTTTGCTTCTTGATTTGTGCACAGGGTTTGCAGGGTGTATTAACATTGTACAAACTTTACCATTTCAATCTGTCTATAAGACATACTTTATCATGTAGTTGTTCATTTAAAATGAACAGCATCAAATCTCATTTTGAAAACAAATGAAAAGGGTAGGACATTTGTCATGTGTGGGGAAATTAGGAGTAATCTGTTAATTAGCATTGCTGCTTGTTAAATAAATCAATTGCTCAGAGCACAAATAGACACAACGTCATTGTGCCGAACCTCATTACCAAAACAATGGTGCTGAATCTGTATTATTTCTTGCTCACTTGCTACATACAGTCACCCTCAGTGAGCTGTCAGTTGTGTTTTATTAAGTGTGCAAAAGGGCAGTTTCACAATCTAGCATACATTACAGCAGAGCTGCCTAGAAAATGTATGTCATCTTCGGTTTTATCTAAATCTATTCTATGAACCATCCTTACATCAGCTGCAAATTTGTTATACCTGTATTGTAAAAGCGTAATAACACACATTGTAGCTATGTAGACTAATGCACTTTAAAATGATGGCGTTGAAGCAAAAGGTTTATTAGTGTAAAAGTCAGCATGGCCTTTCTACAAGCAGTGTGAATAAAAGTCCAAAATGACAGGTTAAAATGCACTTTCACTTATATTTAACCCTGCAGGCAAGCACTTCAATTTAATAATGCAGTTCATGTTGGTAAATGAGTCCTCTCTTAGAGTGCATTAAGGAATCAAGCACTATGCATTCTCTATTTTTTCTATCAAACTGAGAATCAATAGGCATGTGATAAGAAAGTGCAGTCCATGCAATGAACAGCGAGGGGTGACTAATAGGCCAGACTGTTTTACGAACAGGCTAATTAACCGCTGCTGGCCCTGACAGGCTCTAAAGTGGTGCTTTTGTGCTTCAGCAGCCGCCATTTCAGGATTGACAGAGGAACGCACTGCAGATCAGAGGGGAAATGTACTCTCAAGTAGGTGCTAACTGCAAGTAACACTTACAAATGAGGAACAAGTTGGCTATCACTTAGTGACAGTTAAACTCCCATTTGATGTCATAGAAAGGAAAAAACTGCACTGATGAAAGATGAGGCATTTTTATCAAACAGAATTCTACCCATATATTGATTTCATAGCATTTTATATATACTGTGTTGTACTACTGACATAACTGTGCCAGTAAGATCCTTGAATTATTGACATCCTTCAAGAGAACAAGCAATCGTCACACTGGGACGATTTTCGCAGCACGAAAAACGTTCCGTTTAATGCCCCAACGGCTGTCAATGGGAGTGTTCACATCCGGGCGTAAAACACGTGGCGTCAAAGTGGCAAATTTTTTTAGTGTCAAGGGGTTCGTTGTTTTTTTTGATGCGCCACATCAAAAACTGGGCGACCAATGAGATTCGCACTTTTGTTCACGTGCCTGGAGCCGCTGAAGTTACATAAAGGTACGACTTGACGGGGCTCAAGTACAATACTGTCTTGCCAACAAAAAAGAAGCCGAAAAAGAACACGAAGAAGAGAAAGCATAAGTTACATACAAATAAAATGCTCACTGCTAATAAATCCTTCTGCCTACAACCGTAAACAAGGTGTCCTCTGAAAGCAGCAGATTTGAAATTACACATTACATACTATACAAGTATATTTATTATGTTGTGGCAAATTATTTTTTTTGGACATGTGTGTGTGTGTATATATATACACACACACACACACACACACACACACACACACACATATCTTACATTTCACAAAAGTACATACATGCTTTAACCAGTTTGCAAAAAGTGTGTGAACGGCTTAAAGATGTAAATACTGCCTCTCTTCTTCTTCTCAGTGATAAGCGGATGTCAGAAACCCACAGTTGTGTAGCACCATCTTGTGTACCGGGGTATTTCTGCTTTCCATTAAGTGTCATCTACTGTCAGGGAGTGAATTTGCATTCAGCACTTTGCCCCCGTTTAACGCCTGGGTGTGAACACAAAAAACCACTGCAAAAAATGGACCATTCAAAGCGCTGTGAAAACGTCCCAGTGTGAACAGGCCCACACACAACAGTTGGAGAAACTTGTTTTAAATAAAAGTATTTTATTTCAAAATCATATGTACCTGGAAAGAATATATACAACACATGCCAACAAATTACCCTTGAAATATTATTAAATCTATTGTAGGTTTTGACCAAATATGAGGTTGTACACATGAAAATACTTTTTTTCACAACACAGTGGAAAACACTAAGAAGATTTCAACAAATAATAAATATATGGTTATTGACATGAATATAATGGCTATATAAAGCTACATAAACAGTTAGTTATACTATTAAGTACAACTAGTATCATTGTAACAGTTTCAAAAGTCTGGAACAGTTACCACCATACCTCCATACACACATATATATACACAAATCAGCCATAACATTAAAACCACCTGCCTAACATTGTGTAGGTCCCCCTTGTGCCACCAAAATAGTTCTGACTCCACAAGACCTCTGAAGGTGTGCTGTGAATGCTTGATCAGATTGAGATCTGGGGAATTTGGAGACCAAGTCAAGACTTCAACTTTTTGTCATGTTCCTCAAACCATTCCAGAACAATTTTTATAGTGTGGCAGGGTGCATTATTCTTCTGAAAGAGGTGACTGTCATTAGTGAATACCATTTCCATGAAGGGGTGTATTGGTCTGCAACAATATTTAGGTAGGTGGTATGTATCAAAGTAACATCCGCATGAAAGCCAGGACCCAAGGTTTCCCAGCAGAACATTGCCCCGAGCATCACACTGCCTCTACCGGCTTGCCTTCTTCCCATAGTGCATCCTGGTGCCATCTCATCCCCAGGTAAATGGCACACATGCACTCGGCCGTCCACATGATGTAAGAACACATGATTCATCAGACTAGGCCACCATCTTCCATTGCTCCATAGTCCAGTTCTTATGCTCACGTGGCTATTGTAGGAGCTTTCGTTGGTGGACAGAGATCAGCATGGGCACTCTGACTGATCTGCAGCTATGCAGCCCCATATGCAGCAAGCTGTGATGCACTGTGTTCTGACACCTTTCTATCATAGCCAGCATTAACTTTAGCCACTTCTGTGGGATCGGACCAAACGTTTCAAAGTCATTCAGATCCTTACGCTTGCCCAAACGTTACATCTTTAAGCACAAACTCATTATATGTAAATTTCCAAAACAAATACATTTTCTTCACAGGGTGAACATATACACATCTAAAAAAAATTTGAATATCATGGAAAAGCAATTTTTTTTCCTTAATTTAATTAAAAAAGTGGAACTTTTATATAATTTAGATTCATTACACATAAAGTGAAATATTTCAAGCCTTTTTTTGCTTTAATCTTGATGATTACGGATTACAATAAAAAATCCAATATTTCAAAATATTAGAATAAAGAATTTATCTTACAGAAATGTCGACCTTCTGAAAAGTATGTCCATTTATGCACTCAATACTTGTTCGGGGCTTTAATCCTTTTGCATGAATTACTGCATCAATGCGGCGTGGCATGGAAGAAATCAGCCTGTGGCACTGCTGAGGTGTTATGGAAGCCCAGGTTGCTTTGATAGCTGCCTTCAGCTCGTCTGTATTGATGGGTCTGGTGTCTGTCATAGATTCTCTATGGGGTTCAGGTCAGGAGAGTTGGCTGGCCAATCAAGCACAGTAATAACACGGTCAGCAAACCAGTTACTAGTAGTTTTGGCACTGTGGGCAGGTGCCAAGTCCTGCTGAAAAAGGAAATCAGCATCTCCATAAAGCTTGTCAGCAGATGGAAGTATGAAGTGTTCTAAAATCTCCTGGTAGACGCTGCATTGACTCTCTACTTGAGAAAACACAGTGGACCAACACCAGCAGATGACATGGCACCTGAAATCATCACTGACTGTGGAAACTTCACACTGGACTTTCTGTGCCTTTCTGTGTGGAATTCTGTGCCTCTCCACTCTTCCTCCAGATTCTGGGACCTTGATTTCCAAATGAAAAGAGGACCACTGAGCAACGGTCCAGTTCTTTTTCTCCTTAGCCCAGTTAAGATGTTTCTAATGTTGTCTCTGGTTCAGGTGTGGCGTGACACTAGGAATGCGACACTGCAACATTTCTGTATTATAAATTCTTTATTCTAATATTTTGAGATACTCAATTTTTGATTTCCTTGCGCTGTAAGCCATAATCATCAAGATTAAAACAAAAAAAAGGCTTGAAATATTTCATTTATGTGTAATGAATCTAGAATATATGAAAGTTCCCCTTTTTGAATTAAACTACAGAAAAAAATTCCACGATAATCACATTTTTTGAGATGCACCTGTATTGTACAAGATGGCTTTTTTGCCAGCTCCCTACAATATGCCCATAACAACCAGTTGAATTTGGTGTGCCAGATTAAAACACCTTGGTAAAACTGAATAATGCAACAGCAAAGGGAGAGCATGGTCAGCAACTGAGACACTGCACTAAAGCACTGGTAGGAAAAAAGCAAGAGCAACAGTGACTAGACGTTTCCACTGTTGCAACAATGGTCTGAATGTAATTCTCCTACCGTGAAGCTGTTGAGGCTGCACCAGAGTTCAGTGTGCAGGGACAAGGTGCAGCGTGTCTGGCTGCGAGAACATGCTGCACAGCGTGAGAGCGAGTGCTACATGGGCTGCAGTGGGCTCGCACAAAACCACAGTCTGTTGGGTGGATACAGCCAGTGACCCGTGAAGACCTTTCTTTCTTTCTTTTTTTTTTTTACAAAGATAAAAGTGGGAACAGAGGACAAATCTGAATAAACCAAGAGAGTGCTCACTTTGAGGTTGTGCAGTACTGAGAAACCCAAATATATGAAATAGAAATCGCTAGAATGCTATTATTTTAAATTGGAGATTGAGAACTGTTTTGTAATTAAAATCACATCTTGGGTTAAATAATCTCTGACTGTGAGTTCCATAACAAGGTTTGTTTTTTACCTCACAATCTATGGTATGTGTTATGGAACCATGAAGGCGAGTGTTTCTCATCAAGCGGCAATTCATTCGGATAAAATAAAAAATCAATGCACTGAATGAAAATATTGATGTCTGCTGCGCTGTAATTCTCCCCATAAATGTTTGAATGTTTTATGAGGCAAGCGCCTGCATGAGAACCTGCGCCATGCGTTTCTGCTCTGCTTGGTGACAGAGTGCTTTTAGAGCAATAACTCGACATGGCGTGGGGAGTTAGCTGAAAGAAAGGTCATGCAGCTTTGCATGGGGCCTGCTGAAAGGCCCACCGGTGCGATTCTAAGCCTTGTTTCCCCATCGCTTCCTGCTGGATTACCTGCTCCTCTGGGCCAGGCTGAGAAAGTCCTTTCTCAAACTCCACATCAACAGATGCTGCCTCTTTTTTTTATCTTGCTCACTTAGGGGGATCAGTTTGACCAGTGAGAATTAGCAACATGTCTCCCCCTGCTAGGAGTCCATGTTGAGGCATTAGTTTTCCTTCACGTGTGACCTGGAGCTGCACAGAGCCCAGATTTACTTAATTGTGTATGACACTGACTATTAAAGGGAGATGTGACCAGGGCAGTGTTTCTATGGTCCACTGGCTGTACTCCAACTCTGACTGCTGCTGGTGAATGAAATGTTGATGTCTGCTTAAGCAGTGCTTATTGAGTCTCTTGTAGGACCCCATGAGTCCCCAGGATCAACAATGGTAGCATTAATGGGTAAAGCGCATTGAGAATGTCACCATGGCAGGGGGCAAATGTTGAACAGAGGGCTGTTGCTGAGGTGGTTTGTGTTTCTCAGCACTCGAACAAGGTCTCGTCTGTTTATTTGTACTTTGAAGTGAGTCTGTTTTATTTTTCTGATTGCAGGTTGCTTTTTTAATTCAATGTCTGTCTTTTCACTGTAATATGAGAATATAAAATTCTCATTAAAACTGAGAATTGTTTCAAATATGACTGAAAAGGGTGTAACACAATGTCATTATCTGTATATAAACTTGCCACTATACCCACTATGTAAAACACTGAAGAAAACAACAACAC
The DNA here is from genome assembly GCA_024331685.1 of Stegophilus panzeri. NCBI lineage: Eukaryota > Metazoa > Chordata > Actinopteri > Siluriformes > Trichomycteridae > Stegophilus > Stegophilus panzeri. The sequence goes on along the minus strand of JANDJT010000060.1, from coordinate 12,239,040 downwards.
CAAAATAACAGAAATGCCAGCCCTTTGAGCATGGTCTGTGAATTCTGGCTCTGACAGTTCCTCAACCTCAACTAGATCACTCTAATCCATAATTCATAATTGGTTTCAACTTGAGATGTGCTCACACACTTATTTGTTTTTAGTTTTTTGTACTTGGCTGCAATAATTTCTAGTAGACTAGACTAATGTAAAGTCCACAACCCTGACCAGGCACATGAATGAAGCTACACTATAAATGTACCATATGTTAATGAACATGGTCTTCACATTTCCTGCAAGCTTCATATCTGATTGCTTGATTGGCTACAAGTAAAAACCTCCTGCTCACATGACCATTTTTTGTTGAAGGATCCTGATATACACCTCTAGCCTCAACCAGATGCCTTGTGAATATATCACAGAAAAACAAACAAACAAACAAATAAATAAATCATCCATCCATTTTCTGTAACGCTTATCCTACACAGGGTCACGAGGAGCCTGGAGCCTATCCCAGGGAACTCTAGGCACGAGGTGGTGGACACCCTGGACAAGGGGCCAGCCCATCACAGGGCACAATCACACACACACCCATTCAAACACTATGGACAATTTGGAAATGCCAATCAACCAACAAGGCATGTTATACATACATACATACATACATACATACATAGTTCACCTCCTATTCACATCTGTATTTGTGTCTGTTTACAACACGTTATCTATTCATTCCAAATCATGTATTCATATTGTGTTATATCCCTTCATTAAACAGATCATATTTATATTTATTAAAATTAATCATTTTATCCTGTAGCATAACAGCTCCACATGGTTAAATGCATTCCTGTGTTAAATACACCTGATTGTATTCATTAAGCAAAAAAGATTAAAAAGATTAAACTGTACAACACTGTGACTCACCGAGACAGGAGTTTGAACAGTTGAAATGAAGGTCACGCCACTTTTTCTAAACCATACATAAAACTACATGATGTAAACAGATGACGCACAGTCTCAGACTGCCTTGCTTTCCAGACAGACTGCAGACTGCAGCAGAAAAGTTCTCTAACTGTAGAGAACTCCTAAGCATCTGTCCATCAGACCTAGTTATCTCCTAATGATGTGTCCATTTTGACACTTCAGAATCAGTCACAGAAAATAGCTACAGCGAGAGGGAACACATAGAGAGAGATAGCTTCCCCCTGATATAATTTGTTGCTGCAAATTACAAAACAGAGGAGGGAATAATGCGCAAAGTCAAGTTTAGTGAGAGAGAAAATGGAAAAATTTAGGGCTGTGAGGCACCTTAATGGATATCCTTGCAGCTGCTGGAGAATGGGCCTCAGTAATGCGCCCTTAATGCGTCGCAGCCGTATTTCTCAGAGTGTATCAGGAGAAATGTGCCCTGTCATTTCAGCTAGCAATCACTTAATGGGCCTACTAAATCTCAGCAAAATGTACAGGCACTGCACTATTTCTGGCTTTGGGAGATGGAATAAAGATTTTGACAACTGTATTTAAAAATAATAATAATAATAATAATAATAATAATAATAATAATAATAAAACAAGACATAAAAGCAACTTTAAAAAAATAAAATTAAAAAAAAAAAAAGTAGAGAGAGTAAAAGGCAATCCCGTCCATCTCTGGTGTGGCTAATGTTTGTGTTTTGCTAAAGTGTAGAGACAGTGACAGGAATTTCAATTATCTAATTATGGTGAAATGAAAAGACTTAAGTGTTGTGATTTCTGCAGTCTTTCATAGATCAATCTAATGTGCGCTCACATTGGAAATGAACCAAAATGGAAGAGGCAAAGGAAGGCAGCACCTCCTCAAATCATGCAATTAAAATGACAAATGAGTTTCTTGATATATTCATCTAAGTGGTTAAGTGGAAGGGTTTTATTCCACATCCACAGCGCTGTCTGGCAGCGACGAGAGGGGGAATCGGCTGCATGCTCTTTTGATTAAGGCCGCTGCTTAAATGCTGGGAAAACGCTGAAAGCACTTGCTGTACAAATTAGCCAACCGATGGATGCGAAATGAAATTCTAAAGAGTTGATTTAGGCATTTAGGAAGGATGCGGCTGGCAACTTAAAGGCCTCAAATACATTTTTGAGGCTGCATGCATTATGTTTAAGAGGTCAGGGCCTGGAAACAGGTTTTTATTGTGTGCACTAATGAGAGTGGTACTGAAAGGGGCACAAAAAATAAAACACAACAATCAGTCTGATATCCATTCTGACCTTTTCGGAAACTTGTAGACATGTTAGCTAAGGATAGTAAGGCAATCTGAAAAGGGGGAGTAGACTAGATGTCAGTAAATGATAATTATTTATATCTAAAAAAAAAAAAAAAATAGCCTCAGTTAATTATGTTTGGCAAATAATGTTGGAAAGTTTGTCTTGTTTTGACATTGGCAGCTATGAATAAAGATTGTTTTCAAAAGTGTAGAGCGTTTTAATTCTTAGCCATTTCAATGTCTTCTACTGTCTTCAATCCTACTGACAGCAAATCCCAGTGTTTATATACAGAATGTCTACCAAGATAAAGTACAAGTTAACAAGAGACCAGTTCTTGTCACTTCACTGGCTCCCAGTTTGTTTTAGGGTTTATTTTACAGTGCATTTATTTGCATTTAAATGTCTTAATACATTGGTCACTCCTTAAATTGCTGAGAATCCTGCATGTTTGATTAGTCATAGAACCTGTTTGCCAAGATCATGGTTGAAGTTTAGGGGTGATGATTCTTTTGGCGCTACATCTCCACATTGACTACTATTAGCCAAGCGCCCTCTATTTCCATTTCCAAACCTGGTCTCACAACTTACTTTTAAATGTGTTCAATAGGAGATTAGTATTTGTTTCCATTTTACATTTGATGCTATAAATGTTTTAGATTATGTTTCTCTCATTTCATTTCTTCTGTTTCGTTCTATGCACAATCAGAGTCAGGAAAATTATTGCCCAAGTAAGGTTTCACTTATAAGGAATTGGACATGGCAGTTGGTCCATTAATACAGACTAAACCGAAATCTGTAAATTAGGTAAATGGAAAAAGTATTTTTAAAAAAAAAAAAAAAAAAGGTTTAAAAAAGAATATAAGATATGAATATATACAAGTGGGGTCCAAAGGTCTGAGATCACATTAGAAGTTTGGGATTTTTATATAAATTTTGAAGAATTTTGAAAAAAAAATTTACTTAAAAAAAGCAACTATGAACGGAAATGTTCAGTATTTTCTGTACTATTTCTCAAAGTCACTATGTAAATTTAACCAAATTTTCTTCTATTGATCCACATGTTCTGATGACATGGATTTGATCTAACATGGATCATCAGGTTTTATACAAACTTGTGAAACCTGTGTCAGCTTGAGTGCTTTCTGTCGCTGTCAAGCACAAAGAAGCTGTACCAAATACTGTGAAACTCTGACATTCAGGTAAATATTTCGAATAGTCTAGTTTTCATTCAAATTGTTGCGGTAAATTGTATGCTTCAAAACAGAAGCATATTTACTAATGGTCTTGGACTTTTGCATAGATAGATATGAGAGGACAATTCTACAGTGTGCACAATCTGCAGTACAGATGAGTAGTAATAAACTCTGAACATGTCAGTATGTTATTTTAAGTGTGCTTTATAAATACATTTTACTTACAAATGAAGAATTTACAAATTAATTCAATATTGTAATATAATTCAGCACAGTACATTCTAAATATGTTGGGTTGTTTATTCTACCCAAACATTGGGTGAAGCCTTTTGGGTCAATTTATTGGGTTATTTTCTCTCGAAAATGTATACATTGTAAAACAGTAACACAAATGATAATTAACTTTACCTATCGCAACGGCTTCAAAAGTAAATATCATGTACTGCTTCCTCAGTATTGGCATTACGCTAATAGTGTCATGTTTATGTTGGCTGTGAAATATGGACTGAGGTTATTATATAATTCTCTGGGTCTGTATCTTATCTGAAGCTCCGAGTTAGGGTTAGCTAGTTGGATGCTGTCACCAGTAGGGATGAGTGATGCTAACCCTGAGTTAATAACATGACTTTAGCCTACAGTTCGTGGTAATGTTAGACATTCCCATTACCTTTTTGGAAGTTAATGATAACCTAGCATTACAGCTGTTCACCATGATGTAATACAGAGAGTGGGTTAACGTTACTTACATTTAGTAAATTTTTGGACAAGGCAAGCTGTAGTAATTAGCATTAGGAGGATGGGTTAGGGCCATGTTTCTTCATGTATTCTGTGAATGTTAATGCTGGTTAACAGGTGCAGACAGTCAGTGGCTAATGAAACTTAGCTAGTTCAGTAATGTCGAGGCCAAAGTTCACAAGGTTCACATGACAAAAAGAGAGGTTGGAGGTTACAGTAGGTTGTATTGGTTTTCTCTATCTCTGTAATGTTGGTTGACTTAATTAGGTTGTACAAAAAAAATTGGAAGTGAGGTGCTAAAGGCTGGAAAATAAATATTCACAAGTTAGCTAGATTTTCCTGGTGAGGCTACAGCACCATTTTGTTCATTAGGAGAGTGGAGGTCATATTTCCAAAATGAGCTTTTTAGTATAATTGTAGCATACAAACAAATTGCATTTTAGGATAATTTTAGGGGAAAAAGTATAAACACATCTCTGTGTTATTTGTGTGTTATATTTAACACATCTTTGTGTGGAAATGTTTAATACACAACACGTGTTAAATGTACTAATACACTGATTATGTTCAAAGCAACACAAAATGTGTTGTCCTTAACTAGACACAGAGATTGTTAAAAATTAACACATGATTAAGTGAAGGTTCGTATCAATATATTTATCCATAAAGCCATTACTGTACACTAGAAAAAGCAAAAATGTGCAATAACAGTCCAGTTTACATGACATTAAATGCACAGCTATCTTCGTTAGCTTTGGCTTACTTGTTTGTAATGCCCACAGGATCATAAATTGGTTACTCAGTTTTTTGGATGTTTTAAATGTCTCCTTTGATGAAAATCTGACGTTTTCGTCTTAAATATATTACTTTTTTGAGTCTACATATAAACACCACTTTAGCAGCTCTAGCAATACATTTCTGAACACCTTCTTGTGTATTAATAAAGGAGATACCATGGTGACATATTTATTTATAATGTGGTATATTTGACATTTTCAAAGGGTAAAAATAACCCTGAAAATATTAACCCATTCATGAAATAAAATTAATCCAGTGTTTTTGTAAAAATGAAACTGTCCTTTGGGTTGAAAAACAACCCATTTGTTGGGTTAAAATGAACAATCCAACTTGAAAATGTGTTCTGTCATATATTTTCCCAGCCATTGGGTTAAAAATAACCAAATTTGGGTTGTTTTTAACCTAGTGTTTTTTAGAGTGTAGGAATGAATTCAGCACTTTTATGCTGTCTTGGGGATTTTGCTGTGTAAAATAAGCAATATTCATATACAAACTGCAGGTTTTATTGCTCTTGAGGTCTTTTCAGTGAATATTCTTAACTGTGGGAATTAGAGTGCAAAAATGCTGAAAATAACCTCACTATGCAATTATTTTGTAATGGCTAACAATAATGAAGAAAGTAAAAATCCTTCCCTAAACCTCTCTGGATGTGATCTTTCAGCATGTGCATGCGGTTCTCTCTTTTTTTTCCATTAACGTGCTTTAATACACATGCACCATAACAAATTCATCTTTGAAAAGCCAGCTGTATTGAGGTAAGAATTGCTCCTCTCTCTAGTCAAGACATATTGGCCACTTTGATAGTTCGGGATGATATCAAATGCCCCTCTGTCAGCTCAGTGGAAATGGAACAAAATAGGCGGTGGTCTATAAAAATGAAGTTAGACACAAGTACGCCACTCACGTCCCTGGAAGAGAAAAAAGAGCCTTTCCTGTTGCATTTTGTAGTCGTCAATTGGTCCGAGAAACTTGCTCTAATGCAGGTAATGGAGCCACTGAGGTGCTTTCATCTTCAGACCCTGTGAGCAGAAGAGAGGACAGACTCCCCCAGCCCACCCCACCCCACTAACACAGTCTGTAACACACATAAGAGCTAAACCAAGCATAGCTGAACTCCCTTGAAGAGGCCAGTTTTCATGGAAGCTGATTCACTATCCAGTGTCTAATAAATGAGAGGCATTTTACTGTACTCTGCATTATCTACTACAATGGTTGGTTATGCAGTGGTTTATTGTAGGCTGGATGTGGTGTGCTCAGGGTTGAGTATATTGACAATGCTTCCAGATAAAAGGAGACAACACTGACATGTGTACTATTTCTATCTTTTTCAATCTTAACTCCCTTTGTTTGTCGTTTGTTCCTTCTATCTTCTTCAATTTATCACACCTACTGTATATAGCGAATATTTATTGTAAAGTATGTTTCACATTTGTATATAAATGTAAGTGTGATCAATACACTCATTTCACAGAATTTGTCTTTTAAATCTCTTTTTTTTTTAATGATTTTTGGATTACTTTTATTTTAAATATTACTTATTATACAAATCCTTCATTTTACACAATTTCATGCAGAAATGACGCAGAACTAGAAATAACATCAATAATACTGAATTTCAATATATATTACCAATACAACTGCCAGTCATCGATGTCCAGATTTATTTTTCGTTTATAGGTAGATGAGCTGTGTTTACTTGGTGGAAAGCATGCATTCATCAGGATCAGTGCAGGATGCGCACTGCCCTTGTTATTTCAGCAAGATTACAAAATTACAAAATTAGCCCCAGCTGATTGGCTGTGAAAGGCTATGCCTTTGTCACTGCACTGTATTTGTCCTTGATACTGCTCTTCCTATTGAGCGACTAATCACTTGTGGTAAAAAGATGCTGGATCACCACTGGCACTACCATTACTAATCGTTGATGGTGTTTGACAAATGAACCATACATTCTCTTTTAGCAAAGAGTTGGAAAGTGTCATGAATAAAGGTAAATCTGATCATTTCTGCAATATTGTGCATTACTAATAAATAATTTGTAGTTACTTCGCATATGTTGTGGGGAAAACTGGTTGTGAACTTGCTGTGTGGGTTCAGTTACATACATAAAACTGATTTGGATTGATTTGCATTTAAGTAACAACATATATCAGGAGTGGAAGAAATATAAAATATAATATGCACACATTTTAGAATTGTTATTAAGGAAAAAGCAGGGCAATTCAAACCGCAATTCAAAATATACTGTTATAGGCTACAAATCTGATACCCAGATTAATATAAATGCTGTGATTAAATATGAAATCATGTTGTAGTGCTGAGCAAGACCTATTTGGACGTTTGTCTACACAAATTCAGAATTGCTTAATTAATAACTGAGAAACTAGTTTATGCTTTTGTCTAATCAAATGTACTGGATTAGAGAGGATCTGTTTTTGTGAAAATGTTGTATCTTTAAACCAAATTCCATATTAATAACAGCATGTATATTAGCATCACAGACACTTACTTGAGTGTGTCAGGTGAACGCTGGGATGCCCTCTCCTGGCAATTGACTACAAGGTTCAGACTTTCTTCTGCCTTATGTTTGAGAAATGTGTGACAGTGCTGATTGCATGTAACAGTGTAAGAAGTCTATATTTAAGAACAGTAACACATCATAATTTGGAGACTCATCATAATGAGTCTGCTTTGTGCTCTCTAAAATAGGTTTGGCTGTAAAATATTTAAAATTGATATCATTTTCCCCTATGTTTTCATAAATCTGATGGCTGCTAATGGGTAATAGGCTATATGTGCTCTATGTTTATCCATCCCGTGCAGACTAATTTTATAAGAGAGGCAAAAATATGGACACAGAGACAGAAAGAGGTGGTGTGATGAGATGAGATTTCATGATTGTGACCTCTCAGTTCACTCTGTGGAAATAATGTGTTCATTACAATGCAATTACAGACACTTAGGCCCCTCAGAGTGAAGAGCTGAGCTGCTGAGAGGAACCAATGCTGGCCCTTGATGCTAACATAACCCTTGTGTGTGTGTGTGTGTGTGTGTGTGTGTGTGTGTGTGTGTGTGTGTGTGTGTGTGTGTGTGTGTAGAGTTATATGGGAGGGCTTTTCTGTGCCAGAGTGAGGAATATACTCCTGATCGTTTCCACAGCAACAGATTATTGGATGCAGTACCATCACTCAAGCAACTATATGCACCAGGGTCTGTGGAGATACTATACACTTGGGAAATGCCTCACACACACACACACACACACACGGACAGCACCGGTGCGCTTAAACACTCCGTTTACTCAACAGAGAAACAATTTAGAAAAATATACCAAAAAATGATGCAAGTATAACAAATTACTCTAGAACATAATTAAAATGAAATGATTATTCAATTTTTTTTTTTTTACTCTAGAACATAATTAACATGAAATTTTAGTTTTCTTTGGAAATATCAAAGCTGAAGTACTTGTAGTTGCATGTTTCTCAAACAAACATTCTGCTGCACTTCACTTTTTAGACTGATAATCTCACATATACTTGCAGCGGCATTCCACAATTTTTCTCCATTAACAAATTGTGTTCTACTCCTAGTGGTTTATGAGACACCCCTTCAGAACAATGTTCATTTGAGAACAATATTCACATGTTAATTGATTAATTACAGGAATAATCATTGTATAAGCTGTAAATGAATAACACAAATGCGTTCAGAATATTTAATATTTTCCTCTAAATTCCAGCACAGAAAACGTTCATGAGTGTGTTTATTTGTTGTCATAGTATTTATAATGTCTTCAGTAAAACAGTGTAGAGATTTAATACAATATCTGATACAAAATACTGGAAAACCTGGACTAAAGATTTAGACTGACCTGCTGTGAGTGATTGGCACCGACATATCCTGACCTCTGTGTGTCTTCAGTACACTGCAGTGCAACAGAAGAATTTATTATCTTACTTCTTAGCATCTGGCATCATCCTGTGTATTATAGTTTTAATTCACCAGTCCTCATTCAGCGGGTTTGATTAAACCTTTGCTGTAATTTTGAATCTCATTTCTCTGTTAGTGAATTGTAAAACCTTTCTGTAACATCTGCACACATAATTTTCTTACTAGTGTAAATTTAGTGTGGTCTTTATAATAATAATAATTATTATTATTAATAATAATAATAATAAATACAAGCACTCACTTTGTTGTGCTTTCTTACCCAGGCTTCTTTGCATGTGCATTTCTGGCCATGGCTGAGTACATGGGTGTGTCTATAAATTACTATGCTAGATGTTATGTTCACCAGTGATTCTCTTTGTCCTGTATAACCCACAAGTAATATAATAATAATAATAATAATAATAATAATAATAATAATAATAATAATAATAATAATAATATTAATAATAATAATAATAATAATAACAACAATAACAACAATAAATATGTTTAATTTGTATAGCACCTTTCCAGAGTTCAAGGACGCTTATTATTTATTATTTATTTATGTTCTTTTTGTGCGCGCAATCATTTGATGTCTTTTTTTTTTTTTTAACTGAAAAATAAGCATTATTGATTCATGATGCACAGTATTATAAATACGTCCAGGTGGATACAAATGAAGATTGTAAGAGAGCCTTCAACACTGCAGCTGTTCACTGATTACTGTTGGTGTTTATTCAAGAATTTTGTTGTACAAGTGTGCAATCTATAACTGTAATGTAGCGTCTGTAAGGTTGACACTTTTTCACTGACTGTATAAAATGTCGTCATATTCTCTTCCCCATTTAAGGTCTCCACTATGCTGTGTGTGCATATAAAATACAGCAATGCCCCAAAACCCAGTCTCCCAATTTTTTTTTAAGTACCAAATAATAAAACAATAGCTGATAATACCAGAACTGTCACACTAGACACAAACTAACAGCTCCAAGTCCATATTATATTCAAGCAAGAATTTTGAAATCACGACCATGTTTATGAATAAAAGACAATATTTTATTTGCTAATCAAATGTATGTGTCAGCATATGTTTGTTTAATGTGGTGTAATTAATAAAAATAAAAATTAAAAAACAGTGTGTTAGCTAACTGTGTCCAGTCCTTAATAAAATGTAGGATATGCTCCTGTATTTATTTTAAAATGTCACTGTGTTCATTTAAGGATCTTATATTTTAATCAAATATAAGTCTGAGAAACTGGATAGTTCAGGATCTAAGCATCATCTGAGCAAGATTAAATGGTCATGGTTATTATTCTCAGGTTATTATTCTCACAATTTTTGTTAATACAAACAGCATTTTTTTTTTGCAATATATCTCTAAGTACATAGTGCAATATTTGTTTCCAGATAGCAGAAGTGTATCTGAGACTTTCAAAATGAACAAGGTGCACGTCCTTAATAATAATAAAAGGCAGAAAAGGTTCCTCAGAACAATGCCATAGAGAGTTATTTTGGTTCCCTGAAGAACCTTTTGATACACTGGTCCTTAACCAGTTTTGTTGATGCCACAATGAACTGAATAATCATCTCCCTCGACATAATATCAACATACAATGGGATAATGCACTTCTGTAGTTCCTAAGTTCCTAAAGAACAATTTATCTTCTTTAACATCGCCCTAAATAACTTTATTTTTTAAATGTGAATTGCAATGTTATTGTTTATTAAATATTTATTATCCATAATATCCCCCAAAAAAACAATAACAATGATCAGTTACTTTTTTTCCGGCTCCCAGGACTTTACAGGTAAAAACCATGGAGTCAGAGTGTGCAGTGTTGTTCTCAGCATATGCGTCCATGTCGGTAATACCGCAATCCTCTTACAGAAGCGCGCGCTCAGGTGGGACTCTGCAGTGCGCGCGCTCCCAATTTCACTTGATTAAATGGCTGTTTAAAAGCCGCTTAACTGCACCGATTCCATCGACCCGCTAAGTAAAGGCGATTTCATCACCATTAATTTATTTACTTTCTCAGATTGCCTTGAAAAGCAACTAGTTACCACCTATTGTCAAATAAGCAGCTAGTAAAGCGAGCAGTTATACGAGGACTGGAGCTCGTTAGAAATTCCATGTCCAAACCAAGTCAGCTGAATTAGTTTACATATGTGATTTGCTCGTTTAGTATTCGTAACTTGTGCTACTCGTGTGCACAAATTTTCTGCTTTTATTAATCCAGCAGTTGCGTGTTGGATGCTTTTCTTTCACTCTGATTGAAGTGTGAAAAAGAGAAACAGCAGTGAATTGACTGCGTATTGAAACACAGCATCACTACTAATTTTCTTGCAAGTTTTGTTTCTCAAATGCAGTCAAACAAAAGCTAGAGACTGTAATGCGTAATTGAACACCGTAATATTTTTTTTGTATTTGCTCTACCCACCTGATCAGATGAAAATCCTTTAGCCCGCGCCCGAGGATTACAACTTCCGCTGTAACATCCTCCCTAATTACCTAATAGCATTGCTGCGAGACTCCTGCCAATAATGAAACACTTTTGAGCGTTAACCGCAGTGATTGGAGATGTGATGACAACACGATAGCAGCAAATTACGCCCCCTCAGCTGAGACGCAGCTCAAGCACACTTGTCTCTGCGCGGGTTTCAATATCTACAATTAAACACAAGCTCACAGTGACAAACCAAGGATTAGGCTATATCAACCGTGCGCTTTGTAGAAACAGGACCATTTTCCAGGAACGGTTTGTTGTTGATGTTTTTTGTTTTGTTTTGTTTTGTTTTGTTTTGTTTGTTTGTTTGTTTTTATCAAAAGGGGATATAGGCCTAGTCTGAAATTGTGAATAGAATTCTTGCATGAAAGCAACAGGTTGCATCAATGGTGCCGCATTTCTTCTTGTAATCGGTAAATAACCATATTGTGGCGAATCGACATAAATAACATATTTGTAACTACTACAATTGTATCACAATGCTAAATAATTGTAAGCAAAATACTTGGCTTTTGCATTGTTTTACACCAGTCATTCTGAACAGGCTGCGGAAAATAATCGGCCATATCCTCTCTATAGAGTCCACATAAAATACAGAAGCAGTTGTGTGTTTAAATAATCACGGCCTGGCTAAAACGGCAGGAGTCGAGCTGTAGTGCAGGAGATTTTTTCAGCCTCCCTCTGCGCCGCCGCCCCTCTAATTAATCCGTAGAGGACTAATTCAATTCTCCGCCCCGCAGGCGCGTGATTGGCCGAGCGCACACTCTACACCGCAATTTACGGGCTGTCACTCACCTCCCAATAAATAGTAATGTACCTGGCGGTGGATAGACGGAGAGATTTACGTTTCTGCGTTTTTTCCCCCCTCCATAAGGTTTGCAGACGAAGGTAAGAGGCCTGGAGGTTTTTATTTTAAGCAAACAAGCGGCGAGAACTGCGTTCCGGCCGAGCTCTTTCAAGATGAACCTAAACTACACGTCTCCGGGCGCGCAGATGCCCACTCAGAGGTCAACATCCTTCTTCATTGAAGATATTCTGCTCCATAAACCTAAGCCTTTGCGGGATGTTTTCCCGTCGCCTTTCTCCAACTCGCTGGCATCTCGGATGCCTCTGCTCGAATACGGATACCCTCTCATGCCCACCCCGATCCTCGCATCTCATCCGCACCATCCGCTGCACAAACCAGAGCATCACCCCTACTTCTTCACCTCTGGTAAGAACACTCTCTTTCTGCACAAGAACACTATACAGCTGATGCAATGAGCATCAAATTTACGGTATTAAATTCATGCTAAAGAGTTTTTTTGTTGTTGTTGTTTTTTTACAAAAAAAAAAAAAAAAAAGTTTTGTTCTTCCTGTGATTAGTGAATTTAATTGTTTGCTGTTGTGCAACGAGGTCGAATTAAAACCCGGGTAGATGGCATGAGGTCGATGCAATATATAATTTCTAAATGAAGACAGGAAATGCAGAAATTTATAGCACTTTAAGCAAATTTCTTTTTTTCAGTTTTGAGAAATATTATAGTCTGGAACACAAGGCCTTGTACAAAGAGCGGAAGCTTATAATATTAACCTATTAAAACACGAAATAGTATTTAAATAGGCTATATGTTCAAATCCAAATAGATTTCTTATAAATTATGAATACATGAAATACAACGAAAAAAAAAATCCTCCCCTTCCATTTTATTTATTTTACATTGAATCTTTTATATTGAAATGACTACATTTACATTTACATTTATTCATTTAGCAGACGCTTTTATCCAAAGCGACTTACAAATGAGAAAATACAAGCA
>JANDJT010000060.1:12159857-12172669 GCA_024331685.1 Stegophilus panzeri | reverse complement strand
AGCATTGAGATCGACTCTCTTTATGAGGGTGTTGATTTCTACACCTCCATCACAAGAGCTCGCTTTGAGGAGCTCAACGCTGACCTCTTCCGTGGAACCCTGGATCCTGTTGAAAAATCTCTCCGTGATGCCAAATTAGACAAAGCTCAGATCCACGACATAGTCCTGGTTGGTGGCTCTACCCGCATTCCCAAGATTCAGAAGCTCCTTCAAGATTTCTTCAATGGCAAGGAGCTCAATAAGAGCATCAACCCTGATGAGGCTGTGGCTTACGGAGCAGGTTAGTTACGATAGGTTTATTGCCTTATTCAAATTTATGGTCAGACAATGATGAAGTTGATTCCTGCCATTTGTAGTTTCCACCAGAGGTTGAAAAACCAAAGATGGCCAAGTACCTTCCTTGGATGTCTGAGTGACAGCAAAGGGTGAAAATGATCTTCAGTATCCACCTGTATAAACTAAACTTCAGTTATACTTTTCAGCTGTCCAGGCTGCCATCCTCTCTGGGGACAAGTCTGAGAATGTTCAGGACCTGCTGCTGCTTGATGTCACCCCTCTGTCTCTTGGAATTGAGACTGCAGGTGGGGTGATGACTGCTCTGATCAAGCGCAACACCACCATTCCAACCAAGCAGACCCAGACTTTCACCACCTACTCCGACAACCAGCCTGGTGTGCTGATTCAGGTTGGAACCAAATTGATTTTGGAAAACCCATTTATGTGATGTTTTCTACCAGTGAACGGTTCCTACCTGCAAAATTTTAGGTTAGTTGGGTATTTGACTATATGTTTTTCATGTTCTCACCAGGTTTACGAGGGTGAGCGTGCCATGACCAAGGACAACAACCTGCTGGGTAAATTTGAGCTTACTGGAATCCCACCTGCTCCTCGTGGTGTTCCCCAGATTGAGGTCACATTTGACATTGATGCCAATGGCATCCTTAATGTCTCTGCTGTTGACAAGAGCACTGGCAAAGAGAACAAGATCACAATCACGAATGACAAGGGTAGGTTGACTTCCTGAAATAGTCTGCAGATTGAGTGCCTGTTTATTTTTATTCTGGTTTCTTAAAGCTTGTTTTTTTAAACAGGCCGTCTCAGTAAGGAGGATATTGAGCGCATGGTGCAGGAAGCTGAGAAATACAAGGCTGAGGATGATGTGCAGCGTGACAAGGTGTCTGCCAAGAATGGCCTGGAGTCCTATGCTTTCAATATGAAGTCCACTGTGGAGGATGAGAAGCTGCAGGGCAAGATCAGTGACGAGGACAAGCAGAAGATCCTGGACAAATGCAATGAGATCATTAGCTGGCTTGATAAGAATCAGGTAATCTTAACTGTTCATCCTTTACGACTGTTCATCCTTTATCTTAATGGCTAAGCTACACGACTTAGAATCTTTGCTATTAAATGTCTTGTACCTATAATATTTCCTTGCTTCATAGACTGCAGAAAAAGAAGAATATGAACATCAGCAGCAGGAACTGGAGAAAGTCTGTAACCCAATCATCACCAAACTGTACCAGAGTGCTGGAGGCATGCCAGGTGGAATGCCAGGTGGATTCCCTGGAGCTGGTGGTGCTCCCTCTGGTGGTGGGTCCTCTGGACCAACCATTGAAGAAGTTGATTAAAAATAAAGTAGCAATGACATAGACTAACTATATTCTGTTAATCCCAGAAGGCCTGATCTGTATGCAGTGACCTATGACTACTTAATAGCTATTTTGTGAGCTGACAAAAATGCACTTTAAAAGAAGGAAAAGTATGAAGACATTACACTAAGTGAAAATAGACCCCTAACTCTCACATGTTGCTTCTGTCATTCAGTGTGTTGTAACCAATTGTTTTTATCATAATCTATAGTGCTTATGATGAGTGTTGGGTATTGTACTATGGTCTAATTGTGCTATTGCATCACTTTCAGAAATACAGCCATTTCATGCATTGTATGTGAGGGGGTAAATCGGGTTATTTGGATTTAGAGGTCTTACGTATTTTATGTGTACCAACAATGTGGGAACATTCTTAATTTATTCGTTTTCAGCAATCACTGGGCATCAGGTAGGATGAATACACCCTGTTTTACACACACATTCACACACTTGTACCAATGTGAGAACATTCTAATTCAATTTATTTTATTGGTCATGTAAACCAGAGGCAGGGATTCTGCTTCCCCAAGTAAAAATCAACTCCTTTGGTTAATTGTAGTTTGTAATACTGCACCATGTGGATCATGCAACGCTTGCAATGAGGAAATCAACTTCAAGAAAACTGCATTACACTGCAAGAAAAGTTGTCCTGTAACCAGAAGCTGAGTGAATAGCTATTTTTAACATGATTATATAAATCAATGGTTCTGTCTCTAACTGTCAAATAAAATGAGATATGCCTCAGAAGCATGTCATCTTGTGACTGGAATAACCTACAATAGCATCGTTAACCTTCTGTAACCCACAGCAAGGTGCTGTGGCTTTTTCGTTTTACTTTTCTTTAAAACAAAACATTACATAAACATGATAAACCTATTATAAACCACTTCATCACATTAATACACATGCATGTATTACATAGAGCAGTTCAATCAGGAGCAATACCTGAACACAGACAACAAATAATTGACCTTGTGTTACCATAAGCTGTAACTGGAATGTTGGAATTCTAATTTAAAGTAGTAACACGCTCTATATAATACACCGATATTTCGATATTGATAGCTAGTTCTCTTTTATGGCCAGAGTGACCCAATTGTCAAACGGAACAAAAGTATGTTCAGATGTTTAAGTCAGTGGGCTCAATGGGGAATGTTGCCCCTTCCAAGATGGTGGGGCTGTTACCGCATCTGGCTTCGCTTAATAAGACATCTACAGTTTAATAACGATCTATTTTGATCCAGTTTACTGTCCCTGAATTTAATCTGGTTTGGAGCAGGTTAACCGTACATGATACCATGATACCATATCGATGTATCCTGGTAAAAACTGCTGCACCGTTAAGAAGTAACCTAGCGTTAAACTAGCTAGCAATCCTACAGTGAAACAAGACCCAGGTCTGACATCGGCTCATGCGCATGCTTTCATTCCAGTACAATTAAATAACATATTTTTAAATATGTCGTTAGTTATATATAAATATCACTAACACAGTATAATACGGAATATTAACAGCTACTGTCTTCTCCAGACTGCTGTTTTATTTTACGAAAAAATAAACACAGGAACTCTAGTCGGCAACATACATTACGTCATCAATCCGCGCGAGGCTCTAAGAGGACCCCGATACGCCTCGTGTTTCTCCACGCAGTAGGGTCAATATTTTAGAAGCTCCTGGTGCCGGAGATACCAAAGGCCAATCTAAATAACAATTCTTAAATAGTTAGTGTGATCATGAGCTCTCAAATAACTTGTATTGGATGGGTGAGGAAGGGGGTTTCTAAAGAAACACCAGATAAAGTTGAATTGAGTAAAGAGGAGCTGCAGCGCATTATAGCCGAGGCGAAGGATGAATTAAGGCAAGATGATCATGATGATGATGAAGATGATGATGAGGAGGAGTGCCCAGCGAGTGAGCAAGAGAAGACAGAAACTCAATCAGCACCAGAAATGACTGCTGATGATGAAGAAAAGCCAGAAGAAAATGATCTAGCCGAGTATGAACTGGACAAATACGATGAGGAAGATCTTGAGACGGCTAACCTCGGGGACAGTCTGGCAGGTCTGACAGTGTTTGGCAATAATGAAGAAGATCCTTATATCACCATTCAAGACACAGACCAGTATGAAAGAGAGGATTTCCAGCTCAAGCCTACTGATAACCTCATTCTGGCTGGTAGGGCTGAGAAGGATTGTTGCAATCTTGAGGTTTATGTGTATAACTCTGAAGAGAACTCTCTGTATGTCCACCATGACATTCTCCTCCCTGCTTATCCGCTGAGTGTCGAGTGGCTGAACTTTGACCCCAGCCCTGATGAAGGCACAGGGAATTATGCAGCAATAGGAAACATGACTCCTGTTATTGACGTGTGGGATCTGGATGTGGTGGACAGCTTAGAGCCTGTTTTTTCTCTGGGCAGTAAGAAGACCAAGAAAAAGAAGAAGAATGCTGCCGAGCCCACAGAGGGCCACACTGATGCTGTATTAGATTTGTCATGGAACAGGTTGGTTAGGAATGTTTTGGGAAGTGCTTCTGCTGATGAGACTGTGGTTCTTTGGGACCTTGTGCAAGGCAAACCAGCAACAACACTAAGACGGCACACAGATAAGGTCCAGACTCTGAAGTTCCACCCATTCGAAGCACAGACTCTCATCACTGGGTCTTATGATAAGTCAGCTATCCTATACGACTGTCGCAATCCAGAATCCAGCAATCGTATCTGGCGCTTTAGTGGTCAGGTGGAGCGACTGGTGTGGAATCACTTCTCCCCCTGCAACTTCCTTGCAAGCACAGAGGACGGCTTCATTTACTGTTTAGATGCCAGATCAGACAAGCTGGTCTTCACGCTGAGGGCACATGACGGAGAGGTGTCGGGTATGGACCTGAGCAGTCAAGTGAGCGGCTGTCTGGTTACCAGCTCTGCTGACAAACATGTGAAAGTCTGGGATATTCTCGGAAACAAGCCCAAGCTCATTCACTCCAGAGACATGAAAATGGGAGTGCTGTTCTGTGCGGCTTGCTGTCCTGACCTGCCATTCGTTTTTGCGTTTGGAGGACAGAAGGATGGGCTGCGTGTATGGGACATTAGCGATGTAGCTGCAGTGGCAGAGGTTTTCGGCAGCCGGGAGCATTTGGTTGCCAACACAGTGTCTGCGGACTCCAGCAGCAGCATGGAGGTCTCTTAATGGAACAGCTAGAGACTTTCTGACCAAAGAACTTCTTTTCCTATTAATTCAAAATAAGCAAATTCTGTTTAGAGAAAAACGAACCAGTATATACTTTGTTTCTGGTGTACAAGATAAATGAAATGTACCATTATTACAAAAATATATGCACATTTTGTGATGAACTCATTAAACAGTTTAATGCTGAAGCCTTGTGTTTTAAACATTGTAAATAGCTTTTTATGAGGTTACAAACATTAATTCATCTGTAGTAATTGATCAGGGTCACAGCAGATCCAAAGCTTATCCTGGAAACACAGGGTATGAGACGGGAATACACACTGGATAGAATGACGCATGGCAGCACATGCATGAATTGACATCCTCGTTCATAAGCAGGGACAATTTAAACTAGCCAATCCACTTACTGTTATGTGTTTAGGACATAGGAGGAAACCCATATGGTCAAGTTAGGAACTGACATTCATTATTTGTATGTTACAGTTTTATGGTAACCCTTTACTGAAAAAAAAATCTCCATAAAGTGCACTTCTTATTTCTGACAACTTCATGTTTCTGGTTTTGATTTAGGCCAGTTTTTTCTCAATCCTGCTGGTCAAGTGCCACTGCTCTGCACGTTTTGGTGTCCTGTAACTCACCACATTCAACTCATCTGCTAACTAACAAGTCTGTACAAAGTCGAATATGGTGTATTAGAGGAGGGACAATGTCATGTGTGGGGCAATCTTAGTCCATTACCAGTATTGAGAGACACTGATTTAGGCCAGAGTAAAAACATATGTGTTACTTCATATTATATGTTGCAGCATTACAGTATTCTCACAAAAGTGAGTACACCCCTCACATTTTTGTAAATATTTGATTATATCTTCATGTGACAACACTGAAGAAATGACACTTTGCTACAATATAAAGTAGTGAGTGTACAGCTTGTGTAACAGTGTAAATTTGCTGTCCCCTCAAAACAGCCATTAATGTCTAAACCGCTGCCAATAAAAGTGAGTACACCCTTAAGTGAAAATGTCCAAATTGGGCCCATTTAGCCATTTTCCCTCACATTGTCACATTAAAAATATAATCAAATATTTACAAAAATGTGAGGGGTGTACTCACTTTTGTGAGATACAGTATATGCCACTGCAAGAAGGTACAAACTTTTTAGTACAGAAAATATGGTAGGCTCTATGGGGAATCATTTTCTCCTTAAAAGAATGTAATGAGAGCCATAATGACCTGTCATTCTAAGGAAAGAACTTTCCAATTTCTTATCCTATATTCTGTAAAAGTTTATTCACTTAAAGAAGCATAGAAAAATATTTATGTATAAAAAAAATTAAAGTATATTTAATTACATTAAAATATAATTATATTAATGCTGTAGAATGTGAAATAAAAAGTGTAAGAGTAACAATTATCTATTTTATGCAACAAATATTGCATAAAATTACATTTAATAATCAAAAATGTATGTAAATTATATTAGGAATATTTGTCATTTCTTTCATTTAATTTTCTTGCATCTTAGTCTCTCCTTCTGAGGATATGATGAATTTCCTTGATGATTTTTTTTTTTTTTTAAACTATCGAAACATTAAATAAATGCACAGCTATACAAAAAAAACACATCTCTTTTATACGTAGAAGTGTAAACACTGTAGATACTTCTTCTGGACATTTTTTGCTATATTTAATTTTGTTAAAGTGAAATGTAGCTAGAATTGTAAAAAATAACAATAAAAGCCAAATAGTACACAGAGTACTAGTACTTTTAATACTTAAAATCATCACAAATAAATGTGTAAAAGTTTTCCAACAATCTATAGTATTAGTATTGATATTTTGATATAGCAATGGCTCTCAAAGTGGTGTCCTCAGGGGTCTGAGAAACATAGCTAGGGTTTGCTATTTTTATTCTTGAAATTTACAGTGATGGAAATCACAACCAACATTATCAAAACTAGTACATTTATTATTCAGTTCTTATAGTTAGTAGCCTGTTTGACTGGTCACTTGAGTTGAATGAATTATTTGAAGAAGCAAATACATTCTTCCATTCTTCATACAAATCCCGAGACCATACTTCTAATATCGCAAGGCGTGAGGTGCATCTGAGATAAACTTATTATAAAGAGCGGATGCAAAACCCCAGGAAATATTAGCAGATTTAAAAAGATCAGCCAGAGGATGAATTTCTGTGGGAGTGTTCCATGAAAGACCGTAGACCTGTAGACTCTAGCTGAACCATTAGCCATAATTTTTTGGAGATGGAAATTTGTGTACATGCTGGAAAATGGGGGAAGGGTCAATGAGTGGAAAAATATTATTCCGCTCCACTCATTTAACAATTAGAGACCTAATTTTCACAAATCTTACCTAATGCACATGTCTCTAATAGAAAGGTGCAGGGATGGCATCATTTTGTTCCGGAACCTGGAAGTTAGCATCACACTGGTTCCCTTGACAAAAACCCAATAAGATTTTCCCATAGGCTTTTGGATTATCGCCAAAAAAAAAAAAAAAAAAAAAAAAAAAAAAAAAAAAAAAGCTCTGTGATCAACAAAAGTTTACAATACTAACATATTTTGTCCATCAAGATAATTTTCACAAATAAACACAACTTTTATGAAGTTTGAAACCTAAATACAATAGCCAGAAATAAAAAACTAACCGTATGCTATAAACGAACTACACCACGGTCGCTCGACTTCAACGTCACCCTCACCAAGCTTCCGCCTACTTTTCCAAACTTGATTTAAAAACTTTTCCCATAATACTATAAATTGATAAACTGATGACTCTAAAAACTGCAACAACACGAGGCTGTAAATGCGGACTATTTTTTTTAAATGACTTTAAAAAAAAAAATTTTGTAATTATTTTTTATTATTTAATCATAACAAAAGGAACAACAACAATAATAATAATAATAATAATAATAATAATAATAATAATAATAATAAAAACAAGACATATATCATGAAAACAATACAAATAAAATAACCAAGAGCCAAAGAGGAAGAAAAAAAAAATTATTGAAAGCAATCTTTTGCTTTTCAATGATTTTTTGTTTTTTTATGCCCATCAAAGATAAAACATAGGAATTATAGTCTACCAGAAAAACTGACAGTAGTGGGATCTTACCGAAACATCTGCATTTGTTAATAAAAAATTTGCCAAGTATCATGAACAGATTAACAATGTACTGAATATGAGAAGTTGTGATAAAGAAAAATTATTTTAAAGGTGTTAATACATATTCTGGCATTTTTTTGGAGAGAGAGATAGGTACATAACTGATTCCAAAAAGGTTTAACAGAAACACATTCACAAAAAAGATGCACAATTGTCTCTTCTACATCACAGAAAGTTCATTTATTTTCAATGTTTTGGATATATTTATTGAGTACACTATTACAAAGGTAGGATCTATGTAATATTTTAAACGTGACTTCTTTTATCTTGTTTGTTAATAGATATTTATGAAGAAGAGACCAGACCAGACTCCAATTAACATTGTATAACACCATCCATTTGAAAGATAATGCTGAAATAGATTTTCTGTTAATATGATTGCGAACAAAGTGAATTTAACAAAGTGAATTTGTTATTGAATTTTTCATCATTAATCAAAATCCCTTCAATTTAAATAGAAGTGTTGAATACAATATTATATTCATTTAATGAAGCCCCAAAATCAAATTTTCTGGAAAATTCTGAAAAGGAATAAAACTGACCATTCATCTGTCATCCATCAGCTGATTAACAATAGAAATGTTATTTAAATACAATCTCTACAAAAATACTGATTTATTTCTGTAAATAATATTCTGATTGTTCCAGATAAAGCAACGGTGAGGTGAAAAATTGTGTCTGTAAACCAGTAATCACGATAATAAAACCTGTTGGTGAAATTGTAAACGCAGTTAGTGAGTTTGGTATTTTCCTGTTCGGCGCGATGACATTTAATGTCCCCGACAGCGTCTGCAGTCCCATTTAGAAACACGTTAGCAACCGCCTTTTTCAATACACGTAAAAGCTTTTGAAAACATGAGTGGGGTTTTACTGGTGTATTTTATGTCCTAGAATAAAACCTGAAAATATTTCGAGCTTGTGTTCACCACAGACCTTATTTCAGGCTTTCAACCAGAATTCCATTTAATAAAAACCCATTGACTTCGGGACGATGGAACCGGAAGACCTAAAATACTAACTCGTTTCCGGGTTTTGGCACTACAAAATGACGTCATATCTGCGCCACTCATGAGACCCATTCCCCCGCTCATGAAAATATTGTGTCTCCAATAAATCGAAGGAAATACATTTCAAAATATTACACAAAATATACCCTGTCAACTCTAATGTCTCTAAATACTTGGACATTGACAGCTTATGTTCTTTTTGTAAAGCAGAGGAGACATGTGCTTATCTGTTTATTGATTGCCCTATATCTAAACAACTCTGCTCTGAACTAGATTCTCATATATTTGACTCTGCCAATTTTACACATCCTTTTAGACATCATTTATTTACAATAACGATACTGATAATAAATCTCTGGAGTATGTGGTTCATTGTTTCATTTTATACGGTAAATTTTTCATTCATAATCAAAAATTTGCAAATGGTATTCAATCCTTCCCCCACCTTAAAATGGAATTAAACGAAATTTCTTCATTTTATAAAGAATAAAAAACCCCTAAGATTCCCTAAATATATTGAAGAAATTGTAAAGAAAGTCCATCTATTTAGATGCTTTCTTTGTGCTGTAAATCTGTAGGCCTATGTTAATGTATGTTACATCTGTTGTAAGATGTTATGTTCTATTTACATATTGTTGTTGTTTTTCACGTAATTGTAAGTCATTTCTTTGCAATGCTTATGTAACTGTTTTTCATCTTCATGTATTAATTAATAAAATAAATAAATAAATAAATAAACAAAAAACAATCCCCCGCCCATGTTCACGAAGCTCCGCCCCCAGGATCTTAAGTGACAGGAGGCACATATACCTAAACACAAACAAGCATTCCGGATTGAGATTGTGTTGTACTAATGATATGTTGTGCTATGTAAAGTTGTTGAATTACTCTATTAAAAAATAATAATAAAAAAACACAAACAAGCATTCCGAATCAGAAGCTAGTTTTCCAAACGGATTTTCTTCCCGATTTTTCATTGTCAAGGCTATGGCTTCAATCTTTAAAAAATATTTTTTTGAATATAATGTTCGACATGTATTCCAGGTTATTTCTGCCAGTAAGAAATAAAAAAAGAGACTATTTCACCTTTAAAGGAAATAGTTCCATTCAGTGTTCAACACTTTAACTGACTTGCAGCCCTGTTTTGTCTCTGTGATGTGAATAAGTTAATAAGGGCTGTGAGACTGATGGATTTTGGAGCCATTTACATTCAGACTTTTACTTTGGCGCACTGCTTACCTTTTGAACCGGAAGTAATAGCCCGATCCATGTGCGCCTGTCTAACACGACGTTTCTAGACCCTTCTTCGTTACGTATTTACCTTTCGAACTCAACTCTGGTTTAATTTTTTTTACTTAAACGCACAGCTAACTAGAGTTTCCCAAATCATGTCGGCGATAGGCGAGGATCGCGTGCGCGGCGTTATGTTTAAAGACATCAACGCAGACGAGGAGGACGCTCAGCCCACTGAAATCGAGAGCTTGTGTATGAACTGTTACGAGAATGTGAGTGATAAAATTACAGCATTAACAATAACAGTAATAATGATGAGTGTTAAGATATTTAGATATTTGTGGTAGGCAGGGGGTGTTGAGATGACCTGTCTCTTTATCTCTTCTTCAGGGAAAGACGCGTCTTCTTCTAACCAAAATCCCCTTCTTTAGGGAAATCATCATCAGTTCCTTCACATGTTCCCACTGTCACTGGACCAATACAGAAATACAGTCTGCAGGCCGGATCCAAGAGCAGGGAGTCTGCTACACACTCCACATAAAGACTAAAGAGGTGATGGTGTGATCAGTGTGACATTTTCTAATACTAACATGGAGGAAGTGTGAATGGAGGAAGAAGAAGCCTTTATTTGTCACATATACATTACAGCACAGTGAAATTCTTTTCTTCGCATATGCCAGCTTGTTAAGAGCACAGGGTCAGCCATGATATGGCGCCCCGGGGGAACAGAGAGGGTTAAGGGCCTTACTCAAGAGCCCAGCAGTAGCAGATTGGTGGTGGTGCTGGGGCTTGAACCCCCGACCTTCTGATCAGTAACCCAGAGCCTTTAACCGTTGAGCCACCACTGCCAATGGCCTGGTTCTGTTAATATAACTGTGTAATAACATACTGATTTGGGTCACTCCATAAAAACTGCAGCGCAACTGTGACATGAGGGTAAAATCCCAGAAAATGTTTTGATGAACATTCCCACCCTTATGCTGACATTACCATCAGACATAATGGCATATGGGTCAGAAGAGAACATTTCCACTCAAACATGAGTTGTGAGGCATAACACTGTACCCTGTACCCAAGAAAATCTTGACTTCAGTATTCTGCATCCTTCTTTTTGACTGGATTGAAAATAGACTAAAGAGTTATCTTGAAGCAGTCAGCTTAACAGATCGAGAGATTGGTCCAAATTGTTGATTCTTTTCAAATTTCTCATAGTCTTAGTTCTTGACTTGTCGAATGTGTTTTTTTAATATTAAAATTTTAATCGATATATTCGTTGTCATTTTCATTTCCTTGTTGCATGCGCAACTCAGTAAATTTTCTTCTGTTTTTTTTCAAATACCATAAATTGTTCTTGACTGACTGACAGAGAAATATTGTTGTTACTAATGGAAACCTTGCTTTTATTAAAACAGTTTGAAGGTAACCCATACAGACACCGAAGGCTACATTCGCAGCAACTTTTAAAAGACCTTGCACCCAAAAACAGCTGTGTCCCTTTTAACCATTCCCACAGATAACTATTAAGTAGCCTCTGTACTAAAATAGGAAGACTTTTATTACAGGAAAGGGTAGGAATTAAAGCAAAATATTAATTACTTTATTAGGTAAGGTAAGGAATGTCACAATTTCTGACACTAATTAATAGGGAGAGTTCAGAAGGACGTTATGTTTTTACATTAGTTAGGAACAGGATCACGTTGAAATTATCTTATGTATATCTCAAGGTAGAACAGCTTTCATTGATCATTGATCATGATATTTAACAACATTCTCTACAATGTTAAATTTTATTGCCAGTGATTTATATACATTTGAGTGGCTGCAGTTTTCATGGAGTGACCCATGTAACTAATGTGAACGTGTCATTTTCATGCACAACACTACCAAAATACCATATTCATAGAGCTGAAAGCAGTATACCTTCCCTAAAGATATAGTATGTGTCTGTGTAGCAAAAGCTAGTTATTCTGCATGGTAGTTGTTGGGGTTTTTTTTTTTTTTTAAAGCTTGACAACGATGCTTAGCATACATCGTGCTGTGTACACTGCATTATACAGATATTTCTTATTCCATGATAATCAATACAGGTATCATTGCATTCATGTTTTGTTAATAAGACTGCACTGTACAGTATTTCAGGTGGCGTGTGTTCATGTGGGCTCTAAAACATTGCTAAGTTTTGTTTTTGGTTTCTATTGTTTAGGATCTGAACCGTGAGGTTGTGAAGACAGACAGTGGAACTGTTAGAATACCTGAGTTGGACTTTGAAATCCCTGCATTCACACAGAAGGGTGGTGAGTATTTCTGGGGAGAGTCCATGTAACTGTAAATGGATTTGCTATTCTGTTTGCACTGTTCGAGGCACTGGTGTGATGTGAAGCGTATGCTGGTTTATATTTAAGAATTATTAACTTCTCTTTTGCAGCACTATCCACCATTGAGGGACTCCTCGACAGAGCGGTAGCAGGATTAGAACAAGATCAACCAATACGACAGGTGTGTGCTTTTTTGCTTGTCTCAGAGCTAATATTGATGATCTCAAACT
>JANDJT010000060.1:12122964-12152355 GCA_024331685.1 Stegophilus panzeri | reverse complement strand
ATATTTCTGTAAAGCTGCTTTGAGACAATGTCTATTGTAAAAAGCGCTATACAAATAAAATTGAATTGAATTGAATTTTTAAACCAAACATGAAGATTTACATGTTGGAAAGCCAATTCACAGGCAGAAAGGATGTGAAAAACATTTGTTACTTTTGCTTCACAGTGACTTTATCTAGGTGTGAATTTGCAAACCTCAGTCTTGGGATATGAACAACAAAAAAGTGAGGATTTTGCATTTCTCTTGTCAATAAACAGGTCGTTCAGTAATAAAAGTGCAGGGGAAGATGTGCTGTGCGTTGCTGTTTAATATTTTCTTTCAGTATGTATCATATATTTCATCATAATATAGTATTTGGGTAGACAATTTGTTTGATTCGTTTCATGTTTTTCTTCCATGTCAGTATTAAATACGTAAAGACCTTTTGGCAAGGTCTGCCTAATTTATATACTTTATGATGTGAAACATCTGACATGGACCTGGATATCATGCTGTAGGATATACACTTGTGTTCATTTTGTAACAGTTGAATAATGTACATGTGGCAGAGTTTTTTTACTAATTCACAACTCCAGGATCCCCAGTTCAGTCCTGAGCTCTTATTAATGTCTATGCCATGTTTCACATATTCTCTGCATGGTGTGTTCTTTAGTTTCCTACCTCCTCCTAAAAACATGTCTTTAGGTGGATTGATGACTTTAAATTGCCCCTAGGTGTGAATGTATTTGTGCATGGACTGGCATTGAGTATTCCTGCATCGTGCCTAGTCTCCCTGGGATAGGCTCCGGATCCAGTTAGAACCTGACCAGGCTAAAGTACTTACATGTATATGTCCTTATTATACAAACATTTCAGTTTAACCAATATTCATTTTATGATTCATACTGGAGTCGTCCTGTCTGCCTACTTATTCTTTTTTGGTAAAAGTCTGTTTTATTAGCAGGCTGGATTACCGAGTCAGTGAATTACAGAACCTACTTTGAAATTTTGAACACACGAGCCATGATTTACTGCCATTTTTTCCTTTGTTTGCCTTGTGTTCATGTCAAGATTATGTCAGGAGAAATGGATGCCCACATCATCCTAGATGATCCAGCAGGGAACAGTTACCTGCAGGTAAGCTTATTTCTTTCTATGACTTTTAAGACTGACATTCTGAATAAGATTAAGCATGAAGTTTTTCTCTGTAGAACATTTACGCTCCAGACCTCGATCCTGAGATGAAGATCGAAAAGTATGTGCGAACGTTCGAACAGGACGAAGACCTTGGACTAAATGACATGAAAACAGAGGGTTATAGCGAGGCTGAGAAATGAGACGGACATAAACCAGCAGCCAGGGGGTCAAGATAAATTACAGCTATGATTTTTTTTTTTTTAAATGTTTTTATTCAGGAAGACCTATAAGAGTAATTATGTCAAGTGTACCAAAAAGGGAGAAAATGCAAGTTCTAGCTTGACCTATAAGTTAATGTAAATGCCCTGGTTTCCTTTCAGCTACATACACAGAACATTTCTTTTGGTTTTGTATTTGGCTAAACCAGTGAATTAAGTGATTACCTACTTATATTTAAAAAGCCTATTATTTAAATAGCACTTAATTTGTTACTAACGGCATATGCATTGATTTTCTTTAAACCAGGTAAAGAAATAACTGTACATAATGTATGCATTGTGTTTGTATAATAAACATGATATGAACCGGTTCTGTGATGGTTTTAATGAGTTGTAAATAATGTCAGATAATAGCATGGGTGTAAAAGTAGGCCTAATAATAAGCATGTGTAATTAGACTGAGTCATAAACAGGATCAGTGTAATTCATGCAGCTTTCTGCGGCTGGGAAAATACACAGATAAACACCGAGGAGTCTTTGTGCCTTCTTCAGGTTCTCAACATTTATTGAATTTAAAACAGGAGGAAGAAAAACAAAAAAAAAACCAAATGTGTCACTTCAAAGCAGCGAGAACGACAACAAGCACTGGTCTAAAAACTACTAAAGAATGTATGCTAATGTTCAGCCCATGTTTTTCTTTCTTCAATCCGTTCACAGTCCACCTTTGTTCATGGCCAGGTTGAACATGTCCGCCGCTTTGTAGCCAGTAGTGGTTAGTGTTCATCTCGATGTGGACACGGTGCCTCATATACAAGCATTTCTCCGCGAAACAAATCAAATTCAGACAACGCAGAATCAAGCGAGAACAAGAAACAAAAATGTTACTTTAGAGACTCAAAATGGTGGCACCGCTGTGTGGAGCCGTGATAGCAGTGTCCTCGGTCATGAAGCCCCATCACTTGCTCTTGGCTGGTTTCTCGGTTTTCTTGGGCAGAAGAACGGCTTGGATGTTTGGCAACACTCCGCCCTGGGCGATGGTAACGCCGCCTAAAAGTTTATTCAGCTCCTCGTCGTTGCGGACGGCGAGCTGCAGATGGCGGGGGATGATCCTGGTCTTTTTGTTGTCTCTCGCTGCGTTTCCGGCCAGCTCGAGGATTTCAGCAGTCAGGTATTCCAGCACAGCGGCCAGATACACGGGCGCCCCCGCGCCTACCCGCTCCGCGTAGTTCCCTTTGCGTAACAGTCTGTGGACACGACCCACTGGAAACTGAAGTCCAGCTCTGGATGAACGAGACTTGGCCTTAGCTCGGGCCTTTCCTCCGGTTTTGCCCCTGCCGGACATATTCAAACCACAATAACGCTACACAGTAATGTTTACAACTAGCTCTCTGTTTCAATCGCAGTCACCGCGCTGTATTATGATGTAAGCAGGGTTTGATATTTATACCCCTGTCCTGACTCGGATTGGACGAGCTGCATCGCTACACCGCGACCAATTACACCACACTGTGTGTCGCGCGACCCAATGCAAACATCCTATCAGAGTCGAGTCTGCTTTTACTGTAATTTGCAAGCGAATTCTATAAATATAGGCGAATCCACCGCACATAAAGTATACAGAGCTGAACCGAGGAGATTTGAGGTTATTTTGACGAACCGAAAAGATGCCCGAACCGTCGAAAACCGCCCCAGCACCTAAGAAGGGCTCGAAAAAGGCTGTGACCAAGACACAGAAGAAGGGGGACAAGAAAAGGCGCAAGACCAGGAAAGAAAGCTATGCCATTTACGTGTACAAAGTGTTAAAACAAGTCCACCCGGACACTGGTATTTCATCCAAAGCAATGGGTATCATGAATTCATTCGTGAATGACATCTTCGAGCGCATAGCCGGCGAAGCTTCACGCCTGGCTCATTACAACAAGCGGTCGACCATCACATCCCGAGAGATTCAGACCGCCGTGCGCCTGCTTTTGCCAGGAGAACTGGCCAAACACGCCGTGTCCGAGGGCACCAAGGCAGTGACCAAGTACACAAGCTCCAAGTGAAGGTAGGAGCACAAGATGGACTGAACGGAAGAGGCACCTACGGAAGACGGAAGTGAGCTTTGCTCTTTGATACCGCATGTTTATTCCGGGGTTTTTGTGAAGACATTTTACAAAAAAGAAGAAGAAAAACCCTGTATATTGCAGCCATTCGTCTTTTCTTTCTTGCTTTTATTGAATGTTCGTCCTGAAATGTACTTGTTTGCATGTGTGAATGAAGGCATAGCTTTCCTCATGTATGTAACACTTGGTGCTGTTTGGCTCCAGAATGCACTTCATAACATTGCTGTGGTGCCTGACAGAAAACCTGGGGACAGTTGGGGGTGGGACTCGATTTTATGTACTGTATGTATGTGTCTTGATAATGAATATTAGTTCACAATGACTTTTGTCAACTCTCAGAATAAACATGTTGACACCAGTGCATTCCTGAAGTTTATTGATGTATAGTCGATCATAAGGGTGTGACTGGCATCACTAATGACATGATCATCATCAGGAATCCTGAAAATAGTTTTAAGATCAGTGTTAATGTTTTAAACGCTATCCTGTATTAGTGAGAATTGCATCAAAATCATATTCTAAGCTGTGGTACCTTTTTGTAAAATGTGCTACAAGGCTACCCTTGCTTCTTAAGGAAAAACAAACTAAACAAAACACCAACACAAACTGTAAGGTTAGGCTTTTTAAGGATTTGCATTTTGCCTTTTATGAGTTCTTCCATTCTCTTTAGTGTCCTCATTCTCCAAGAGAATCATGACAAAACCTGTTTTCAAATATTTTAATAGGTGGTCTTACCTTGTTCTGGAATTTATTTATTTATTTTCTTGATTTACAGTCTTAATGTCATTGATTTTTTTTCTTCAGTGAGCATTAGCTTGATTACATTTTAGCACCAGGTTTGTGTAATAACCTCTGATTTGTTTGGTTCCAGCCCTTTGAGAGTAATATAAAAAATGTAACGACCCACCCTCCTGACCCTAGTAGATCTGTATTGCTGCTATACTTTATACATTTCGTAATTCTAACTTTATAATCTTAATTTTAAATTTAGCTGTCACAGGTTTATATCTGTGTTTGCCTTTCAAAACAGTTTCTCATCACATTAGCAACTGTAAAATTGGATAACATCATACTGACCTGTTTCAGTGACCCAAACACTACTTGATGCTTTGGGGAAGCTGCTGGTATTGTACTTCTTTTCTTTCTACGTGCACTAAATGCCCTGTACCAAAAGAACTGAGAGTGTGTTTGGTGTTAGCTGCTACAATTCTTGGCACGCTTGGCATCTAACTCTTAGCTTTCATTATCATTCTGAGCTGCAAGTTTGCTGTGAAGAAAAAAAGGCAGACGCCCTTATCCAGAGCAACTTCATGCTTTGTAGTCTCGATCAAAAACATTTCCTCATGCTAGTACAAAAACAGGTCTAATAATACTATCATGTTAAGGAATTAAGACTGCTTTAAATCTGATGCAAGCAGCTATAGTAAGCCAGGAGAGGGAGGCACAGGAGTGGGGTGATGTGGGAGATCTTGATGGACTTTCCCAGGTTGTTGTTTAGGGGAAACTTTGATCCTTTTTTTTAATTCAGTTTGGAATTAAATGACATTTTTGTTCTATTAACTGCATTACATATCCAGGGTTCACACAGGTCATGGAATTTCTGGAATGTCATGGGAATTTAATGTCTATTCCAGTCAGGGAATATCAGGGAATTTTGTTTGTAAAATTTTTCAAATGTATTAGCTAAAATGTGATTTTATATATATAATTAGTCTTTTCTTTTTTTTTTTTCTTTTTTTAGTGTACTTATTTGCTGAATGTGACATGGTGTTATGGGTTAAAAATGTACTTAAAATGGCTTACAGTACCTTGTAAATGAATTGATTTTATTTCCATTAAAGAAATATATTTTGTTTTATTAGGACCATTTTGTTTATGAGGTGTAAAGACTAGTCATGAGATAAGTATACGTTCTTTTTAAGTAATGAAAACTAAGTTTTGCACTGAAAATGTCTGTTAACCAGGAAATCAAGCTCACAGATTTAATGGGTAAAATAGTTAGTTTTTTTCTGCTCAGTATCCAGGCAATACATTGTACCATTCTTCATACAGTAGGTCTTGGAAATTCAAGATTTTGGTCAGGGAAAAGTCATGGAATTTTACATTTGACTTGGAGTGGGAACCCTGATATCAAAAGCTTTCGCTGTATTCAGTCTGGATTTGAGGTAGTAATAAATACTGAAAAAAAAGCACAGAAGGCAAACATGAGTGTAGAGAAAGGAGAAAGGCTTTTATTTTCTCTTAGAACCTTATATTTTACACATCTGTATAACAATTATCTACGTATATCATTATTTTTCTGCATCTTATTTTTTGTATGTAATGTATCTTGTATTCACTCACCAAACATTTTATTAGGAACACCTGTACATTCACATTTACATTTATTCATTTAGCAGACGCTTTTATCCGAAGCAAATTACAAATTAAAAAATACAAGCAAAGCGATATATATCAAGCAGAGAACAATACAAGTAGCACTAGCATCCTCACACCATACTGTACACCTACTCATTTATGCAATTATCCAATCAGCCATTTGTGTGGCAGCAGTGCAATGCATATCGGGCAGATATGAGCCAGCAGCTTCAAGTAATGTTTATATCGACCATCAGTGGAGCAAAAAATGTGATTTTGACTGTGGCATGATTGCTGGTGCAAGACAGGCTGGTTTGAGTATTTCTATAACTGCTTTTCTCCTGCCATTTTCACAGACAACAGTATCTAGAATTCAATCAGAATGGTGCAATAAAGAAAAAATATTTGATGAGAGGGGGCAACTGAGAATGGCCAGAGTGGTTCAAGCTGACAAACAGTATGACTCCATGGACCCACCCTGAATTGTGTCAACAGTCCAGGCTGGTGGAGGTGGTGTAATGTTGTGGGGAATGTTTTCTTGGTACAATTTGGGCCCATTAATACCAATCATCAATTTAATGCCACAGCCTATTTGAGTATTGTTGCTGACCATGTGCATCCCTTCATGGCCACAATTTACCCATCTCCTAATGGCTACTTCCAGGATGATAATGCACCGTCACAAAGCAAAAGTCATCTCAAACTGGTTTCTTGAACATGATAATGTTCAGTGTTCTTCAGTGGCCTTCCCAGTACACCAGATCTGAATCCAATAGAACATATTTGGGATGTGGTAGAACAGATTTGCAGCATGAAAATGCACCTGAAAAATCTGTAGGAATTGCATGATGCAATCATGTCAACATTGAGTCAATAATTGAGGCTGTCTTACCCAGTATTAGTATAGTGTTCCTAATAAAGTGCTCAGCGAGTGTATGTACTGAATGTGTGTATTTTCTTTTACACACTTATCTGTACGTTAGACGATCCTGTTACAGACCGTGTT
The DNA here is from genome assembly GCA_024331685.1 of Stegophilus panzeri. Taxonomy (NCBI): domain Eukaryota; kingdom Metazoa; phylum Chordata; class Actinopteri; order Siluriformes; family Trichomycteridae; genus Stegophilus; species Stegophilus panzeri. The sequence goes on along the minus strand of JANDJT010000060.1, from coordinate 12,145,552 downwards.
GCTTTGAGTTTGACATATCAAAATCTTGACCGTCTTTCATTCAGATGGATACTGAACCCATGGTATGTGTACACCCTTGTAGGTTTTCAAAGAACAGTTATTGAAATACATTACGTGACATGGAGAGAGATTTTAAAAAAAGATTTTATTAACAGCTTAGAAACAAAATATCCCTTTCTCCAGACATTATATACTCTTTCTTCAACAGACCAGAAACAAAGACAATTGAACGGTGAATAGAATGGGAACGGATGAAAAGGAGGAATAAAGAACTTGCATTTTTACTTTCTTGAAAACAGCAAAAGCTCTCATGGGAAGTAAAAAAAAAAAAAAAACACCTACAACTTCCGTAATGTCAGTGCAGTCAAAGGAGTCCCTGGTAGTATTGCCCCATTTCACTGGTAAGATAGGTGAGTGGATGTGGTTGCATTTAAAAAAAAAAAAAAAACCAAAAAAAAAAAAAAACCCAACAAAACAACTAATGGTGGTGTGTTCATCAGTGGTGTTAACCTACGCTCACTGTCTACTATTTTAAAAACACCTGTACGCCTGCTCATTCATGCAATTATCCAATCAGCCAATCATGTGGCAGCAGCACAATACATACAATTATGCAGATACAGGTCAAGCACTTCAGTTAATGTTCACATCAAACAACCATTCATTCAGTGAGTGGTAGTACTGCAGGCAGAAATTTTCAGTTCAGAGGAAGCCTCTGCTAACTCAAATAAGCACTTTTTACAACCGTAGTGAGCAGAAAAGCATCTCAGAACCAGCAACATGTCAAACCCACAACAGAAGACCATATTGGAGTTCTATTACTATCAGCCAAGAACAGTAATCTGAGGCTACAGTGGACACAGGCTCACTGAAACTGCACGGATGATCAGAAAAACATAGCCTGATCTAATGAATCTCGATTTCTTCTGCAGTACACAGATGGTATGGTCACAATTTGGCACCAACAGCATGAATCCACTGACCCAACCTTCTTTGTGTCAACAGTTCAAGCTGGTGGAGGTGGTGTAATGGTGTGGGGAATGTTTTCTTAGCAAGCACCCACTCTGACCATTCTCATTAAAGTGATCTTTATCATCAGCAAGGCATTTCCACTCACAGTACTACTTTGTGTTTTTCCTCACTGTTGTAATCTCTAGAAAGTGTTGTGTATGAAAATTCCAGATCATCAGTATAAAATACTCTAACGAACCTGTCCTGCACCAGCCATTCTGTTTGATGTGAACATTAACTGAAGCTCTTGACCTGCATCTCCATGCTTGTAAGCACTACACTACTGCCATACGATTGGCTGGGTGGATAATTACATGAATGAGCAGGTGTACAAGTGTTCCTAATAAAGTGGTCAGTCAGTATATAATGCAAGTGCACGGACACGATGGGACTGAATACTGAAGTGACATGGTCCACACACAGAAACAGAATTTTTACAAGGGCAAAGTAAAAAATTTTTGTGATTGTACTCCACTGAAAGAATTCTGCATTTCTAGACACGATGCATAACAAAAGCCTAGGAAAGAAGTAGTCTTAAAAGACTTATACTTTACATTATTTGTCATCTTGTCTGGTTATACAGATTACCAGAAAATTTTATTGTTGATGACAAACTGGACGGGGAAAAAAAATCTTAAAATCATATTCATCTTGCATTTCTTCTCAAATCCGTCCAGAATTTAAGATTTTAGGTTGAAACTCTAAACTCTAGCACAAAAATGTTACACTATTTGTGAAGACACGGTGAACTTGACATGGAGTGAGCTCATTTTGTGAATGTATAACCCCAATAACAAGTACACAGAGACTGAGGGAAATGCTGCAATGTGTACATTCCATACAGGCAGACAGGCAGACAGGATTAACACAGGCTGTAGTTGCCTGTAAACCTTCAAGTTGAATGTATTCGGTTTCAGTAGATCACACAGTAGAGCTACTATATGAAAATGCTGACGTTACCTAAAATGCTCCGAAATGTTGGTGTTATGTGAGGAGAAAAGATGTTTTAAAAAAAAAAAAGGACGTTTTATCACAGTCAATAAATACGACAACACAAAAAAATGAGATGTTCCAGTGGTTATAATTCATCTCCTATATGGTTTTGTGAATCATCATCTCCTGTTGTTTCTGTCAAAAAACAAAATAAAAACATGTACACAATCATTTACATTGGTAAAATTTAAAACTTGCACTGAAGAAAATAGTTCATGAACTGAGTTTTGTATGATTATGTGTTTGGGTTGAGCCTAATTTACTGTTTATGATTAAACGTGTCAGGTTTTTTTTGTTTTTTTTTTGTGCGCGCGCGAATATGGGCACCTTTGGTTTGGGTAATAAAGGTTAAACAAATCTGGTTTAGATTTCATATGTACAGTGCTTTGCATATGTAAACGGTTATGGAGGGCAGTAGACAGAGATGCAGCCAAAAGACCAAGGGTAATGCTCAACATAATGCTACCACTGCCATGCTTCACTGATGGGATGGTGTTCTCAGGGTGATGAGTAGTGTGGTGTTTCTGCCAAATGTAGCACTTTTGTCAGCCAGATAACATTTTCCAACAAGACTGCTGAGTTATGAACTTTACTTTCACACTATCCATTGTTACCCAGATGAGGATGGGTTCCCGTCCGAGTGTGGTTCATCTTAAGGTTTCTCTCTCCTATCATATTAGGGAGTTTTTCCTCGCCACCAGCTTGTTCCATAGGTATTAATCCACACACTTAAAATCTGTATCCTGTGTTTATATATTCCTATAAAGCTGCTTTGAGACAATGTCCATTGTAAAAAGCGCTAAACAAATCAAATTGAATTGAAATTGAATTTTCTATCTTGTCTTTTTGCAAATTTCTAACAGTTTTATATGGCTCGTCATTCTTTCATAGTGCACAATTTTGTGGAGTGGCCAGGCTATGGTAGTCCTGTGAACAGCTTCTCCCATCTGAGGTATGGAGTTACCCATGGCCTCTTTAAACAAAAGCCTAATTGTGCAAACGATGTAATACTATGCATTCTGTGAATACTTGTTCAACAAACTGTATGTTTGCGTATCAAGTAAGTTACCTTTGTCTTCTTTTTCTTCTGCTATTGTTGGCTCTGTCTCAGTATCTTCTTTTTTATTCTCCTTGGTGGGAGGTTCCTCTACCGGTTTCACCTCCTCAGCTCCATCTGGAACATCAAAGATTTTTCAGGACACACCAAATTCAAAGTGAGTAGAAGCTACAACAGAAAAACCAAGAGTCAAAGACTCGACTGTGAGTCATTTTTCCTCTTACTGGACTCATCTTTGGGAGAGATGACTTTCTCTGAGTCGGTGGTGTTAGTTTTGCCATTGTCAGATCTGGTGGAGTTCTTTTCTTTAGGTTTTGGTTTGGGCTTTGGCTTAGCAAACTTGGCTTTGTTGAGCAGGTAGGTGACCTCTCTGTCTAAGAGGGAGAGTTTGGCCTCAATGTCTTTAGATAGCAGCACAGGTCTCTCTGTAGGAGAGCGTTTCTCCTGCTCAGCCACAGTTTCATTCTTCCAGGCCTACCAATAATAAAATAAAACAGGGGAAAAGAGGAGAACATCAGCCAAGTAATTAAGACCTCACATTTGGACAAGGAATAGTCAATATTGCTTTATTACATACCATTGTCTCATTTATGACTTTCTCCAAGGTCTTCAGCTCAACTTCAGTAAAAATCTGATCATCTTCTGAAATCAATTTAGCACCCCTAAATAGAAAACCAATTGATTAAGCAAAAGCCTGTCAGATCAAACCCTTCAATTCCGTAATGTTTTTTTTAAAAAAAAAAAAAAAAAAAAAAAAAAAAAAAAAAAAATCTACAAACTATGAAATCTGGACAAGGGCATCTGATAAAAGCAGTATGCTAGCAAAATATACTATTAGGATTTTGCTCTGTTTAAAACATCCCAAGACTCACTTCAGGAACATGGAAGAGTGGTTGAGCATGCTGTCAAGTGCTGCTAGTCTGTCTGGCCATTTTTTCCTCTCATCCACTCGGAAGAACATGGCTTTGCACAGCTTCTTCAGCTCGGTCAGCTTCTCCTTCAGCTCTTTGGTTCCTGCTGAATAGCCCTCATCATCCAACCATGCTGAAGCCTCACTGAGCTTGCTGGAGATTGCCTCCTTCTCCTCTTCAGAGACCACAGCCTGGTACTCATCCTGGTACAGCTTATCCTGTAGAGGGAGGAAAGATGGGTCATTTAGACAATAATAAAGCTCAGTTCTAAACTAAGGGCACTTTCACACCCATTAGTCTGTGTAGAAATCAGAGCAAAAAAACGATGCATTTGGTTTGATTTCATCCATCCATCCATTTTCTGTACCACTTATCCTACACAGGGTTGTGGGGTGCCTGAAGCCTATCCCAGGGGGCTTGGGGCACTCAACGGCTGCTCCCTGTTGAGCACCTCTGCTCTGGGGGACACCCTGGACAGGGTGCCGACCCAACCCAGGGCTCAATTGCACGCACATTCACAGACTACAGACAATTTGGAAATGCCAAATCAGCCTACAACACAAGTCTTTGCTTTTATTAAAAAAAAAAAAAAAAAAAAAAAAAAAAAAAAAAAAAAAAAAAAAAAGTATAAAGCCTTTGCCTGTAGAAATCATGCGCAAATCACAAAAATCACCCACTCACAACTGGACGTGGACCAAGACCATCTCACCAAGGCATTCTCAATGCCATTTTTTCCTATACCAAAGCATGATTGCTGTGTTCTCACCTGCCAAAATGAACCGCACCAAAAGGGCATACGCACCAGGGTTCAATTCAAAAGGATTCAAGACTGCATAGGTGAAAGCACCCTAAATTACTCAGGTCATATAATCCAAGACTATTTAAATCTGGGTACAATAGTACTGGAAAACAATGCTGAAGCTCTTCTATTAGCTGCATTATTAAAATTACAGCACTCCCATCACTCATGCCATAAGCATTAGCTGAGCTGCAGAAAAGCAAATGGAGTACAACAAGTTGTACCTGAGTCTCAAATACGAATGCCTCCAGGCTGTTTAGTGACTTTTCCCGCTCTTGTTTTTCCAGATCTCGGTCCGTCAGATCCTGCAGTCTGAAGGGAAAGGGCAAGAAACAGTGATCATTTTTATGAAGCTCTTGATCATATGACCACACACTTTCATCCATGGCACTCAAAATTAACATCTATTCTGCTACAGAAAACAGACAGACACTTCAAATGCTTACTTCTTTTTGGAGTCATCAATGTCTTCTGGGCTAGGATTAAGTACATCATTAACCTCCAGCTCCACTCCAATATCTACTGAGATTTTGCTCTTTTTCAGGGGTTTGGGTTTATTCTCTGCCTCCTTCTCTTCCTCTTTTGCTCCAGCTGCTTTCTCCTCATCAGATTTTTCTGATGCCTCAGCCTCCTTCTCTGCCTGTGTGATGAGGATTTAGTATTTGATTGGGAAGGCTTTGACGTTACATCAGTGCTTAACTTTACAAGCCACAGTTCTTTAAGTAATCACAAATGCTTTAAAGTGAAATGTATGTGACATTAGCAAAGAAATGCACCGTATTTAGAGAGAGAGAGAGAGAGATAGAGAAAAATCATTACTGTTTAAAATCAAGCTTTCTTACCTGAGACTCCTCTTTGTCAGAGCCTTCATCAGATTTCTTCTCCTCAGCCTGAGGCTCTTCTTTGCTTTTCTCCTCAGTCTCAGATTGCTCTTGGGCAGCCTCATCAGTCTTCTGCACCACCTCTTCCTGCTCTTTTCCAGCTTCAGGAGGAACCTCCTCTTCATCCTGAAACAAAAACATGGCTTTGAATGATATTGTTGAGACAAGGGTGGACCAATGACTGAGTGGACAACACGGCACCATTTACTCCCACTGTATGGTTATATTTGGTCAAACTGAAAGTCGCCATGTTGAGCGAGTTTGTGCAGTAAATCAGAATTGGAGCCAGAGCTCGCACGGTAGATACGACGGGTCGGACAGCGCGCCCGCCTCTCTCCAGACCATATTGTTCATGGACACCCCCCTGCCTTCAGGCCAGAAGCAAACATGTTGAGAGTTACTACCTGAACTTATGATGAAGCACTGAATGCTATGCCAAAGTAGTAAGTACAGAAATATTCATTAATAAGTAAAGTGCAAAACTGTATTCAACACTTACATTCAACACAACCGATTTAAAAAAATAATAGTAATTATTATTTTCCTTAAATCACTGTTGTCCATGATCTGTATCTAGCTCCGACACCTGCGGAACGGAGAAGTGCGCTTCTATGTGCCACTCTTTCTTTTGTTGGAGTTAATTTCAAAAGGCATGCCTCGCTAATCTTACCAAGCTACTTCGAGTGTTAGCTAAGGTTATACAGTCAATAGTAAATTGTTGTGAAATTTAGCTAGTGTTAGCTGCATTGGTGTGTGCCATCACTTCATTCACTCACATTGGTTTGCTAGTTATAATATCAATCCAAGAGCTAGCTTAGTCATCAGAATGAGCAACATACTGGTAAATATGCAAAGAACACCTAGGGTCTGTTACAACATCTTGCAGCAGAACAAGACATGTCTTTAATACAGAACAGTGAAGAGCTTCATATGTATGTTGAAAAAGTGTGCATGCATGAGGCTTGACTCATGTTCAAATCTGTCAATCATTGCATCAATGATTCAATCATGCCATCTTAATTACCATCAAATAACTCCTAGAAAATGCATTTATTTTAAGGACATGTACGAACGACAGAACACTATTCCTGCTTGTGCTCCATTTAATTATATGGGAATGGGCAGGGTTACAAATTGTACTGCGGCCAGCCACTTTTTGGGTTCACTTTTAAACTCCTGTAACAACGTCCACCCACATACAATATAAAGTTTTTGGAGTGGACAAAGTAGCCTGGGCTGTTAGTGTTTTCCCCCAATAGATTAGATGTGGACAAGTGGATTTCACAACCAGAAAAATTACTCATTACCGATTTTCGCAAAAACAAATGTCAACTTACGTTTACATTTATGGCATTTGGCAGGCGCCCTTATCAAGTGTGACTTACATTTATCTTAATTTATACAATGGAGCATTTGAGGGTTAAGAGCCTTATTAGGTGGATTAATTAGTGTGCCTTAATTACAGATTAAGGTTTCAGAATCAGAACCTATAAGTATGTGGAAACGCTGATGAAACCTGGCAAAATAATAGCACTGCAAATGTGTGAAGTACGTTAGAAACTTTGTTAGAAGACAACAATAATCCTATACTTCTTCGTTTCCCCTAGTCTGTATGAATGCATTAACTAGTTAACTAGCTTGCCATATTATTAGCTACCGGATTTTAGCCTATTGGGTCAGTTAGGTTTCCAGCAACCAAAACATGGGACTGGACAGCAAACTGGAGCCTTTACTTGCCGAATGGACTAGCTAATGAATGAATAGTTGTTTTCACCCCTACTGAGGTGTAGTCTAGTTGGATTCATAGATTACTTAATGTTGAACTGTACCTGTACTGCTTCTGTCACATTAGCAGTGGGCTCTGTGCTCCCACCTCCAAACAGGCTGGAAATAGTGTTCCCCAATTCTTTAAGGACAAAAAGAAATTATTTTTTTAAAAATTAAATTGTATCAACATAAAATATGCATATGCAACAGGGAACTTAGTAGAAAAGGGGCCAGCCACTAGAATAGAACAGAACCTACTAGTGAGAGTCGATTCTTCCTCTTTCTCCTCTACAACAGTCTCGAACACTGACTCCACCTGCAACATAGTTAATATTACTGTCATCAGTATTACTCCATACAACTTTTATTACAGAAACAATGATATAAATCAGAGCGGTAACAGAATGAATGAAAAAGAGAGAGAGAGAGAATAATTTATCTGACCCTGTCTAAAATGAGCAAACCACTCTCGTCCATGTTGAAATGGGCCTTGATGCCTTTGGACTCGGCGTCAGAGTGCTTCTTAAAGCTGTCGCCCACCCCAGACAGCTTCACTGTGGTCAGGTTCACAGAGCCAAACATCCTGATAGAAAATAATTGTTAGTGTAGCTTACAATGATGTCCAAGTAATTACAATTATTTTTTTAAGTCATACAAAAGTAGCTAAACTGAATTGATCATAAGCAGATATAAATCACAATGTTAAAATTGCTGACAACCTGTAGAAAAAAAAAATAACCCACTGTATCAGAGACAAACATTAAAAGCTGGCTGTAGTTCAACGAATCTAGTTTTCTAAATATGAACCAACTCTGCTACTATAGCAGATCCTCTGTTGTGTCTTATCTAACCAGCTGAGGCAGCTCATTTGGACCAGAGACTAGCTACAAGGCTAGAAACATTAAGTCAGAATGGGAACATTTTTCCACTTTATTTACCTTCTCTGGTCCAATTAGTGAACTGACAACATGGTTTGTTGAAATACAGGGTGTCCAAGAAGTCTCCATACATATGGGAAAGTCATACTTTTCAGCAAAATGTCTTTCAAAATTGTTCATACTTAGTTTATATTACATATATTGTTTTTCCAAATAGCCTTTAAGGAATGCCTTTGACAAAAGAAGGACTTCTTGAAAATCATTCTCATGGCTGGATCTGGAAGTTGTCGCAAGGTTGCAATGGATTTTAACAGGAAACATGGCAAGCACATCATGCACACAAGATTGTTGCCGAACTTATAAACAAAAAAAAAAAAAAAAAAAAAAAAAAAAAAAAAAACTACTAAGTTTTGCGGACCGACCAAGAAGTGGACGTCCACGAACATCCACTGAAGAAGGCACAACCAACGTGGTGCTGGCAAACAGTCCCATATGTATGGAGCCTTTTGGGACATTCTGTATAGCTATTGTTGCCATTTATTCATGTTAGATGGATCTTTATAAATGAGGAATTTTACATAGATGGATCTTCAAAAATTTTAGTTGAATACCCCCCTGCAATATTGTCTCTAATTATTTCCTGAAATGATCATGCATTGAGTTGTGTCTGCTTTTCTTACTCTTGCAATAAACTCACTTCTGATCCTCTTGGCTGAGGAAGCTGAGGTCTCCGTAGTTAATGTTGAAAATGAAGTCATTGGTGTAACGGTTGAAGGTGATGACTTTGCGCTGGGGATATGGCGCCATCCTCTGAAACAAAATGCGCTTGTTGTGCTTGATTCCCTTCGCACCTTCATCTTCATCAGTCTCACGGCTAAATTCCACCTAAGAAGGAGGTGTTAAGAGAATTTTTAAGAACATAATAAAAAAGTGCCATCGAGCATCATTCAACCATGAGACTCGAGACGTTGTTCGCTTACCTGTATCGGAAAGACGGCTGCGTCTCGGACCAGAAAGGGTTTGACTTTAAATGCTTTACTCAGAGCTGCAGCCTGGTACACTGCACCCATAGCTGCTGCCTCATCAGCATTTATGTTCTTTGCCAGCTCTTCTCTACAGGGAACAGGATGGGTTAACAATGGCTCCAGAATGACAGTATTGCACAATTTTATAATAATATTGTCCAATGGTGTGTTTTCTTTGGGATCAGTAATTGTTGCTCATGGATACACAAAGCAGACCTGTGCTAGCTTTAGTAATTGTGTGGCAACCTGGGAAAACCCTTTACATGCTGAACATTTTATATTTTCTATTATATATAGATTGAAAAAAAAAAAAATTTAAAAAAAAAAAAAAATGCTGTTTCCCCTGACCCAAAATACATTTTCTGTTTTGCATTCATCTCAACCACAATTCAATTAACAGGATTTAAAAAAAAAAAAAAAAGGGAACAGTGCAGACATTTTGACAGCCGGTATCTGATTACAAACTGAATTGATAAGACTTGCATCCGTGGTCATATGGCGGGTAACTAATCAAGAATTTGATCAAAGCCTGACATTCACGTTTGTTAATCTGGCTCAGGAAGACAGCCCAGACAAGATTAAAAATTACATTCAATTTCAATTCAATTTTATTTGTATATGGACATTGTCACAAAGCAGCCTTATGAATATAAATATATAAATTCTGGATATTTTAAATTGATAAAATTATCCTGAATGAGCAAGCCAGAGGTGAAGGTGGTGAGGAAAAACTCCCTGGGACGACATGAGGAAGAAACCTTGAGAGGAACCAGACTCAAAAGGGAACCCACGCTCATCTGGGTGACACCGGATAGTGCGATTATAAATAATTTCCCTTATAACTGTATACTATATTAGTCACAAAGTGAAACTGTGTAACCAGAAGCTTATGAACAGTTTCAGTTTGAGCATCAAAGTCATTTCTGAACTTTTTGGAGCAATTGCAGTCCTGTGGCTGCAATTAAATAAAAACTATAAATAAATAAAAATACCCGTGTTGTTTTAGTGAAATTTAACTATGGCGTCAGAGTATTCTGTAATATTTGACTAAACACAATTTTTAAATCTTTTAGAAAATCAGCCCCGACAATGGGTTTTCCCCAGACTCCAACTAGGAATGACTTCCACTTAACAGCCTGAACCATGCAGACAGAAGAAGACAAAAAGTAGCACCTGCGAGAGGAAAACTTACTTATTTGTTGCTTTGAGAAGCACGTCCTGTACTCTGGGAACTCGTGTGGCTCCTCCAACCAGAATGACTTGTTCAATCTCATCCTGCAGAACCAAATGTCATGTTCACATTAAAGGGGAAATGCACATATTGTACCAATAAGAAGCTGTAATGATGAAAACAAATGTTATGTAGAGGCCTTTACCAAAGACATCTCAGAAGCAGCAAGCGCCTGCTGCACTGGTACTGGCACTCGGTCAAACAGATCAGCGCACAGAGCCTCGAACTCGGCACGGGTCACCTTGGCCTTGAAGTCGATATCATCCATCAGCCCCTCAATCTGGAGGGGAAAGCAGAAAAAGCTTCAAAGTCTAATCATTTGATTCTAAAGTTCATAAACAATGTGAAAATCATTTTATATTTAAACTTGATATAACAAGTTTTCCCTGAAGGCTTTATAGATTAAATCCTAAAGTTTTAGAGAGTAAAATTTCAGTGACCTTTCTTTATTAATATTTAACACAGCAAACAGTCAGTATGTGTGTGTGTGTGTGTGTGTGTGTGTGTGTGTGTGTGTGTGTGTGTGTGTGTGTGTGTGCTCATCTCTTAATGCATAGCCCCTTCTTACCTGAGCTACATGTTCAGCATTTGCGCTCAGTACTGTCTTGAGTCTTTGAGCCTCCTTCAGCAGTTTGGCCATGGCGCGTGCATTCTCCGTTACGTCTTTCTTTGATTTCTTTTGCTCGTTGAAAATTTTGGCTAGGTGGTCCCTCAGTCTCAGCTCCATTTCAAAACCCCCAAGAGTCCTATCAAAGCTAAACATAAAGGACAACAGTACTTTCAACAGAGCCACACGTATATTAAAATAGTTTACATAATTTTTTTCCCCCCAAACCCACCGAGGCGTAAATATAATTTACGATATAAAAAGTCTGCCATATGAAATTAAATAATTTAATGTCATTAGTAATTTGATAAGGCAAAAACAAAACAGACTTTGCCTTTTAAGAGTGAAACTTTTTTTTTTTGTTTATTTAAAGTGACTCCATAAAACAGGCGTGTATATTTTTATTAGCCGATCCTTTGACCAATTTTTCAAGCTGTAGTTTAATATAAAATGTCATGCACTGTGGTAACTGATGCAATAAAGCCTTAAATAAGACTTAAGGGACACTGCAGTAAAAAGTAAATCTGGTGTAAACATTCATATTTGTTTATTACAGCAAAAGCAAAAAAGCCATATATCTTTAAATGAGAGTATATTGAAGCGCTGTGCCTGCATGTAGAGCAAGAGGACACAGGGAGAGGCGACATTCAATCCAGAGAACCTGAGAGCATCAGCAGTTACAGGGAATCTGCTGCTTTTAAAAACACACCACACACTAATTGGGCAAATGTGGAATCCATCTTCCTAGATGTACGGGTAAATGCAGAGTAACAAGCCAACAAAATTCATTCCCAGTTATTTTCCTAATTAAATATATAACCATATTCATAGATTATCACATTTCAATCATTACTCTGAAGCAAACGCTTTGATCCATACAGCATTTGTAATGTTCTGACATGCAACACTAACGTTTAGGAGTTTTAATTTGGCCATTCTTGCTAAAAAACGCATCATAGTCGACATGATTTTTTTGTACATTAGTACAGAATCTCACATTTACATTAGTTTTTCCCACTGTAATGCAATGTTTTATTACTCTGTGTAATTCTGTTATTTAAATGGCACCATGTCTTTCAATTTTTTGTAGTCTAAAATTTAAACAAACAAAAAAAAAAATTACAACTTTTCATTTAAAGAAATCATTACGCATGTATGCAAGATGTTAATTTCAACTATAATAAATAATAATAATAATAATAATGTCAGGTGAAATTACAGAATTATGCTAGACAAGAAGACACCATCAGCTCCAGATTAGCTTGTATGTAGCGCACAACACTGAGGTGATTTATACTGTAATCTAGAGATGTCCTCAATAAAGATTTTATTAAACAATTTAAAAACGTTTCATTCTATTAAAAAAAATTGAAAAAAAAAGGGATGTGCTACAAAAATGTGCTTTAAATAAAAAAAAAAAAAAAAAAAAAGTTCAGTGGGCTGAAAACAAACAGTCTCAATTTTAATGATTCGTCTACAAAACGATGAGTGTTCTCATAAAATGTGTATTATGCTATATTGGCCAGCAAGCAGCAAAGCCAACCAGCTTGCAATTTTTTTTCCCCTACCCAGTAGTACTGAAACACTACATTGTTTCATTTGATCAATATATTTTAAAAATTTATCTCATGTCAAATGTCACCATCTTGCTGTTGGTTCAAAATGAATCGATTCACTGATCCCAGGCACTGAAAACTGAGTTAATCCCAAAGTTTAGTGTCTAGTCCACAAAATGTTTTCGGTAATAATCCAACCAATGGATTAACCACCAAAACAAAGATTATCAAAATAATTATTAGCCGCAGCCATAAAAACAAAACAAAAAAAAAAAAAAAAAAAAAACCCCCACAGCCACACAACCTTATCAAATTTTTTTTTTAATTTTTAAAGCAAACCCACATACCATAGTTCTTTGCACAATGTAACATCAGCACAATGTGAAGCACTAACCCGACTCCACGGATCTGCAGCTGAGGCTGTGTGCCTGCCTCTTTGGTCTTTACTGTCTGGTAAGTGACTATAGTGGCTGTTGTACTGCCTGATCCCATGTCGTAAAACATCACATTCTGTTTAGAGGGGGGAAAAAAATATTTTAAGACAATATTAAAATATTTTGAGGGAAAAACAAAAATATTGAGTGAGAACATAAAATTACGTTTTAATTTTTCCTTCCTGCCTGCTTAATTTGAGATACCTGGGCAGTTGAGTTGATGTCTTTCCTCCTGAAGAGTCCATAGTTCAAGGCCACAGCTGTATTATCATTGATGAGCTGAAGGACCTTCAAACCTGCAATCTGAGCAGCCTGCAGGACAGCCCTACGTTCTGCCTGGTTAAAAAAGGCTGGCACGGTGATAACTGCATCTTTAATGGTTTGTTCTGTGAAGACAAATGTACAAAGTGCCACCCTTAGTTCCTCTAAAACAACATGTCACAGCAGTATTTCACAAAGGCAGTCAGACAGACAAACCTGCAAAGTCCTCAGCCAGGCCACGAGAGTAGTTCAATACCATGCCCAAGAGCTCTTCTGGAGTATACTGCATGTCCCTGTGGAATACAAAGAAGCAATATGTAGAGCAATATGGGCAAACTGCAGTAAATGATGCAGTTAGACTACTCATTGATTCCTACAATGAGTAATACTGCTTATTATAGTCTACTGGCTTTATATAAACAATCAGTGAAAGGATCAAGGTACAAGTATTTAAATACAGAAATCACTATTTGAGTCAGAGGCAACTGCACTATGAGGTTCAGTTATTAGGGAGAGAAAAAAGAAAAAGGAAAAAAAAAAAGAAAAAAAAAAAAAAAAAAAAACGCAACAAGAATTACGATTCCTCTGTATTTAACCATTCTGGCCATCAAATGAATGCACTTAGACAATAAAATGTGATTAAACTACCCGTTTCTCACCATAGCAGCTAGCAAAGTTAACCAGTTGAGATCATTTCTGTTTGAAAGCTACTAGTGAGCTAGCTATGCTCTGTGCTCAAGCATATTGAGACAGCTGGTGAAATACTCAACAACTACATCAGGAGTAGATATGATGTTATAAGATAAAGTGCCATTTCCCCCCTATTACCACACGCTTTTAATCATTTTAATAGAACTGTTTTGCAGGTATTTTATTTCCTAACATTATTAATATGGCAAGTGTGTTTGACTGTAGATTGTGCTTTAATGACACATTCTCAAATCCACCACTGCTTGGCATCCACCCAAAATGCATCTCACTTATCTATTTAACTCTACAGATCAAGCGGTGATTTTATTTCGCATACCTCAGAGATGACGTATAAAATAGCTAGGTTCAAAACTCATTTTGTCGTATGTTCATATGATAGTAAAATATAAACGTAATTTAATAGCTCATCAAGTACATCAATACGTTATAACAAGGCTGCATATATTTAAAATTTGTTATTTCTCAGTTACATTTTCTCAAATAGTAGAAAGCTGCTGTCTGAACGTTTGCTTAATAGCTTAATGATATAGTGATGTGGCGAAAGTTCCTTTAATACATATGCAAGGAGTAGCTGTAGAGTACTTCAGTAATAAAAGTAAAAGGCACACAAAGTTTCTAGAAAAACAGGATGCTTCGGTTATTTTTATTTTATACTAACACCCACTATAGTGCTGTACAATAGGATATTTAGATCACAAACGTACTGCGACCATCTTCAGGCATCACTGCTTTTATAACTACAGTGCTACTCATTGTAACATCTGCCTAGACACTTTCACTCCTAGTTGAATTTTTTTTTTTTTTTTTTTTTTTTATCTCCTTTCCCTGGTTACTTTAATATATAAAGCTAAGCATATTTTTTTTTTGTTTTTCCACACCATTCTGTGTAAACTCTCGAGACTGTTGTGTGTGAAAATCCCAGGAGATCAGCGGTTCCTGAAATACTCAAACCAGCCCATCTGGCACCAACAACCACGCCACGGTTGAAGTCCCAAAGATCACACCCCCCCAAATTCTGATGTTTGATATGAACATTAACTGAAGCGCTTGACATGTATTTGCATGATTTTATGCATCATGCTGCTGCCAGATGATTGAATGATCATTGCATGTGCAGGTGTTCCTAATAAAGTGGATAGTGAGTGTATATTCAAACCCAGCATAAACAATACATATACATACATTAATATATGTATATACATGAATAATATATATAGGAATGACAGAATACTCACTCAGAGTATTTGAAATACACTGTTCCCCTCTTTTCATCTCGGAGTACCTGGTGTTCAGGAAAGTGTTTCTGATACTGCGCAACCTGTAGGTTATCAGCAGTCTTTCCCAAAAGGCTCTGGAGATACCTGTACACCACTTTGGGATTCTTCACAGACTGAAATGAGCACACATGAAAATTCAATTGAACTCTTTAGAGGAAGTGATGTGAACTTAAAAGTAGTTTAAAAAAAAACTATCAGAAAAAAGGACTCACTACTCCCATAGCGCTGTCCCCAAAAAGTCTTTCGTTTTCTTTTAAGCATACAGCCACTGGAGTTTTCCTTCTGGACTCCCTGAAGAAAAAAAACCCAAACTAAAATATTACTGACTTTTAAGGAGAACAACATCACCAACAAAAAAAACCTTAGGATTTCAGGTTTCGTACTTGTTCAGAGCGATTTCCATCGGCACACCAGGCTTAACTATCGCGACTTTCATCCATTCGCTTCCCAGGTCTACAGACATCACAGCAACTGAAGCTTTTCAACAGAAAGGAATGACGATTAAGACACTTCAATTCAGCAAAATGTCAAATCTGAGAACTGACGACCTTGGTTGAAACTTGTTGAACAAGTAAGCAATAACAGTGAATGAAACATCCCCGCCAAAAAATTATATTCCCTGTGACCAGAACACATTCATTTATTTTTTTATAGCAAAAAAACTATTGACATTAGAGTATGTTTTTTGTAATGATGTGTACACACACAGACAAAACTCAAAATCTAAGCCTCAGATGATTGCAGTTTGTGCTTCACCTGTTGGAGAAGGAAGGAGTGCTAGGGCGAGGCAGAAAAACAACGATAACGGCAGCTTTTCCCTCATTGTAACCTGAAATAAAAAGGAAAACCCAACAGCTCTTAGAATACAGAACAGTTCAAGCAATCCACATTGTTATGGCCATTCAAGCCATGCAAATTATTCAAAGCGTGTTCAGCGTGAAGCAGACAACCATGACTACCCAGGTTCCTGTTATTACATCATCTAGTTCAGGACTCATTTGATGATTTCCAAACTTGAACAGGCCAAGTAAACCTGGTAAAGAACCAATAACTTAACAGAAGTGTGAAAGCATTAAAAAAAATAAATGTTGTGCTGGACTCCAGCTGAACACCTGATCTATAGAAGATGCACATCATGTAGAGACAAACAGGTATAGCCAAGCAGAGTTACCATACAGAAGCTGTTCTCACATGCATATGCAAGACCTGCTTCCTCAAACAAAAGCAAAACTGGTCTGGGGTCAGAATAAAATAGCAACTTCCACTACCCTGCTTTCAAACACGTGGACTTGATTACTGTGGTGCACACAGCCATCTAACACACATATTGCTTTGTTAGGTCATGTATTAATACATATTAGAGATATATACACGTGTGCATTTCGTTTAGCAAATTGTTGATTGTTCTCTTGAACTTCTTAACGTAAACAAACAGATCTAACAGCCATCCCTAGCAGGATAGGTTAACACTGGAGTGTGGAAACTTCTGGTCCTGTTGCCTTTGTCTAATAGTGACGCACACAAAGCAGATAACCGGATCTCTTGAAGGGACCACGAGAGATCCACATTCAAACCGGAGGCTTTAAAGCGATTCATGATGATTATACAAATCTATTGCTCAACTATAAAGTTAAAAAAAACAACAACAAAAAAAACTAAAAGATTTAAGGAGAATGTTGGTGTGACTTAAAGTAAGTGTAATTGAAGAGCAGTTAGCAGGCTGCTCTTAGCTAGCTAGCGGAGCCAAAAAAAAAAAAAAAAAAGCACAAGCAAACCTAAGATCTTATATCGCTGACTAGATGTGAAGACGGGAAATATACACAGATGTTAACGTAACCATTGCCAAGTTCATGGCGCTCGAGCTAAAAATGCAATGTGGTGAAACTTACCTTGAGTGGTAGAAGTTTTTCTATCGGAACTGAATGACTGGTGCAGGTGAAGCTGATCTGACAGCGTGGACAATAAGAAAAGCTCTCCGTGCACTGCTCGAATTTAAATACTGCTCCCTGGTAAATGTCAGATTAATGCCGATTGAGTGAAACCCATGCGGCGGCGGTGTTTTATAGTCACGCTGCACAGCGTTGTCTTGAGATCAGTGCTACAGCACTCACCGGCTCGTTACAGCCACCGGGCCCCTGGACGCGGCGTGATCTCATTGGATCCACACGCCTCGCTGTTCCGCGAGTTAAGCGCTGACCCGGTAGGCTGCT
Organism: Stegophilus panzeri; assembly: GCA_024331685.1. Lineage (NCBI taxonomy): Eukaryota > Metazoa > Chordata > Actinopteri > Siluriformes > Trichomycteridae > Stegophilus > Stegophilus panzeri. The sequence goes on along the minus strand of JANDJT010000060.1, from coordinate 12,127,943 downwards.
CGCCCCACCCCTTTAGGGCTAAATCCGCCGCGCTGATTGGTCCACGTGCCAAGCATATTTCGAATGGTCAGGTATTGCACACACAGGCGTATCTGATTGGTCCACGTTAAATAAATGGGCGTACAGATAACGTCGCAGACATCTTACCGTTTATTTATGCGACAATTTGTAGTTTATAACCGACGCTTTGACGTAGTTCATCGTGTTGTGTCGTAGCCAAGTACAGAACTATATTCTATAGACATATTAACATCTTTAACATGTTTTAGCAGTAATTCTGTGAAAAGCCTGGTGAATAAAGATTCAACAACCAATACAGTACGAATACAGAAATGAACCAGTGAACCAATGAGAAACTACACTAATGCACACAGCCATAACTTTAAAACCACTGACAGGTGACGTGAATAACATTGATTATCTTGTTACAAAGGTACCTGTGGAGGGGTGGGATATATTAGGCAGCAAATGAACAGTCAGTTCTCATAGTTGATGTGTTGGAAGCAGGAAAAATGGGCAAGCGTAAGGATCTGAGCGACTTTGACAAGGGCCAAATTGTATTAGCTAGATAACTGGGTCAGAGCGTCTCTAAAAAGGCAGGTCTTGTGGGGGTTTTCATGGTATGCACTGGTTAGTACCTACCAAAAATGGTCATAGGAAGGACAACGGATAAACCAGCAACAGTGTAGTGGGTGCCCAAGGCTCCTCAAGGGCGAAGGCTAGCCCGTCTGCTTTGATCCCACAGTAGAGCTACTGTAGCACAAATTGCTGAAAAATTGATGTGATTGGAAAGTGAATGCATTTCAGTGTGACATGACTGCAACACACTGATGAAAGTCAAATCCAATACAACAGGGAATTATGTTGATTCATGAAGGCAGTAATTTAATTCTTAAAAAAGCAATCCCCTACTAATTGTTTTCACTGAAGAGTTCAAGCGATGTAGTGCAAAAAATCTTTGAGGTGTGGCACATTGTCCTAATGAAAAAAAATATATATCATATTTTCCCCAGAGTGATTTGCTTTTTATATTTAGTTCAGAGTCTTCTCCATACACTGGACACCCCTATGGTGGTTAAAAGAATAATTCCCTGTGCAGTATATTTATAACTGCAGGCCAATAGGAAATAAATGACTGATGTAAGCAATGTGAAATAAAGGAATTCTTGAAAGTCTTGTTTTTATTCTATACTGGACATGAACTAGTAATAGTTTTAAACATCCAAAATCCTGTAATGTTGATTGTGACCAGAACACACTCGTTTTTCAGAAAAACTATTGACACTGGAGTACGTTTTTTGTAATGATGTGTTCGTTGTTCTGACAAAATTCAAAATCTAAGCCTCAGATGATTGTAGTTTGTGCTTCACCTGTTGGGGAAGGAAGGATTGCTAGGGCGAGGCAGAACAACACCAATAACAGCAGCTTTTCCATCATTGTAACCTGAACGAAAAAGGAGAACACAACAGCTATTAGAATTAATTTCAGTTGGAGCAATCTACGTTGATATAGCCGTTTAAGCCATGCAAATCATTCAAAGGGCGATCAGCATGAAGCAGACAGTCATGATGACCCATGACCCTGTTATTACACTCTCTAGTTCAGGACTTGTTTGGTGATTTCCCTACTCAAGCACACCTGGTAGTGATGAAACAGAGATACAGAGATGTTTGCTATTGTATATTGGGAGACATGTTATTCAAGATGACAAACCTATGTCACCTTTACTTTAAAGGAATCACAAATATTTAATGGTGATATTAAACAGAAATGTCATATTTACAAAAGTAATACTGTTCATTTTAAAATTTTCATTAAAAATGTTTAATTTAAAATTTTATCATCTAATAATCTAAATGATAAAATTTTAAATTAATGAAGCAATGAATCATTATCCTAGCAAACATTTTTAATACATAAATGTAGAATATTAAATTAGTATATTAGACTTTTTCTTTAAATAATTGTTTTTAAATTATTATTAATGAAAAGAAAAACAGTTGCAGTTTAAGCTTCTTTTGACTTCTTCTGAAATATAAATATTATGAAATATTGTGAAATAGTGTGATTAATTTTGATTTTTCTAGCCACTCTTGATTGTTGTAGCGTTAGCATTTGGTTCCACTTTATTTATTTATTTATATTCGGAATCATTTAATAACGTTATAGGAACGCTTCATTCTATTATCTTTTACAAATATAGTATGTAATATTAAATATATATTAATATATTAGTATGATATTTGTTGAAAATTGATACAAGACACCAGTAAACATGAACACGACTCTGGTCACATGACCCTAACTAAAGTCACATGATTTGAACAGGGTTTGGTGATAAAATGGCTGCGTTCTTGCAGTGGAGACGATTCGTGTTTTTTGATAAAGAAACGGTGAAAGATCCGAGCGAGAATGGAGCAAACTTTGCGTTACCGGTTGGTATATCAGCTTGTGATGCAGGGAGAGGACATGTTGTTCTCGGTGATATCCTTTAATGCCATGTTGGTGTTTGTTGTTGTGCTGGATAGTTTCCTGTGGCTAGCTAACGTCCTGTAGCAGGGGCAGGACCAGTAAATGTTCACGTTTAATCTACGACATCTACTCTTTCTGAATGATTACACCGAATCACACTCAGTTTGTATGGTTAGCAAAAATTTCCCTGGTCTTAACCCTGAAAGTGATCTGCGAGCTAGTGTAAACACTGTAGCTAAATATATGTCCTTTTGTAAACAGTTAACTGTGTCCATTGAAAATTTTCTTAACTCATTTGGTGTACATATGGATGGTCAAATTTGGTTTTTATCGAGATCGTTGCAGTTGACCTCCTTCCAGGCCTATAAACTGCGGGTAACACACCTGTACCAGCTGAAACAACACAGCATCCTGGTGTCAGTGGGTCAGGACGAACATGGCATTAACCCACTGGTAAATCCTTTACTTGTGTTGTGGAAAAGCTGGAGATCTGCAGGAATATTTTGTTTACTCTTTGTTTAAGAGTTGTATGTCCATGTTGTGTCTGTCTGTGTACACCCTGTGCATCAGGTGAAGGTGTGGAACACGGATAAGAGAGACAGCGGCAGTCCTCTGTGTACTCGTATATTTCCAGCCATTCCTGGAAACAAACCTACAGAAGTGTCCTGTCTCAGTGTACACGAGAACCTCAATTTCATGGCCATAGGTACAGTATTTCTCTTGCTCATTTTTTTTCTTTCAGGAACATTACTGACCATGTCGGTGTCTGCGTCAGGCACGGCAGAGTGATTGGGATGTTTAAACTGTGTATCTTTTTTTTTTTTTTTTTTTTTTTTTTTTTTTTTTTTTTCTGTACACTGTGTATTAATTGTTCTGTAAGTCATCAGTGTTGGTTTCTTATAACAGTACTGCTGTTGGGTATTGGATATAGGCTGTTGGTATGTTATTTAAATTTTAAATGTACAGTACTGTGCAAAAGTTTTAGGCGCTTGCAAAGAAATGCTGTAGAGCAAAGATGCCTTCGAAAATAATGAAATTAAATGTTTCTCCATTTAAAAAAAAAAAAAATACTATAAAGAGCAGTAAACTGTAATAAATGAAACAAAGTCAGTATTTGGTGTGACGACCTTTTTGCTTTAAAAAAAAACAAAACAAAAAATTGCAGTCTCTGGTAGAATTAGTGCAGTTTTATAAGGAAATGAGCTGTAAGTTTTATTGAGCGTCTTGCAGAACCAGCCACGGTTCTTCTGGAGACTTTGACTGTCACACTTGCTCTTTATTTCTGCAGCAAAATCCAGCAGCTTTCATTGTGGGGTTTTAGTTTTTTTTTTTTCATATTAGCATTTTTCTGAAAAAATGCTAATATGCTGCTTTCTTTACTGTCATAAAATAAAAAATCTATAACTAAGTTTGTACTTAAAACTTAGTGTACTTTTGCACAGTACTGTGTATTTTGTAGACATTATATACATTAAAAATATAATTTTATTTTTTGTTTTCCCCCCCAATGCAACACTGCTGTATTGCTGGCAGTTTGTTTGCAAACTAATTATTATAGAAATGCCTTTGAGAATCATGTTTTATTTTTCATATTTTTCACCCCTACACAGCAGCAGTTACAGTAATTGTTTACCTACACAGTTAATCTATATAATAGGTTTGCCTCATGCAATGGCCAGTAAATATCACTACAAAGTAATAGTACAAGCGGCCATTGTAAGTGTATGTCTTACACATTACATTTAACTTCATTTTTATTTGCTTAGTAAAGATATATGAATTTGGTTTTCAGGCTTTACAGACGGCAGTGTAGTTTTGACTAAAGGTGACATCACCAGAGACAGACACAGTAAGACCCTCACCCTGCATGAAGGAAGCTGTCCTGTCACAGGTCTGGCTTTCCGTCAAGCAGGAAAAGTCACCCACTTGTTTGTGGCTACTCTTGAGAAAGTACAGGTATGTTTTAGTTGTTCGATTGAGTACATTTCTTGTCCTTATTCCCTTCAGTTATCTTGGCTTGGTTTGTGCAATGTGTAATTGAAATGTTGAGAGAATTATTTTACTCAATATTGTCTGCCTTGGTTTGTTGTGTTGTCAGTGTTACACGTTGTCTATGAAGGAGTATCCTCGTGTGGAGCTGGACATCCACGGCTGCGCTTTGCGCTGCTCTGCCCTCACGGACCCCTCTCAGGACTCGCAGTTCATTGTAGCAGGAGATGACTGTGTGTATCTGTATCAGCCTGATGAAAGAGGACCCTGCTTTGCTTTTGATGGACATAAAATCCTGGCTCACTGGCACCGGGGTTACTTACTGTTGATTTCCCAAGACATCAAGTCACCTAACAAGTAGGAGTCACTTTTTGTATACAGTATCTCACAAAAGTGAGTACACCCCCTCACATTTTTGTAAATATTTGATTATATCTTTTTATGTGACAACACTGAAGAAATGACACTTTGCTACAATGTAAAGTAGTGAGTGTACAGCTTGTATAAAAGTGTAAATT
>JANDJT010000060.1:12112537-12122786 GCA_024331685.1 Stegophilus panzeri | reverse complement strand
CAGTGTTGTCACATGAAAAGATATAATCAAATATTTACAAAAATGTGAGGGGTGTACTCACTTTTGTGAGATACTCTCTGTGTGTGTGTGTGTGTGTGTGTGTGTGTGTGTGTGTGTGTGTGTGTGTATAATATATAATATATAATATATCATACATACACACTCTATCAACTAGATGTTGACTGATAGTGGATTTTACCGATAACTGGACTTGACCTGCCGATAACTGATTTATTGATACTGAATGAAAACATAACATTCAAAGTAAAATATTGCTGAACTTTATTACAAAAATAAACAGTACTGACTGTGCCATGAAAATGTGCTGTACTTAATAATATATTTGCAAATATTAACTACTAATAAACGTAGATATACATCCAAAAAATTAACACTCCAAATAACAAAATAATAGACATCCATAATGAATAAAAAAAAAACTTCAAATAACGCAACAAAATTTGTTAGTGATCGTTTTTATTTCACATCCTGAAGCTGTTCTCATACTGTATAATGACAGCGGACCCTTTGCAGCCGCTCCCGCAACCGGGAAAAACTATCGATGGGAATTTTCGCAGATAATTGATGGTTCCAGTAATCGGTTATCGTTGCTGATTTAATCAACAAAACCGATCACTCGGTCGACCTCTAACACCATCATCAGTTTGGGGTATCCCCCCGCCCCCCCAACCCTTTACCATCCATTTCAATTTTGGAAACTTCTTGTTTGTAGTAATCCCATATTTTGACTAATGCAATGAACAGATTGAAAAGCACTGAAATGTTCCTTCCCCTGGTTGGAGCATGGTTACTACATAATACTAGATTTCTATACCTTAAATTTTTTTAACACTCTGGTGCAGGACTGACTTTGGGTCTAGACAGTTGACTCCAACAGAAAAGCAGGTCTTGACGATTTATGACCTGGACAACAAGTTCATTGCCTACAGTGCAGCATTTGATGACATCATAGATGTCCTGGCAGAGTGGGGCTCGTTTTATGTCCTGACAAGAGATGGAAAGATGTTTATGCTGCAAGAGAAGGACACCCAGACTAAGCTCGAGGTGTGCTTATTGTTTACTTGGTCTGCTTTATCCTGTTAATTTATTGTGTCTTGTTTCAAATCCTACGTATGAATACGTAAATACAATGAATAGTATTTACTTCAGTAAATTCCAATTGCATGATGATCAGTAACTTTTGCTGTGGTAAGATGCAAGTTCATAAGAAACTGCTCAATTAAACCAGTGATACTAATTAAGTATTGCATCCTCTTCCTTGTAGATGCTGTTTAAGAAGAACCTGTTTGTGATGGCGATTAACCTTGCAAAGAGCCAGCATCTGGATAATGACGGCCTTTCTGAGATATTTAGACAGTATGGAGACCATCTGTACATCAAAGGGGACCATGATGGCGCTATCCAACAGTATATTCGGTAAGAGTTCTCCTTATTCAGAACTGTTGTAATTTCTAAATTGACTGTGGTTACTTGCGGTTAGTTAGACTCCAGGTACAATTAAACACAACCACAATTGCTTCTTCTTTTTTTTTTTTTTTCTAGAACCATTGGGAAACTGGAACCCTCGTATGTCATCCGTAAGTTCCTGGATGCACAGAGAATACACAACCTTACTGCATACCTGCAGGCCCTCCACAGGCAATCCCTGGCCAACGCAGATCACACCACGCTGCTCCTCAACTGCTACACCAAACTGAAGGACAGCTCCAAGCTGGAAGAGTTCATTAAGGTTTGTCAAAACAGAGTTGCTGTTGGTCTGGAGGAAACTGTGGCATGGAAACCCAAAAATGAACCAGTTGGTGGTAATTTTTGGAGCCTAGACTTTTTCAAGTATCTCAATTATACTTGATTCTGATTGGCTGGATGGGGTGTGTTCAATACCATTGAATACACAGGTAGTTCCAATCTGTTTAATCACCATTTTAAAATTAATGTACTGTTCAAATAAAATTTGATGATTTTAAAATGACTTTATTGATTTGACTGGTATTTTGCTAGAAAACCTGAATAATATGTACTGTCTATACTGTGGTTTATTTATTTATTTATTTATTTGTTTGTTTGTTATTTTATATAACAATATAATATATATATATATATATATATAGAGACATAGATGGGTGCATGCCATTGGTGGAAAATGCTATGTGACTGATTATTTGATAGAACAGACACAGAGGATTGCGTAGCAGCTGTGGAATGAAAATTTAAAAAAATATTATTTACTGGTATAGGTTTAATTGCTTAATCTTTTCAAAATGTTTGAGCAAGGTAAGACTGATCACTTTTTTCATTTCTCTGTGCCCTCCAGAGCAGTGAGAGCGAGGTGCATTTTGATGTGGAGATAGCCATCAAGGTGCTGCGCCAGGCTGGGTACCATAGCCACGCCGTGTTCCTGGCGGAGAAACACTCCCACCATGAGTGGTACCTGAAGATTCAGCTGGAGGATTTAAAGGTAAGAGAGCTCCCAGAACGCTACCTATCTTCAACACTGTGGAGGTGACTTGAATAATCGACCAGAGCACTTTCCTTTGACCTTAGATGTAAACGATATGGCCAAAAGTACGTGGACACCTTACCAACACACCCATGTGTTGGTGTTCCCATAACTATTGGCAGCTGTTGCGGGTTTACTAAACCTGGAATGGGATATTCAAAAAGCACATATGGATGTGATTGTCAAGTCCACCCAGTAGTTAGGAAGAAATCATAATCAAATACAGCTGATTTCATGAATATTATACAGTGAAATCATTAAATATTACACAATATATTTCTAAATGTTTTAAATTGTTAGTAATTTTGAAACATTATCGTCAAACATATCTTTAATCATTAAAAACCAGTTCCATTTAATTCTTGTAAGGTGTGGGGGGGTTTTTTTTTTTTTTTTTTTTTTTTTTTTTTTTTTTTTTCCCCCCTCTTTTTTCTTTTCTTCCCCCCCTGTTATTGCTGTGTACAGAACTACCAGGAAGCTCTGCGCTATATTGGGCGGCTGCCGTTTGAGCAGGCCGAGACTAATATGAAGCACTATGGGAAAACTCTGATGCACCATGTTCCCGAGAGCACCACTGTGCTGCTCAAGAGGCTTTGTACCAATTACCAACCCATCCAGGACTCCACTGACCGGGACAGTGTGGACAGATTAGCTGAGAACAAGGTGATGATTCCAGGGTGTTTGTCCTCTTTCATCTTGAGACTTTAGTAGCTCAGTGGGTCAGTGCTCTGTACTGAGAACATTACTCAGTCATATTCAAGTTATGGCAGTAAGGGATGTTGATGAGATACTTGCAGATATCGCATTAAGAAATGAGATTCTAAGAGATATTTAGGAATTGCAGAAAAATTAATCGGCACTCATAGGGTGATCAGTCTTTTTGTTGTGAATGATTGCAGCCTAGATTAATGTTAAGAGTATAGTATAATATAATATAATATAATATAATTACTCAAATGTTAAGGACATCAGGCAGATATCCATCGTTTTAAATCCATATTTTAAAGTCATCTACACTGTATGTGCGTCACATATGTATAACACTAACAGAAATTTTTCTTATTTTATTAAAATTGCAATATAATATAAGTCTGAATTGATGCTACTGAGCTTTAGAATAGGAACTTTCTTTAAGAAAACCCATTAGTATGATGGACATTTTCAACCCATTTTAATTAAGTTAGTTAATACTAGTTGATGTGATCTCCACAATTGTTGTCATTAGAAAAATAAAAACCTAATAAAATTGCACACCCAAATGTTGTCATGGACCTGACCTTGAGCAACCCACAATTTAAGCAGTATTTGGTTATTGCGTGGCCCGTGTGCCAAAGAAATAAATTGGTCTTACTCATACTCTCACCATATTCCTGTTTCCCAGGCCAGTTCAGAAGAATTTATCCCTATCTTTGCTAATAATCCACGAGAACTACGAGCATTCCTTGAGCACATGATTACAGTGGAACCAGATTCACCACAAGGTGTGTATGATACACTGCTTGAGCTGCGACTGCAGGACTGGGCCCATGAACAGGATCCCGAGGTAAACACAATACATCACTGATCTACAGATTTGATATTTACCTGATTACAGAACTCTGAAGACAACCTGTTACTGTATAATGACGCAAATAATTTAAAATGGTACAGAATTTAAGATAAATTAGAAAATAAAGTATATGAACATGTAAAAAGCCAGGTTTTTAAGACCTTTCTTTTTAACACCCCTCCTTTATTCTCATCCAGAAAAAGACAACCCTGCAGAGGGCAGCATTGTTGCTGCTGAGGAGTGAAAACACAGTGTTTGATAAAGCGCTGGTGCTCTGCCAAATGCACAACTTCAAAGAGGGAGTGCTCTATCTGTATGAGAAGGGCAAACTGTAAGTAACACTTTTGTAGTACTGATTCCTCTGTTAGGAGCAAATATGGCAGGAATGGTTAACAAGTTATCAGTCCTTTTATATATATATATATATAGCATTTTTGTTATTTTGTGATTGTACTTCACCATATAAATTTGTAACTTGGTCACTCTTCACATAGACAAACCAAATAGACGGTTAGTACTATCGGTGTTGAGAATTCAAATGTCTTTCTGTAGGTACCAGCAGATCATGCATTACCACATGCAGAATGAGGAGTATTCTAAAGTGGTGGAGGCATGTAAGCGTTACGGTGATCAGGAAGTTTGTTTGTGGGAACAGGCCTTGGGCTACTTTGCACGCAAAGAAGAAGACTGCAAGGCTTACATTAGCGAGGTGCTACAACACATAGATCAGAATAACCTTATGCCACCACTGCTGGGTAAGTTTCCAGTAAGCAGGTGCATTGTACTTTTGTCATCTGGTTTTCACAACCCTAGGTGTTGCATCCAATTTGCAGCCTGAGGTTTTTTTTTTAAAGATGCTTTGCTGAATTGGGTGGTAAGTTATGGCATGTTACTACATCCTGTAGTAGTTCCAGCCCAGGCTCATTGTACAGTTGTAAATGTGGCACTTGATTCATTGCATTAAATTTGGTGATGATGATGATGATGATGATGATGATGATGCAATGAAATCAAGGTCTTTAGGATGCATGCATGCTGTTTAAAGGCTCACGAATCAGATTTTACTGTGTACCTGCTTCATATACAGTCATGGGGGGAGGAATGTACGCCCTCCTTCAAGTCTGTTTTTATTTATCAGGGCTTGTGTAATCGATACACCCTTCCTACTTCCACATTCATTAAGAGAGTAATTAGAAGCCAGTTGTTAGTAATGAAATGCACAAGGTTAGTTAATCAAGACGTCTGACTAACTAGAAAAGCAGAACTTTTTGTCAGTTTGGTGTTCTAGAGCACTGGTGTGGACATCAGCCATAAGCTCAGAGAAGTTCAGAGAAGCAATTGTTGTTGCTCATCAATCTGTGAAGGGTTATAAGGCCATCTCCAAGCAATTGAAATTCACCATCTGCAGTGAGAGATTGTTTACAAATGGACAGCCTTCAAGACTTCCCATGAGTTTTCCTAGGAGTGGGTGTCTCAGCAAATTCAGTCCAAGGTCAGACCTTTTAATGCTCAGAAATATAAAGAAAAACCCAAGAGCTACATCATGTGACCTACAGACTTCTGTAGGCACATTAAATGCTTATGTTCGTGACAGCACAATCAGAAAAAGACACAAATATAAAAACAAATATGGCTTTCATGGAAGGGTGGCTAGGAAAAGCCCCTTCTTTCCAAAAAGAATGTCAGAATGACTTTGGGTTTACCCAAGTCGTGATCGTATTCTTGGATAAGAACAAGGTGGAAAAGTTTGGTCATCGTGCACAGCGAAAACCCAATCACAGCATATCACCACAAACACTTGGTGAAGGGGTGAATATTTGGGTTTGTTTTGCAGCCACAGTTCCTGGGACAACATTGAACTTCACTTTATACCAGCTTTCTTGAGACAAACATGAGGCCATCTGTCCAGCAACTTAAGCTAGGTTGAAATTGGGTCATGCAGCAGGACAGTGATCCCAAGCACACCAGCAAATCGACATCTGAATGGCTAAAGAAGATACAAAGTACAAAGTCCAGACCTCAACCCCTTTTGAGATTCTGTGGCAGGATCTTAAGAGCTCTGCATAAATGAGTGCCCTCAAACATAAATGAAATGAAGCAATGTTATAAAGAAGAGTGGGCCAAAAGTTCTCCAAAATGATGTGAGACTGATAAACTCCTACAGAAGATGTTTACTTCAATATAAACAATGCTATGTTGCTATGCTATGATGCTATGTAGGGTGTACTTATTTGTACCTGGTTTCTGTTAGAATTAAAGGATGGTGCCCACACACACACACCCCATTACTGTACAATGAAGCAACCTCGAATGTTCCCTGAATGCAATTTTTTTTTCTGTGCAAATTCTACTAAATGTATGATTCCGAACACATGATTTTTATTTATTTTTTTTTACCCCCCTTCCTTTGTTGCAGTGGTACAGACACTCGCCCATAACTCCACTGCAACCCTGTCAGTGATTAAAGATTATCTGATCAACAAACTGCAAAGGGAGAGCAAGCAGATTGAAGAAGATGAGAGGAAAATTCAGCAGTACCGTGAGGAGACTGCACACCTGCGCTCTGAGATCCAGGAACTCAGCACCAGGTAACACTACTAAGGAGGCTTAGTCACCTCTAATAACAACATACGTTCTGTTTAGCTAGATTTGTTGGGTATAAAAGTATACTTTTATAATAGAGATAAAAATAATTTCTTCATGCAGGACTGACTAAACATTGTGTCTTCCTTCCATGACTGTTCCAGAATGTTTAGTATTAATATTTTCATCCCGTCCCTTCTTCTTTTTCCCTCACAGTGCAAAGATTTTCCAGAAGACAAAGTGCAGCATGTGTAACAGCCCTCTAGAGTTGCCATCGGTGCATTTCCTTTGTGGTCACTCTTTCCATCAGCACTGCTTCGAGAGCTATGCAGAGAGTGAGGCTGAGTGCCCAACATGCACGCCTGAAAACAGGAAGGTGATGGACATGTTACGGGCGCAAGAACAGAAACGAGACCTACACGATCACTTTAATAGACAGGTACAGTGAATAAACATGTATGCAACAAATAATCGATGCATCAGGCCACATTTTCCTAATCCTGTGTGGCAATGGCTTTCAGAAATAAACAGGTTTTCCTACTTTTTATTTGCAGTTGAGGAGTTCTAACGACGGTTTCTCAGTGGTGGCAGATTACTTTGGCCGTGGGGTTTTCAATAAACTGACACTGATAACGGATCCTCCTGGGGCCAAGCCTGGGTCTGGGGGTTTAGAAGCTGATCTACAGAGAGACCTACTCATTAATACCAAAAGAAATGCCTGAAAATCACATTAAATATCAAAGTGGAATACTATGGTCTTTTTTTTTTTTTTTTTTTTTTTTTTTTTTTTTTTTTTTTTTTTTTTTTGGTCAGTTATTAGTTATTACTACATTCTGTGCTGCACCTCTTATTCTAGGTTAATGGTCCTGTTTTGCAGATGGAAATTCAGGCCCAAACTGAGGCAGACCATCTCTAATAGTCAATTTAATATAGCTTATGAAAAAAAATCTCTATTGAAAATACAGCTGCTTGTAACCCCACGCTGGGGTAAGCAAACTTTTTATGTCTGTAAATGCACTGTGAATAACACTTATGAATGTATTGCTTTTCTTGTATGCTTTTCATTTGCAGTCTACAATGATTAATACACATCTGGTATGGTAATCTGTGAATTTGTTGATGCTCATAATTACAAACTGCTGTTCAGCAGCCACTGTTTGCACTCAACTTAATGATTAGATGTTCAGATTTCTGGCATTAAATAAAAGGCAGTGAAGCACAAGTTGAAATCTGCCATTATTTGTCATGTTTGCAAAACTGGAGTTAACTCTGGTATTTATTTCTGTAATACATAATGCATCAAAAAATTTTCTTCACATATCCCAGCTTGTTAGGAAGTTTGGATCAGAGATGATAATGCCCCTGGAGCAGAAAGGGTTAAGGGCCTTGCTCAAGGGCCCAACAGTGGCAGCTTGGGGGTGCTGGGGCTTGAACCCCCGACCTTCTGATCAGTAACCAGAACCTTAACTATTGAGCCACCACTGTCCACAGGTGAACGGTGGGAGTCACCTTGTATATCTGAAGAGCTGCAATAGATGTGTTCATGCTTTCTGAAGACAATTTTGGCAGTATTGTCTGTTTATCGGTGAAAATCGAGCACTGTTGATTCTCTAATGCAGCTGATCACATACAGTGCAATAAAAGTGCATCCAGTGAATCTTATACATTTCACTTATTTGGGACAGAATAACGATTTACACAGTTCTAGTGATATATATTCCTATATAGTGGATGGGGGGAAGGAAGGATTCTTTCAAATCCTAATTGAAAGTTAAGTTTAGAATATAATATAAGGTAATATAATGCAATGTGTGACAATGTTTTTACATTTATTTAAATCATTTTTATAACAAAGGTGATGCAAGGTATAATATATAGTTAATCAGAATGTAGAGTACTATTTTACTGATGAATTTATGTAACAGATGCATGAGTTTACTGCAAAAGAAAAGTAGATCAGGATGTATTAGATAAGGTGTAATTATCCCCTATTATTAACCTGATATTTAGTTATTTTCAGTGGAACTGTCAAATACATGTATTTTATGGCAATGTTATTAACATTGTTTAATGGTAGATTATGCCTTGAATGATTAGGCATAAATATTCCACAGTCTAAATATAATAAGATGAAATCCCACAGCTCTCATCACTCACTATTGTTCACCCTGTTAGCTGGAGAATTTAATTTACTTTGTGTGTGGGGAGATTGGCAGTCGGTCTGCCTACAGGGCATATGATCAGACAGATTATCACCATCCTCATGTCACATCAGGTATCAAGAACTTTTCCAGTACATCACATGGTAGCTGTGTGAACATTTCTACACAGTCCCACACAAACCACAGACACTCTCACTTCTGCCTTATATCCTGGAACATTACTTAAAAATAAACATTTTTTTTTTAAAAAAATAAAAAATTTCTTTAATCTAATATAAATCACAAAAAGTTAAATATAAATAGCTCTCCCTTTCAGATACACACCACAGACCACTGAATTGTCTGTCTTTCCACTCTTTTTTTTTTTTACTCATAAGGTGTGGAAGTTCCTCAGCTGGACGGTCTGGGCTTGCAAACTCCCAGGTTTGTTTAATTCTCTGGCCTTTTCTGTGCTCCTCTCTGAAATGTCAGATTTCTCTGATCCCAAAGTGTGCTGCCTAAACAACCTCTGAAACAATAGATGTATACAAAGATTTAATGTCTGTCTCAGGTTTATTCCGGAGTGACAAATCTAAATTTAGTGTGGGTTGTGGTCTAACACCTTTTTGTCTACTGGATTTTACTCACGTCACAGCACCTTTACTACACATTTAAACAATTCAAGATTGGTAGAGTGATCTTTCTCTCTGTCTCATTTCCTCTCGCTCTTTTGCTCTCTTTCTTTCTCTGTATCTCTCTTTCTCTCTTATACACACACATGTGTATAAGTTTCTAATGCCACTAAACCCCCACTCCTAACATTAAAAAGAAAACAAGCTGTTCTGTTGAAATGCTGTGGCATCACTACCTTGTCTGTCATTTTTATTCAGACCATGTATATAAATCTAAAATTCATACAAAATGCATGTATAGCTCCAAATATTTGTTGATGTTGTGAAATTGACACTTAAAGACATTTTCCCTTCAGACACAGTGATGCACTGTTGTTTCTTCCTTTATTATTAGATTTGTGTATGTGAAACCACATGGTGCTGACACCAACTCACTGTGGCGATGACTACGCTTATAAGTGTCAGTACATAGTGCTGCTCTAATAGTGCAGGTCTAAAAAAAACTTTCATTCCTACCAGAGTGCTTAAGTGTTTATTAGGATTATATTTACAATGCCAGGAGGTGACTTTTTCATTGTGATGCTTCTTTTTTGGACATTTGTTGGTAAGATTTTGTTTTGTTGCATTTAAAGTTTTATTTATTTATTTATTTATTTATTTATTTCCCCCAAAATTTCCTTATATCCAGGGAAAAAGGATTAGCACATGCTACTAGCATTTAAAATTGTATATTATAATTTTTAATCATGAAAACATTGGTATATCTGACATTATTTTGCAGGCAGGGGGGTTGATGGTGAGAGAGTGACAGGAGTGTTACATGGGC
>JANDJT010000060.1:12063744-12083067 GCA_024331685.1 Stegophilus panzeri | reverse complement strand
GGGTGTGTGTGCGTGTGTGTGTGTGTGCGTGTGCGTGTGTGTGCGTGTGTGTGCGTGTGGTGTGTGGGTGTGTGTGTGTGTGTGTGTGTGTGCGTGCGTGTGTGTGTGTGTGGTGTGTGTGTGCGCGCAAGCGAATGGTGTACGAGATGGTGTTTGAGGAAGCAGCTGTATCAGCAGAACAACAGCTTCAGGCCATCTGTAAATAGATTATTGAATGTGTAACATAATTGCATGCTAGTAGGCAAGGACACATCAAGATTACATTAGCAACCACTGCTCAGATTAAAGAGTTGAGCACAGATTTAACGGATAAGAGACGTGTTACAGAATCAACAATGAAACGGAAGAAATTGACAGCATTAACAGATTTCTGCATCTGATTAGAGGCTGACTGGTACAAAGTAATGCTACTATTAGAGATGCCTGGATGCTTATAAACACTGGGTAAACTAGCCTCTCCATATTTAGTATTTTTGACACTTCTGCCAGAGAAGACAGACTTGTCAAAACTTGTGCTAATTCCAAATAATGTCGTGTGTAGCTACAGTTGGTTGAAGATCGAACTGCACTAGCAATGATTGTACAGTATCTTGGGGCTCAGCAGAAGGCATGCTCTGCTACTATATCATACCTGCATAATCTCTCCCTTCTGCCAATTACTACATGAGAAAGAAATGGACGAAAAAAACTTCAGGATGCAGGCAAACCAGGGATTCAACAGAAATGAAGGCATGAATCAATAAACTCAATACAACAATCTTATAACGTGTGTCTTCAGTTTTAGCATTTAACCATCACATATTGGTCACTTACAAAAATCTCAGTATCAGATGAATGAAACTGTTTGTTTTTTACCCTTATACACTAGAACAAATGAGACCACTTCCTGTTTTGATGCCTGTGTCTCTGTGGCTTCCTCATATTCTCAGCTATTCATGCACGGCAATGGCTTACATTTGCGTCTCCATCACTTCTGCAGTGCAAGCTTGTTCAGTAGTACAGACAATATCCCAGTATGTAATCTAACTTTTTATTTCACAAAATAAGCACCAAGGCAATTTGCTAAGAAATAGAATGGAAGTAATCAGGCTAACAAAATCAAGTTATTTTCCAGTGATGATGCTTCATGCCCTTCAAACTGAGAGTCATGCAATATAACAGCTTCCTGATTGAATCAGATCTGATCAGTGCGACTGAGGAGAGATGATGACTGGGCTCTAGGAAGGAGTGGGCTTCTAAATAGGCACTGGAAACCCCACAACTGCCTGTCATCCTTTTCTACTGCCTGTCTTTGCAGTTTCTGCTCTCTACTGTTCTACTCCGAAAATACCGTGAGCCCACACTGTCTTATTCAACACCTGTGTTTCCTTTATATTCAAGTGAGATGTCTTTACATTATATAAAGAGATATCTTTACATTCTGTGAGATGTATTTTGAAAAGTTTCATGTATTTCTATCTCATAAATGGCAAGTGATGGAGGAATAATATCTGGTATGAAATGAAGCAATGTTTTAAAATAGTGATTAGTGTAACTTCCTGGAGCTCTAAATCTTTCTCTGGACTGCCTGTGGTCCTAAACTCACCCACTGAAACACTTATAAGACAATGGCAACTACTTCCCTGCAGTGCATCTTGGATATTAAGGGAAAATGCCAGAATCTTTCAACTGTCTTCAACAGCTAAAGTATACAATGCATTGTACAAGTATGCTGAATTTTCCCACAGTTTGTAGCGTTACAACTTGGAAGTGAAATGTGATTCTATGTCTTGAATCTACACAAAATGTGGAGAAATCTTTAATATTTGCAAAATTATTTACATATTAAAAAAAACGTACAAGTTGGGATTACATAAGTATTCACCTACGCTGCTGCAAAAGCCGTAAATTACTTCTGGTGCAACCAGTTAGCATCAGAAGACACATAATTAGTTGAATGGAGTCCACCTGCATGCAATTAAAGTGTCACATGGTCTCTGTATAAATACATCTGTTCCTGGAAGGCCCCAGAGTTTGTTAGAGAACAGACCAAAACAGATAGCATCGTGAAGACCACAAGGAGCTTTCAAAAACAAGTCCAGGACAAATTTGTGGAAAGGGTTTGGTAATAAAGAAATAATCTCTCAACCTTTGAACATCCCGCAGACAGATGACGCTGCTGTCCACCAAATGTCAGTGACCGAGTAAGGATGGCATTAGACAAAGATGCAACCAAGAGGCTAAAGAGACTGAACATTCCACAAGGCTGGGCTTTATGGAAGAGTGGTGAGAAGAAAGTCAATAATAATAATAAAAAAAATCCATATGAAATGCCATTTAGAGAGTTAGAAAACAGTTCTCCGGTCTGATCAGACCAAAATGGAACTTTTTATCTTTGGCACAAAGCATTACATTTGGCAGAAACCCAACATTCTCCCTGAGAACACCATCCCCACAGTCAAGCATGGTGGTGGTAGTATCATGTTGTGGGGGTGCTTTTGATCAGCAGGGACTGGGAAACTGGTCAGGGATGAGGGCCTGATGGAAAGATCCAAATACATAGAAATCCTGAAAACTGCTCCAGTCTGCGAGAGACTTGCGACTGGTGCAAAGGTTACCTTCCAACAGGATAATCCTCCTAAGCTGTCGATGTTACACTGGAGTTGTTCAAAACAAAGAACCTGAATGAATTAGAGTAGCCTAGTCCGGGCTCAAATTAAGAATATGTGGAAAAATCTGTTTGAAAATTTGCCTGGAAAAAATAAATGCTTTTTGAAAATTGTCATTAACCAATGTTAGACATACTGTGCATATGATGTAAATAAAATGGTTTAAAAAAATCAGTTAAGTCCATTACAGTTCCAGGTTGTAACATTATGAAATGAGGTCAATTTTAGAGATTGTTAAAGCTGTTATATTTCTCTAATTTGACATTACTCAGCATGTGGGTTGGTAGTATGAACCTACACTAATGTATTATTATTTTTACTCAGCACTTGGGTTTCTTTACTTTACTATGTTACCACATACATTTATATTCCTTTGAAATGTATTGAGATATTAATCTGTAATGGCAAAGGGCAAGTTGAAAGTGTAATACACAATATGGCCAGAAGTATGTGGACACCTGACCATCAGACCCATATGTAAATGGTAAATGGTGCACTTATATAGCGCTTTTATCCAAAGCGTTTTACACTGTGTCTCATTCACCCATTCACACACACACTCACACACCAATAGTAGCAGAGCTGCCTTGCAAGACGCTAACTTGCCATCAGGAGCAACTTGGAGTTCAGTGTCTTGCCCAAGGACACTTCGGCATGTGGAGTCATGTGGGCCGGGAATCAAACCGCCAACCCTACGATTAATGGACAACCCGCTCTACCACCTGATCCACAGCCGCCCCAAGTCTTCCCAAAACGGTTTCCACAAAGTTTGAAGCACATAATTGTCAATAATGTCTTTGTATGCTGTAACATTATAGCCCAAACCTGTTCCAGCATGACAATGGCCCTGTGATCAAAGTGAGGTCCAAGAGGACATGGTTTGCCAAGGCTGGTGTAAAAGAACTCGAGTGGCCTGCACAGAGCCCTGACCTCAACTCCACTGAACACCTTTGGGATGAACTGGATGAACTGTGCACCAGGCCACCTCACCCGAAATCAGTGCCTGAGCTCACTAATGCTCTTGTGACAGATGGAAAGGAATCCTCACCCAAGCACATATGGGTGTGATTATCAGGTGTTACAACCCATAAACACAATCCAGAGGAATAGTGAAATTAACCCAGAATTGTTTAAAGTACACGCTCACAGATCGGCCATTGTAATAAGCCAGGAGAATGGATTGAAATAGCATGCATTTTGTGGGATATTTACCAGTTTGAGTTGTTTTCAACCCAGACTTATGCATGTGTACTCATGCTACCACATTCATATTGATCTATTAGAAAGACGTCAAAGCTGTGTTAGACATCGAAAGGGTTGTATGTCAGATATTAACACTAGATATCATTAGATCTCTACAAAGATGAACTAAATTGTAAAACTGAACAGTCAGAGTGAAAGGTTAATCAGGAATATATATATATATATATATATATATATATATATATATATATATAGTTTTATGGGGGTGGGATTAGAAGAGGTGGGACCATTACTGCAGAGACTTACTCATTGTCTTTGTCCCATACCCGTCGTCCCCTATTCCAGAGATGTCCTACATGAGATAGCCATCCACAGAAACAGTGGCAAAAATCAAAGAGAGAGGAGAGAGGACACACAGAGAGGAGATGGACAGAGGAAAGAAGAATATCCATAGAGGTAAAGTTAGAGAGAGAGTGTAGAACAGAACACACACTCGCATCCCTGGAGTTCCCTGCACACTCTTAGACCTTACACCCTACCGCAACGTGTGTGTGGTCATGTGCCTAAGCGTGTGTGCGAATGAGTGTGAAGTTACTCACGTTCCGAGTCACTGCCGTCTTGCTCATCCAGCATCTTGTTCTTGTAGAAAGGGAACTTTCGTGAAAAGATGGAGTTCTTTCTACGTTTTTCACTGAATGACTGTGTGGGAAAGAAAGCATGGGGCAGACAGGGGGCTTGATGTGCATTACATTCATGCTGACAAAACAATAATGGGCCAAAAGAGAGGTGGGAAAAACAACAGCCATGGCCAGACTAATCAAAACATCTGAATAATGCATGATCTTATACTGTGCATCCAATTTAAGACTTTAAAATCAAAAGCTTGGTAAATATGTAATCTCATTCATTACCCAATGAACTGACAGTGCTCTTTTACAAATAGTTCACTGATTAAAGTTTTTGCCACCATCGCTGCTGTCCATAGCATCTCTGCCCTGGCCGACTTGTCAGACAAGTCAAACAAATAGAAACCAAAGCAACATGATCAGATGCAGAACCAGACAGGAGACGCCTGAAGCCGGTTTCCAGCCATGCAGCAGAAGGGAGCAGAGTCATGCTGAGAAACACATGTAACATTCAATAGTGTTTCAGTTAAAGAAATCAAGCATGCAGGATGTTGAGAGGCTTCGGGGCTTGACGCAGCAGTAGGACTACATAAACTGTGCAACTGATACGCTGGAATGAGCCACAGCATGAGTCTATAGGGCTGTATTCAGAGTTGGTGACTACATCGGCGACTTGAGTTCAAATGTCTCATTTGAAAAATTACACATAAGTTAATTTTATGGGCAGTCCATTCAGATGATTAAAATGAGCTATGAGATTACCATTTTTTTCTTGAGGAGTGTCTGCAACGTTTTTTTTTTTGTTTGTTTGTTTTTTTTAAGAATATGTTCAAGACCACTGACTTTAAACACAAGCACTCGCCTTTAAGGCTGAAAAAAGAGGGACAGAAAATGCGGACTGAAGACGCAGATTACATTTTTTTCTTTGCTGTCAACTGCAATATGATGTAACATAGATGCAAGAGACAATTTAAAAACAAACAAACAAAAATCAAGACTAATATGTAGGTATATGAATATGTAGACAGCCAATATTCATATAAGCGTCTAATAGGACTCTAATTTATTGCCAGTATATTGCTACATGAATAGTCCTAGTTGTAATGTTCATATTAAGAACCAACACACAAGTCATGCACAACTATTTGAGTAGTGCTTAAGTCTATAGTTACATCTGATGTCTGAATAGTGAAGTGAATTTCAATATTTAATCCTTACTATGCGTGCTTACTGTAACTGAACTCTAAATACAGCCCTTAATGTTCTAGTAATGATCTAATAAAAGTGATTCTGGAGAAGAGAGTTTGGATAAGGTAAGGCTGATCTGTGCAGATGTTAATGTTATGTTACATGTGTGCCTGTGCTCACTAAACAGTGCATTATCCTGCTCTAATCTAACATTCATGTATCATGCATTGCTCAAATTTACTTTGAGTGCGTTATAGTGTCTTAGACTATATATCAGCTATACAGTGGTGCTTGACAGTTTGTGAACCCTTTAGAAATTTCTACATTTCTGCATAAATATGACCTAAAACATCATCAGATTTTCTAAAAGTCCTAAAAGTAGATAAAGTGAACCCAATTAAACAAATGAGACACAAATATTGTGCTTGGTCATTTGTTTATTGAGGGAAATTATCCAGTATTACATATCTGTGAGTGGCAAAAGTATGTGAACCTTTGCTTTCAGTATCTGGTGTGACCCTCGTGTGCAGAAATAACTGTGGCTAAACGTTTCAGTAACTGTCGATCAGTCCTGCACATCAGCTTGGAGGAATTTTAGTCCTTTCCTCAGTACAGAACAGCTTCAACTCTGGGATGTTGGTGGGTTTCCTCACATGAACTGCTTGCTTCAGGTCCTTCCACAACATTGCTATTGGATTAAGATCAGGAATATGACTTGGCCATTCCAAAACATTAACTTTATTTTTCTTTAACCATTCTTTGGTAGAACAGTTTGTGTGCTTAGGATTGTTGTCTTGCTGCATGACCCACTTTCTCTTAAGATTCAGTTCACAGACAGATGTCCTGACATTTTCCTTTAGAATTCGCTGGTATAATTCAGAATTCATTGCTTCATCAGTGATGGCAAGCTTTCATGACCCAGATGCAGCAAAACAGACCCAAACCATGATAATACCACCACCATGTTTCACAGATAGGGTTCTTATGCTGGAATGCAGTGTTTTCCTTTCTCCAAACATAACCCTTCTCATTTAAACCTAAAATTCTATTTTGGTTTCATCCATCCACAAAATATTGCTTCAATAGCCTTCTGGCTTGTCCATGTAATCTTTAACAAACTGCAGAGGGGCAGCATGTTCTTTTTCAGTGAGCTTCTCCTTGCAAACCTGGCATGCACACCATTGTTGTTCAGTTGTTCTCCTGATGGTGAAAAATCATGAACATTAACAAATGTGAGAGAGGCCTTTAGTTGCTTAGAAGTTCCTCTGGGTTCCTCTGGGTGACCTCTTGGACTATTACACGTCATGCTATTACACGTTCTTTGTTGGTCGACCACTGCTTGGGAGGGTAATAATGGTCTTGAAACTCCTCCATTTGTACACAATCTATCAGACTATGGATTGGTGGAGTCCAAACTCTTTAGAGATGGTTTTGTAACCTTTTCCAGCCTGATGAGCATCAACAACACTTTTTTTCTGAGGTCCTCAGAAATCTCCTTTGTCCATGCCATGATACACTTCCACAAACATGTGTTATGAAGATCAGACTTTGATAGATCCCTGTTCTTTAAATATAACAGACACTCATACATGACTGTCATCCCATTGAATGAAAACACCTGACTCTAATTTCACCTTCAAATAAATTGCTAACTCTAGAGGTTCACATACTTTTGCCACTCACAGATATGTAATATTGGATCATTTTCCTCAATAAATAAATGACCAAGTGTAATATTTTTTGTCTCATTCTTTTAACTGGGTTCCCAAGGTCTACTTTTAGGACTTGTGTGAAAATCTGATGACGGTTTAGGTCATATTTATGCAGATATATAGAAAATTCTAAAGGGTTCGCAAACTTTCAGGCACCACTGTATATGCTTGAAGCCTCAACATATTCTCCAAATTCTGAAGCAGTAAACCTACACATTCATGAGTTTTAAAGCCTTTACAACAACAATATAGTCATCTTTAATCACAATTTCACATGAGAACATTGATAATAAACACCAAAATGATGCAATATATAATACATTATGCACATCATTTGCCAGCAGGCATATCAGGCCAGAAAAGTCCACAACAGATTCCTCAGTGCCAATTTTATATATAAACCCTACCAACAAAAGCCACCAGTACTACTGTCAAATTTTAAAACCGAAAGAGAAATCAAGAGGAACTAAGCATAAGCTCTTGCCATGGATATTTTTAGCATAATGCAGCAAGGGTCTAAAATATGACCGACAATGTATTTCACATCTGAAAAGTGCTGTGTATTTGATTACTACTTATTTCAAATGGCCAGTGCTAGATTTACCACATTCACAATTTCTGATATGGGCATTTACATTTGATCACAGAGTTTCTTTATGAATATAAAATGCCAAAAATGATAATCAGAAGACTGGTTTTGTAGGAATCCGTGAGTATAGACTTTGCTGTCTAGAGCATAGGATCAATGTGTTTGTGTGATGGCAGAGGAAAACTGATCCTAATCAGGATGGACTTGATTTAATCCAAATCTAAAGTCAAATTTGAAGCCACTCAAATCAAATGCCATTTCATGAAGTCTAGTCTTAACATGGTGGCTAGTGAGTAAAGTTTGTAAAGTGTAATAGTATTTGTACTGGTAGATTCATAGTATATTGGCACTGATAAACCTCTTTCTCCATCCATAAAGACAACTGGGAGAGTATGAAATACAGTAAAAGAAGTGACAGTACTCAGTTCTCACCCCTTTAGAGTCAATGCTGCCAGGCTTTGCGTTGAATTTGACTGTCTTCAGCCGAGCTCGCTCTTTTCTCTCCACCCTTAGAGAGAGAGAGAGAGAGAGAGAGAGAGAGAGAGAGAGAGAGAGAGTACAGTATATGCCTATACAAAATATGACATTTAATAGAAGGCCATTTAAGATTCAGTTACAGAAAATACTGACTCTATCAAATTACTTTTAGAACATATGTTCATTTTCATTTAATATTCATATTAAATTACTTTTTATCTTAATTAAAAAGTTTTATTTTTCTTTTAAAAATATGTGAAAATAACAATGACATACTGACGTGTTTATTCTGCAATGAGCAAGGATCATTTGGCCTTAACTTTAGACTTGAATAGAAAATGGGAGCTGAACCATCTGACTGTGGACTTTTTGCCTTTGTACATATAAAACTAATGAAAATTAAACAGTATTTAAACAGTGAAATTGATTCTGACAGCTTGTTTCATTTACCATAACGGTGTACTGTATACATGTCTTCAAAAGATGCACCTGGTAAAGGTGATGCTGAAAATGTCAGCTCGGCCAAAACTCTCCAATGGCAATTTTAAATGGCAAATTTATTATTAACTGCATGTTAAAGTAAATAAATAATGAAAACGTTTGTAATAGTCTGTACCTCCTCTTGCTGGGGATGACCCCCATCTCCTCGCTGTCTCCGTCTGGAGTGACTCTTCTCGCCTGCCACCATTCATCATCTGACGCATTAATCACATGCAGGATGTCTCCATAATGGAAGCTAAGACCCTGACTGGGCAAACCGCTGTCCTTCAACCGGTCATAGTCGAACAGGGCCCTGTGGGAAAAACCACACACACATACCATAGTCGGTCCTACTGTCCTTGTCTGCAGTAGTCTGTCTCTATAACAACCCAAATTGAGAGTAATGGCTGAATGTGTCTAAAAGCACACGTGTCACGAGAGATCACACAACCTAACAGCTAGACATTTCATTTTGTTTTCAGATGTAAAATGAGTACTCTTTTAATGTACTGTTGATGGAAACAATATACTGATGTTTCCATCAGGTGCTGAATCTTTTACCATCTGCGACTGATTTCCTATGTTAGAAAGCATGATAAAATCTGTTTAACTGTGGTCTTGTCTGCAGTGGCCTGACTCACAGCTCTGGGCTGTCTCTCTCTCTCTCTCTCTCTCGCTCTGTTCTTGTTTGCTTCTCTGTTTCCGAGACAGAGGAAAGGGAACCAATGGTAGGATCTCAACACTGCAGTCAAATCTCCCTGGAAACCTGAAGCCTGCTGACATTATCAGAAGAAAGCCAACCTCGTAAATCATTAAAAACTTTTGATAATTTATCACCAGATCCAACAAGAGCGTCAGGATTGTCACACAGGAACGAAGAAATTAAGGCAGACCATGAATTAAAATACATTTAAATTGAACTTAGCATAAATTTAACTGGTTTTCCTAGAAAAATATAGGGGTGTCGTAAAGGGTTAAAGCTGGGGGCTCTGAAGTTAACAAAGCAGACCTCTACATTATCCTGTCAGGGGGCTCAACATTACTCCTAGCACACTTGAGAAAACCACTAAATAACATTACAGTTGAACAACAAAGCCATTTTGATTGCCAAATCTCAAAGTCCAACATTCTTTAGTCTATCTCAGTGTGTATGTTCCTTGTGTGGTCTGTATTTCCTGCTCCTTTCCTTCTGGTGCTGGTAAGCTGTTACTACGCCGGCTCTGGGCTCTCATTCAGCCTGATTTAGATAAAGAGAGCTTGCATCCACTGAATAATGAATGAAGTCTGAGGCTCAAAGAACAATTACATACAGGATATGAAGAACACAGAACCAGCCTCTCAGTCTGATCTGAATGAATATGGAATCTAAAAATCCTAATGGTAAGAGGTTAAAAGGCTGAGATCGTGGCCTTTGGAGGGTTTGTGTGTGCCCTTGGGATTAGGCAATGGCATTTAAAACTAAACACCACACACACACACACACACACACACACACACACACACAGATAAAACATAACAATAAAATAAGACAATGACTGGCTTGAGTCCATTTGCCAGCTGCAATGAGTTGCAATAGCAAAGATAATCCTCTAATTATCCACACACACACACACGCACACACACACACTATCTTACTATCCTTGTACCTACACCTAATTCTAACCTCAGCAAACAAAATAATCCATTTTGGCTCTTTTAGTTTTTAAATAAAAGCTGCAGTTTTTGTACAAAGCAGTTTTCTTTTTGTGGCTCACTGAGAGTGTTTCTTGATCGTGAGCCTAGGGCCATTCATTTTTGTAGTGCTTATCATAGTCCTCTGTTGTTCTTATCATTAAGTTCAGTCCGCAGAGTTTTTGGGAGGACATAAACATTAAAACTGGTAGAAACACACGCACACACGCACACACACACACACACACACACACACACACACACACACACACAGATAAAGCTGTAATTGCCAGATTCTATAGTAATGACTTTGCAAATGTCTTATAGAGAAAGTAATCAGTGCTGAAATTTGCTGAACAAAGATATGTTAGATTTAGTCACTTGTTTCTAATGTCTTGGTTTTTACGGAATGTGACGCAAGAGCACTACACTCTTAAAAGAAAAGTTTCCATCAAGCACACCAAATGGTTCATATACTCTTTGGTAGATTCCCTAAAGGATAAATGATAACATAGCAGCCCCTATCAAAAACGGTTCCAAAGAGAAAGCTAGAAACAGAGAACCATTGACCATCCAAAGAAGGACTATACCACAATGTTTGGCCCAATCTTTGTGCTCTTACCTCGTCTATATGACCTTCCAGACTGGTGGAGGCAAGGATGTTTAAATGTGTTCTTATGACCTCACAAAATCTGGGAACTTTAAATAGCATGTGTGATTCTTCATAATGCCTGCATGGATTTGGGGTTTAATACATTCACCACGTTCATTTGGCACATTGAACAGCATCTTACGTGCATACATTCATGAGCTAAATACAGAACATTTCATCAGTCTACCTAAGCTTTAAATGAACTCATGGAGACAAGTCATTAATAATGCCTTTTACCCAAACACCCAAATATTCTGATATTAGTAAAAAGCCAATTACAACAAAACATGCTACTGCCTTTCACTGCCACCAAGACAACCATGAAACACATACTGAGGCATGACATACACATACACTGCAACAAAAAATGCCTCCAAAAATAGATGTTCATTGATCAGTTCATCAATTGCATATACACTAAGAACACTTTATTAGGAACACTGTACTAATACTGGGTAGGGCCTCCCTTTGCTCTCAGAACAGCCTCAATTCTTTGTGGCATGGATTCTATAAGATGTTGGAAACATTGTCTTGAGGTTCAGGTCCATGTTGACATGAATGTATCATGCAATTTCTGCAGATTTCTCAGATGCACTTTCATGCTGCCTTTCTACCACATCCCAAAGATGTTCTATTGGATTCAGATCCAGTGACTGTGAAGGCCATGGAAGAACATTGAACACTGTCATGTTCATGAAACCAGTTTGAGAATTTTGCTTTGTGTCATGGTGTATTATCATGCTGGAAGTGGTCATTAGGAGATGGTAAATTGTGGCCATGAAGTGATGCACATGGTCAGCAACAATACTCAAGTAGGCTGTGGCATTCAAGTGATGATTGATTGATATTAATGAGCCCAAAGTGGGCCAAGAAAACATTCCCCACACGATTTCACACCTCCACCAGCCTGAACTGTTGACACAAGGCAGGTTGGGTTCATGGATTCATGCGGTTGGTGCCAAATTCTGACGCTGCCATCTGTGTGCCTCAGCAGAAATCGAGATTCATCAGGCTACATTTCTTCCAGTCTTCAACTGTACAGTTTTGGGGAGCCTAATGTGGTCTTCTGCTGTTGTAGCCCATCTGCCTCAAGATTTGATGTGGTGTGAATTCTGAGATGCTTATCTGCACACCACAATTGTACAGGGTGGTTATCTGAACTACTGTAGCTTGAATGTCAGCTTGAAACAGTCTGGCCATCCTCCATTCATCTCTCACATCCACAGAACTGATGCTCATTGGATGTTTTTTCTTTATTTCACCATTCTGAGTAAACTCTAGAGACTGTTGCGTGTGAAAATCCCAGGAGATTAGCAATTATAGAAATACTCAAATCAGCCGGTCTGGCACCAACAATCATGCCATTGTCAAAATCACTGAGATTACATTTTTTCCCCATTCTATTGGGTGATGTGAACCCAAAGCTGCTGGCCTGGATTTGCATGATTTTATGCACTGCACTGCTGCTATACGATTGTCTGATTAGATAATTGCATGAATGAGTAGGTGTAACAGTGTTCCTAATAAAGTGCTCAGTGAGTGTACAACAGTAACAGAACTGAAGAGCCAAATATATACAGTGCCCTCCACTAATTGCACCCTTGGTAAATATGAGCAAAGAAGGTTGTGAAAAATTGTCTTCGTTGTTTAACCTTTTGATATTTTGTTAAAAAAAAAATTCACAAAAATACTCTGCTCTCAGAGATATCAAACAATTGCAAACACAACACAGGTTTATAAAAAATATCTTTGTTAAATATAGGTGTGCAACAATTATTGGCACCCTTTTAGTCAATACATTGTGCTACCGCCGTTGCCAAGATAACAGCTCTGAGTCTTCTCCTATAATGCCTGATGAGGTTGTAGAATACATGGCAAGGGATCTGAGACCATTCCTCCATACAGAATCTCTCCAGATCCAAGATTAGTGGAGGGCACTGTACACTCATTGACCATGTTCAGACTAGTTCTGAACACTGTATAAAATTTCTCAAATAAACTTTGACTGTAGGGAACTTTTCCTAAGATTAATTAAATCAACAGAAAGAGCATGCTGAATAGCAACTGGAAAAAAATCAAGCTGTGCCCAAATATAATAAGAATCAACATTCAATATTAATTTATCGCACTATAAATAAAACAGTTTACTAGCTTTTTTTTTTAATGTTTAACAGCCTAACAACACATTAATGACTATAAAACACATAGATGCATGCACAATAAATGCTCTCTACATTATAGACAGAGAATTTAGCTTAAAGCTCTGTTTCTATGTCATTCATCTAGAAGATTCCGGGGGGCCCTCTTGTGAACCTTGATCTTTAGCTCTTTCCACAAATGTTCAATTGGATTCAAGTCAGGTTATTGACTGGGCCATTCTAACACCTTGATTTTGTTTCTCTGAAACCTTTGCTGTATGCTTTGGATCGTTGTCCTGCTGGAAGGTCCACCCATGTCTCATCTTAATCAGAATCTTCATTCTACACTCTTCCAGTATTTCATAGGCTTGTCCAAATGAGTTGTAGCAAAGCTTAAATGAGCTTCGACATGCCTTTTCTTTAGTAATGGAGTCTTGTGGGGTGAGCGTGAGCAGTGGAGTGCATTGCCTATTGTTTTCTCTGTGACAATGGCACCTGCTGCCTCCAAGTGTTTCTGGAACTCTTTCCGAGTGGTCCTTGGCTCTTAGGTTACTCTTTTGACTATTCTTCTGACTCCCTGGTCAGAAATCTTGCGAGGAGCTCCTGTGCGTGGCCGGTTGATGACAGAGTGATGCTGCTTCCACTTGTGGATAATGGCCCCAATGGTGCTTACTGGAGGATTCAGAAGTTTTGAAATACGTCTCTATCTGATTCCATCAATATGTTTTGCAACAATAAGGTTCCGAAGGTCTTGAGAAAGCCATTTGCTTTTACCCATCATGAGATGTTTCTTGTCTGCCACCTTGGTAACAAAAAGCCTTTTTATAGACCATCAATTTACTAACCCAGCTGATATTAATTTGCACAGATAGGAGGTATAATTACTTATGGATTTCAGCTGGTTCCTTGCCTTGGAGAACTGTTTTTCTTAGCATGTTCAATATTTTTTTTCCGGTGTCATTCCACTTTATTACACATAACTTCATGTATGGACTTTAATGTTGTGAATTCTTAATATGTGAATTCTTGAGTTAATACTGATGTCTTGTGAAAATTTCATGTGAATAGCCTCATTGGAAATATATTTACTGAAAGAAATTGACACGTTCAATACTTATTTATCTCCCAATATAAGTAAAAAGCTAAACTTCACAGAGAAACAGGGTGATATGCACACACATGACCTACAGTCATACACACACACACACACACACACATACACACACAAACACCCTTAAACATGCACACCCTCTGCCTTACAAAGACAAGTAGCTGCCATGGCAACCGTGAAGCACTCATGAAGAATGGTAAAGGTTGCGAGATCCTTAGACAATTAAAGTGTCTCAGGTTTGTCAGGCCATCAGTCCAAGGATGAATCCAGAGACCAGTGGAAATACATGGAGATAGAAATACACAGTGGTGTGTTGATGGAGTAAGGGCACAGTAACTGCACTAGCCTCTTGGATTACTCATACAGTGGAGAGGTCTATCAGATGGCACTGCTGTCAGCAGTGAAACACTGCCATAGCTGCAATATTACACACACACACACACACACACACACACACACACACACTCACTCACTCACAGAGTGATATCTATGCAGAAAAGAGAGGTGCATTGGGCTGGTCTGTTCCTATGGTAACATGCATACACTCCTGTTAAGTATGTTTTGAGATGATAAACAGTGCATAAATAATGAAACCTGTTAAAGAAAAAAAACAACAAAAAAAAACCAACCCATAAAACAATCATGAATATTCCTGTGTATATATAACAGTGTGCTTTTTCAAAACTGAATTTGTCTTCCTGAAAAATGAACGAACATTTGTGGACTTTTATATTTATCAACTCATGAGTTTGAGTGTGCGTGTATACATATGCATGGATTCATAAGGAGTGCAGTGTCCTCAAAGTATCATAAAGTTCCTCACCACAAAATCATGATAGAGAAGCCATTTTTGCTGGCCATCAGACTTTTGCATAGACTGGAGTGAAATCAACTTCAGCAACAACAACAACAAAACCCTAAACAAGCAATTTTCCCCACAAGGTTTAATTAGCGTCAGGACCAACCTCAGGTTGAGGTTTGGGATTAAGTTTGTGTCTTGGTTTAGGTTTGAGATTAGACCCAGGGATAGGATTGGGATGGTTTTTGGATTTGGATCAGGAATATATTTAAGTATATTGTTATGATCCGGAGAAGATTCATGGATAGATTTGAGGTTTAAAACTTAGCCAGTGGTGGCTCGTCCAAGGGGCAGGTGGGGAAGACCCAAACATATACATCAGCCATTCAACAAATGTATATACTGTACGTAGTTAATAAAAACTTTAGTCATAAAGTCATCAGTCACAACTCCATACATTTTAAATACAGTTGAAATATTAATTACCTCTTTTCTGAGTGACCAATGATTTAAATAATGAGGCCCATTGGGGTTAATGGGTTGCCAGATTGGTCTAGCTTAAAATTCTTAATGGCTACAAAAGTTTTGTTTATGGCAAAGAATAAAAATAAAATTGAATATTTTTCTGCAGACAAAGTGTGTTGAGGCTGTGTAGTGCCCCACCAAAATCACCATTGGACTTTGGGATATGGTTTAGGGTTCGGTTTAGAGATAAGGTTAGAACATGGAGAACAGTAGAGAGATCTTGTGTCTTTTGTGCAGTCGCAAGCTGTTCTATAGTCTTGTTCAGCTATTACAACATTAGAGACATCACACTGTTGCACTCCAGTAGGTAAATGAGTCCCAAAGGGATCTACATTTAGCAAGCTAAGCTCTCTCTTTCTACCCCTCTCCACATTCTTTATTACCTACAGTACATTATCAGCAAGGTGCTATGCTATAGGCCATTCATCTTTCACCAAGAGAGGTAGAGTGGCTGAAAAAAAAATAGAACGATATAAGTGTAAGTGAATTTGTGTGAGAGAACATATCTACTGACAGACCTGTGCATCACCAGGACTCAATGCTGCCTCTCTAACAGATTTTCGCTTGATTTTACAGTGAAGCCTGGAGAAAATTTAAGCTATGCTTCATATATTCTTACACACAGTGGGTATGTCCATTTTTCTGTGTCATATGTGAGTGCATTAACTGAACAGTGTATATTTGACCTGCATCAGCAGTTACTAGTGTACAGTGGATAAATGAGTGTGTGTGCACACATGTGTGGGAGTGTGTGTGTGTGTGTGTGTGTATGTGTATGTTCATGTGTACGTCTGTACCTGACATAGAGGGAGCGTTTCTGATTGGTTCGAAGGGATCCTGATCCAGAGCTCATACTGTGGTTCATCATCTGCTCCCTCAGGTCATGAATCTTGGCCTCAAAGCGCCCGTACTCTGAGAATACAGACACAAACAAACACCATCCTGTCAAAACATTAGTGCTACTAACCTTTACACGCATATTTACTAATGCACTCCCAATAGGAGAGCCATACACAAAAGTACACTAGTTGTTTGATGTTAGAGAACTGACACAGATACTCTTGGGTCTTCTTGGAGTTTGTCCTTTAATATGCAGTACTGCAGAGATGTGGCGCCTGTGAGGATCAATACAGGACGTCAATACACAGTACACAGCCCCTATTGAATCTGAGCTCTGAAAGTAGTAGTGTACTACTCTGTCTTGCCCAAGGTTAAACCACTATCACAATACAGCCAGAGACAGAGAGAGAGAGAGAGAGAGAGAGAGAGAGAGAGAGAGAGAGAGAGAGAGAGAGAATATGAATGAATGAATATGGGTGTTTTTATATACTAGACTTCACTACAGATAGAGCAAGTGTTAAGATAGTAGAGTTCAGTGAAAGTACATCCAACAAACCAACATACCACTGCTGGGATTTCCTTTTTCCGATTTTCCTTTTTCCCTAAAACACAATTTTCTCTTCAGATTACCCATAATTCCTTAAAGGTAAGCATGTGGCACAATAAAATTTGACATTTTCCCTTAAAATCAGTTAAGTTTTGCAAAAAGCACCCTAGTGATAATGGCTTTATACTTTGTATGTCTTTGTATGCAGACAGACTATAATAAAATCACAAATCACAAATCACAAACCCAGCCAGACTAAATGCTTCCTGACATTCATAAAACACTTCAAACTTCACTCTTCCCTAGTTTTCATGGTATTATATTAAACATGTTAATATTAGAATTGTAAATCATTCTTAAATTTACAAACAAAGCTAGCAGGCGAAAACTGCACCAAATATAGTTATATCTTCAATACTAAATGCACCAGGCAGCAAGACAGACCATCCGCATACTGTATTTTTTAAATACATTTGCATGACAGCTTGTTGACAGAAAGAAATGCCCTATGTTGACAAAGTGCTCATTATCCTGAGGTCTCTAGTTTCACAGAAAAAAACAACAACAACATACTTCTCATTCCCAAAGAACAACACAGCAGTATTGCCCTAAAGACAACGGTAAGACCAATTTACAAGTGAAATGACTGCAAAAAAGGGGTTTACTGTCAATGACCTAAATTAAGGTTAGGTAAATTTCATCTTAATATTACCGAGCAACTTGAAAAGGTGAACATAATGATCAGATTTCAGAGGCGTTCGAAGAACAAAATGTTCCTTAGTAAGTTTCTTGTTACAGAGCATTTTCAGGAACATTCAAGTATGTATTTGAAAATGTCCAAAATATTTCCTACCTTCAGAGAGGAAAAGTATATAGAGATGTGATGGAACTTCATGAACCTGTCACAGTTTCATCAAAAGCAATGTGATGCATGGCTTGGGTCCATTTGTCTCCTTAGAGGGAAGCGCTACTGCAAATCAGTACAATTATTCTGACTGAACACCTTTATCCTGATGGGAATGGTCTCTTCCAGGATGACCCCGCCCCCATCCACAGGGCACGCGGACTCACTGAACAGTTTGATGAGTATAAAATTAATGTAACTCATATGCTATGGCACAGTCATCAGATTACAACCCAAATGAATGCATATGGGAGATTTTGGAAGGGTGTGTTAGACAGCGCCACCACCACCATCATCAAAACACCAATTAAGAATATCGTCTGGAAGAATGGTGTTCATCCCTCCAGTACAGTTCCAGAGATGTGTAGAACCTATGACACATTGAAGCTGCTTCAGTGGCTCATATCGGCCCAACACCTAAGATACTTTATGTTGTTTTAGTCATTATTTAGTGATTGTAACTTGAGATGAAAAAGCTTCCATACAATGCCACAGAATTTCAACCAAAACTATGTCACTGCACTAAATCCCTAAACCTTTTCTTCTTACCGAGAATAAACATTTAAGGGCTTTTATGTGACAGTCTTAAGCCATCTACCTGACAAGCTTGCAAGATTTTTTTTTTTTTTTTTTTTTTTACTTATGGAGAAAACTTGTAGGTGTATTCAAATAGGGACAGATCTCCATCATATTCCACTATGTTATAAAGCCACTAAAGGACAGGTCTGCAATTTGAGACCTGTAGAGATGCTGTAGAGATGTGTGCTGCAGTAGATACACTGTACAGAGGCTGGCTGGCAATCATGACCTTTAGAACACAATGGTAGAGCACAGAAAGGACAATCCAGTCAGACAGACATGAACACTGTGCAGGGCAAAACTTTAACTACTACACCCAACAGTCCAAAGCCCCAGACAGAGACCTATCCATCAGAACTTTATCTCTGATACAATAGCTTTACATGTTGTAGATAGCTGTAGACATAGTAATTATTGCAAAAAGTGATATGTACCAGAAGGTGAAAGACTTTTAGAGCAAAGTGATGTTGTGTTTGAGTGGGTGATGGTGCATATCAGTTTCTGGAGAGTACTTCAGTGACATTTAATCAGAGTGCTGTGCTACTAGAGCGAAACACACACACACGCACACACACACACCCACACACACACACTCACACACACACACACGTTTGTCACACAGACACACCCTGTG
>JANDJT010000060.1:12040130-12059751 GCA_024331685.1 Stegophilus panzeri | reverse complement strand
AAAGACAATATGTTTAGAAGAATGGGCCAAAATCACACCTGAATACTGCGGCCGATTAATTTCTTCATACAGGAAACGTCTTGAAGCTGTCATTACAAACAAAGGCTACAAAGTATTAAATACATTTCATTTAGCGTGTTCAATACTGTTTTTCCTGTGTCATTCCTCTTTATTACATATAACTTCATTTATGGATTTTAATGTTGTGAATTCTTTATATTTCCAGATTTCTTGAGTTAATACTGATGTCTGGTGAAAAGTTCATGTGAATAGCCTCAATGGAAATATATTTACTGAAGAAAATGTTGACAATACTTATTTCCCCCACTATATCAGCATTCAGGTTTTTGGTTTCAACTGTGAAGAGAACCTTGTATTACTGCAGCTTTTTGTAGATTTGTGAAATTATCAACAACAGTGTGCTACAAGCTCTTCAGTTTGTTGCAGAAATGTTATAGCAATGCAGTTGCTGCCATTAATCATTGTCAATACAGGTGACGAAATCTTCTTGTTTTTTTTTTTAAAGTGCAGATGAAGAAACATTCAGCTAGTTCACAGAAAATGCCACAACCTGCATGCCCTTGAAAATGATCAAACACTTACTACAGTAATTCTAAGTAAGGCTTTTGTGTAAGAATTCTGTATGGAGCGGATTATTTTGAAATGGAGAGCAGAAAACAAACTGCTATCAAAGAAAGAAGCTTCACAGCAGGGTATTTTCAAAGTGAAAGGTGAATCTATTTAGGGCACCAGGGTTTGACAGATGTTGAGAGTGAGTGGAATTAATCAGGGGGCAAAACATCCACCATAGCTGCTGCTTCAGAACCATCCATTTTGATGAGGTCCAAAATTGACTAGGAGTGAATGGAGATGTGATCACTAGAAATGTGGTGGTAATTTCCATATAGATGAAATATTTGTCCATATGAAGATCTCAAGACAACTACTCACATACTTATAGCTAACAGCCTATATATTTCAGTACATCAGTACTGGTTGTTTTTTCCCCTATATGACTGCTTATTATAATGCTCAAGATCTCTCAATATCAATATTTCCATTTCCTTTCTTTCTTATTCCAGCTCAGGGAGTTTTTCCTTACCACTGTTGCCTCTGGCTTGCTCATTAAGGATTTGTAGCCTGCAGCTGGACTGCAAGCACCACTGCCCTCTTGTACCACAGCTGAGCCCTTGAGCAAGGCTTTTAACCCTCAAGAGGTGCCCAAGAGGCTGCATTCTAAATGTAACTTTCCTTCAAGAAGTGAGATATGCAGATATTGGTGAAAATTTCCAATAACATTTTTCCAATAAAATGTCCAGTAAAGTTCCAGCCATTAACTTAATTTAAATTCCTGCACTGTAAACAAGTATTGTAATTTTTACAACAAAATTTTACAATAATACTGCATTCAATTAAAGGTCATAACTTGTAATTTCCGATCTCCGACTAGAAAACGACTAGATAAAAAAAAAACTCCTCAGGTCTCATGAACTCCAAGTTCCTCCGAATTTAGCAAGTGACATCAAATGAACATGGCTGAACACAGCATCAGCAGTAAACAAAGTAGCATTTCTTACCTTTAAATGAATTATGTTGCATATTTGCTTCAATCAATATACAGACATATTTGCTTGCTAAAGCTGTAACATTGATTATACCATTCACTGTTGTGAGGAGGAAAATATACATCACTATTCACAGTTAGCTGGCTAGCTTGTTGCTAACAAAAGACCATAATGGATGCATCCATGTTTTTCCCCTCTTTGTAGCTCAAACACACGGAGGTGAAAAAGGTGAAAATAATTCCGAGCTCCAATTGCAGCCAAATGCAGCATACATTCGCACGTTACTAATTTACAATAAATTACAGTAATATTATGATGCATTCTGGGATGTTTTAGTAAATTAGTCAATTACAACAAATGACTGGAAATCAAGTTTTTCCTGAGGAATTGAGGTATTTCAAATTTTTACATCTTGATTGCACTGATGCAGTAAAATATATTTATATACACTTACGACTTCATGATACCAGGAGATTTTAGAGCACTTCATTCTTCCATCTGCTGACGAGCTTTATGGTGATGCTGATTTCCTTTTCCAGCAGGACTTGGCACCTGTCCACAGTGCCAAAACTACTAGTAACTGAAGGCTGCTATCAAAGCAACCTGGGCTTCCAGAACACCTCAGAAGTGCCACAGGCTGATTGCCTCCATGCCACACTGCACTGATTCAGTAATTCATGCAAAAGGAGCCCTGACCAAGTATTGAGTGCATAAATGAACATACTTTTCAGAAGTTCATAATCATCAAGATTAAAGCAAAAAAAAAGGCTTTAAATATTTCACTTTATGTGTAATGATTCTAAAATATATGAAAGTACCATTTTTAAAATTAATTTAGAGAAAAATTTTTACTTTTCCACGATATTCAATTTTTTTGATCTGCACCTGTACATGGAATTTATTTGTGAACATAATTTTTAATATATAAGATATACAGTATAACATTATATATTGTCAGTTCTTAACTGACACTAATACTTATAGATAACAAACGGCAAACGGAATCATGATGACCTTTCTAGTTTTTAAGCTGAGCTCTTAACTATAGAGCGTCAGCAGGATTAAGGAAGCCCGTGATGACAGATTTGAATGCACGTAATGATGATTAATTCAGCTCACATACATCACATATAGAGCACCATCAGTTTCATCACTTTATCTGTGTAAGTATAAAAATCATGCTGAAAATGCAACAAAAGCAACCATTTGCTTCTTCTTTTGCTTTTAATAGACAACTTTGCAAATCGTAACAAACCAACTAGTTTAAATCTTATAGGAAATGCGAATAGGTGATGATGAAATCAATAAAGGAAGTGAAAATTTGATCACTGTGCATCTTAAACTCTCCTGTGATTTGTTTATTGTGTAGCACATACTACTGATTTTATATATCTTCAATTTTTTAATAGGATATAATTAAAAATAGTACTAAAGATATTTCGTAGGACATATCAGAGAATGATCACTTTAGTATATACTGTATAGTCATTCATGCATTACCATGCACTTCAGTGCATTGCAAATACATAAATAACCCAACTGAGCATTGCATAGATGAGACAGGCTCTATGGCATAAAGGATGTTGGTTTTCGTGCATGTATCAAGGGTTTCAGTTACATGTCAAAGCTGCAGCCAAATACTATCAGTTAATACACAGTAGATCTCTGTAAGATCTATCGAGTATGTAAATCCAGGCTGTCATTGATTCTCACTACGTTCAGTCCTAATACTGTCAAATACTAAATATATTATTCATTCATACTGCTCTGAAAGGACAGCTTAATGATAAATAACATTTTCTCTGACTGTGTGTCTGTAACTTAACAAGCAAACTAAATTCAGAGCAAATAATCCTTTTAGGCATGTCTGAGAGTAATGAGATGTCTGTGGATATAGCAGCTATGCAAAAGTAATAAGTGGACAGCTGCTGTAGACCAAAAGAATCAGTTTGTCTCTACAGCTATCTCACCCTGCACAGTTTATTAGAATTATCACCTGGATATCTTATGTGTGTGCTCAGGGATGCTGAGACATTCGAACAAAGGCTTAAATTGATGTATAACATGGAAGTATAAGAAATATCGTAGTCATACAGCCCTCATTCCCTTTCTTCTTCTGATCTCGTATACATGCCGGACTTTATATACTGTACACCTTATAGAGATTTCTGTGCAACAGCTTATAACTACAGTTAGAGCTACAGTGACTCTGTCTTTTATAGATGGAGATATCATTAAAGCTATCATCTTCTATCATCTCTTCAGCTGCATTTTTATACTTTTTAAAAGTCCAATCGGAACTCCATGGCTGATAGCTTGATTAGGGTTAGCTTAACTAACACTTAAGTCGGCTTGGTCTCCCTCTCTATACTGCCTGCTGCTCACTATTCAACCTAATGTTAGATTAGATTTAATTCAACTTTATTATCATTGAGCAGAGTACAAGTACAAAACCAACAAAATGCTTTGTATTTGATATGCTGGATCATTAACACACAACACTGGACTGGAGTGGGGTCTTCCTTTGCATGCACTTATTCTGCCCATCATGCAGAGTCCTCCCTCTGCATCTTTGCTCAGCAGTTTCCACACACCCTCCACCTACTAACCAAAAAGCAGTCTTGTGGCTAACATTGCTAACAAGTTAAGCCAAGTGCCAAAATCTGCAGTCTTCCTTATACCCATTATATAACGGGGCCTACCATTTGGCCTCTCTGTACCGCCATGAGTATTCTTGAAATGCATGGCCCTGTGAAAGGTATCATGATTCTGGTGTATTTTGATGACTGGGTCCAAAGTGCACTTACCAAGGAGCAGGCCATCTGGGACATCCACCCTACTCGCACACATTACAGCACTCTGTCTTTTGGTGTACTCAGAAAAGCATTTTCTAACACCAAAACAAGTCAAACAATTAATTGGTATATAGCTAGATTCATTGACAATTCAAGTCACCCTGTCCTCCTAAAATGTGGCAGACATTACCATGCCTTTCAATCAAATTTAGGCAGGTTGCTATGGATGATACTAGCCCTGTTAAAGATGATGAGATCAGTGACTGTGGCTGCAGTTCCCTAGAACTGAGAGACTTTCAGATATGGTTTAACCACCTATGCATAAATCACAAAATACCACATGCAAAAATGCGTCCTTGTATCAGCTAGAATTGCACTAGCTCTAGCTTTCTAGAGACATGAAGCTTTTCTCATGAAAGGCTCTGCTTACAGAGAGAGGTATTTGGGAGTGCAATGGAGCAAAAGAAGCACAGGGGTCATCTGGAGCGCCAGTGTGCGATTATAACACATTAAACAGTTCAACCTGAGGGAGGTCTATCTGGCCCTCAAATTCTTCCTGCCAGGTCTGAGACACCACATGTTTGGCAATCCTGTGAAGATAAGATACACCAATCAACAGGGTAGTCGGACTCCTGAGTGGTAAAAAAATAAAAGCTTTTACTCTATCGTTGGGAGATTGTGAGTTCGAATCCTGCCAATGCCACACCCATCTGTAAGTCAGTGCAAGGAATATTCCTTTGGTTTTCACTTAAGTTACACATGTGTATGTTACTGTAGTCCTATACTATAAATTTGAAAAAAATATATATTAAATGTGGTTTAGGCTTTAGAGTCATTTGCTCAAAAAGTTTGTCAACTCCTGTTCTACAAGGTTAACATTGCCCCTCTTAGTGGCATGGGTACAACAGTTATTTTTTAATACATTTCCTATCAGCCCTAATGTCACTGTGGCAGAGGTTATGTAGGTGATTCTCACTGCCCTTGGAGGTTATGAAGGGTAAAATAGAATCCTATTTATGTATGTAACTACTTATGCAACTATGGTTCCAAGTAAAGATGGCTGTATGTCACGTCACTTCCTAACTTTTTTGGAAGGTTTGCATAAAGACACGTAGAAGAGGTATCTAGATATATTCACCACTTTTGCTGGGTATATGGAGTGCATATAACCACAGTTACATACATAGCAAACATTCAGAATCACTTCATGTGGTTTTGTGGAGGCTGTATTTAACAAGGTTAGCATGTGAAAGCTTGTGATATGTCCTCCAGCAACCTCATACCAATATCTCATACTCTGTATTTCCACAGACAGGAGTACATTTCGCAAGCATACACAAATGCCAGTAGTCACAGTGCTGTCCACTTTAGATCATCCTTTTCCTTTATAAAAATGCACAATATAAGACTCTGAATGTATTCAGTGCATAAAGAAAAGCCATAATATAGACATAATTCTGCATATTGTCTAGTTCTAGTGTTTATACATTATATGGCCTTCTTCAACCATTTGAAGCACACAATTATATAGAATGTCTTTGTATGCTGTAGCATTACAGTTTCCCTTCACTGGAACTAAGAGGCCCAAACCTGTTCCAGCATGACAATGCCCCGGTACACAAAGTGTGGTCCATCAAGATACAGTTTGCCAAAGTTGGTGTTCAAGAACTGGAGTGGTCTGCACAGAGCCCTGACCTCAACCCCACTGAACACTTTTGGGGTGAACTGGAACGCTGACTGCACCCCAGACCTCCTCACCCAACATCAGTGCCTGACCTCACTAATACTCTTGTGTCTGAATAATCAAACCTCTACAGCCGTACTCCAAAATATAGTGGAAAGCCTTCCCAAAAGTGTGGAGGTTATTATGAAAGCAAAGCAGTACTAAAACTGGAATGTGATGCTTAAAAAGCACACATGGGTGTAATGGTCAGGTGTACACAAACCTTTTGGCCATGCACAGGTGCATCTCAAAAAATTTTAATATCATGGAAAAGTTCATT
This sequence comes from Stegophilus panzeri, assembly GCA_024331685.1. NCBI lineage: Eukaryota > Metazoa > Chordata > Actinopteri > Siluriformes > Trichomycteridae > Stegophilus > Stegophilus panzeri. The sequence continues at coordinate 12,053,388 of JANDJT010000060.1, read as the reverse complement.
TTTTTCCATAATTTTATTCAAAAAGTGGAACTTTCATATATTCTAAATTCATTACACATAAAGTGAAATATTTCAGTATTTTTTTTTTGTTTTAATCTTGATGATTATGGCTTACAGCTCATGGAAATAAAAAATCCAGTATCTCAAAATATTAGAATACAGAATTTATAATACAAAAATGTCAATCTTCTGAAAAGTATGTTAATTTACTTGGTCAGGGCTCCTTTTGCATGAATTACTGCATCAATGCACCATGGCATGGAGGAAATCAGCCTGTGGCACTGCTGAGGTGTTCTGGAAGCCAAGGTTGCTTTGATAGCGGCCTTCAGTCTGTATTGTTGGGTCTGGTGTCTCTCATAGATTCTCTACGGGGTTCAGGTCAGGCGAGCTGGCTGGCCAATCATGCCCAGTAATACTGTCATGGATATCCCAGAAGGGACTCCAGAGTATAGTTCCCAGCAGCCACTGCACCACACAGCAGCATCATCATCATCACATGATCACCTGCACCTGATTCTCATTCACTTAATGAGCACCTATGTGTATATAGCCACAGTTTGCACTGTACTCCTAGGCTTGTGTTTGTCTTCCGTTGCTGTCTTTGTTTTCATGGTCTTTGTTAGTGTTTTATTCTTGCCTTAGTGTTTTTCTTCCTGTTCATAGTTCTTGTTTTGTGTTTTGGTATTCATTACAACTGAAAATCTGCACTTGCATCTGTCTCCACCTCCAAATCGTGACAAATACCATGGTCAGCAAACCAGTTACTAGTAGTTTTGGCACTGTGAGCAGGTGCCAAGTCCTGCTGGAAAAGGAAATGAGCATGAAGTGCTCTAAAATCTCCTGGTAGATGGCTGCATTCACTCTCGATTTGAGAAAACACAGTGGACCAACACCAGCAGATGACATGGCACCCCAAATCATCACTGACTGTGGAAACTTCACACTGGACTTCAAGCAACTTGGATTCTGTGTCCCTCCACTCTTCCTCCAGACTCTGGAACCTTGATTTCCAAATTAAATGCAAAATTTACTCTCTCTCTCTCTCTCTCTCTCTCCCATGTGCACACATGCATACACATCAGTATAATTAAGGAACAAGAGATTAATAAAAATAGAAGCATAGCAAGATGGAAATGAGTCAGCATGTATATGTTGTTATTCAGATTTCAGATAAAATCAGGTGTGACTGTGCCTGTCTCTTGCATATGGCGGAAGAAGTGTCAAACCTAGTTGCTTTTCTATTTATACCATCCCTGTCGCTTTCCTTCTCCCCCTCAATACCGAGCTTCCTCTTCTCTCCTCTGCTTAACCCCTTAAGCTCCTGGTTTGCCAGTTCATCAGCATTCAGGAATTTCTCTTAAAGCATATAACTCAATAACTTCTGTGAATTATTCAGTAATCCAGGAAGCCCTGTGGCTCTCTGTCTTATGCTCTGCATCATTGCAGAGGAGGTTCACCAAGCGTTTCTGCAGACACACAACATTTCTCAATTCCTTCACTTTTTTTGATAGCATTAGTGTTTTTGTTTTGTTTGAGTTTCAATGATTCATTTTGATTAAAAAATATATATAAATCCAACAGAAATCTTAACTTGAGTAAATCTCCAACATTATAGATATTATCATGTCAAACAAGATCAAACTAAAATATAAAACAATTGCTGGCCTTTGTAAATCTTAACCAAACAGGTGATTTTAGTCTCTGTTGCATTTCCTTCAGCTCCAAGCAGTGCACACACACACACACACACACACACACCCCTACACACACCATCATGCTGATCCTCAAGCATGTAAGAAAGGGTTTTGAGTATTACAGTTAATGAATTGATACAAAGAGGTTATAAAGGCATTTTACTTTGACCTTATTAATGTAGCTTATCTTAAATTTTCCTTATTACTGTATTTACCTTAATAATGCACTTTATTATTATCCTATTTGTACAGACAATTGTTTCGTTCCAGCTGAATTTGTTTACTCTGGCAAGAGAAAGGCAGTGCTATCGGTTAGAGAGGGAACTCTCTCTCTCTCACACACACGGCCTCGCTGAATAGTCCCATGATTACAGTAATTAACATTGTTGTATTTAGTTAGTACTTGAATGAAGTTCCTGTTTATACGGAGAAGGATGACAAATAGTAAAAATCCACAAAACCCTGTTATAAGAAATGAGAAATGACTTTTAAGGTTGTGCTTAAGGTCAGGAAAATACTGTCTTATTCCTCCTACATGTACCGTATAATGGGGTCTCAGGAGGTGGTGAAAATCCCACTGTGTTTGTAGATTCAGAGTGTTACATCCTCTTTTGCACCGCTTCACTTCATTCAATACAGAGCATTAATTTATAAGCAACGAGCAAAAGAGAAAAAAACTTGCTTGCGCCCAAATAAAATAGCAACAAGCCGGCAATAACTGGTATATAATAGATGCCTCAGCATGACATTAGAGCTCTTAATGTTAGTGCTGAGTCCTAACGCTACCTGGGCCCATCTGCCACTCTGTGTGCATGGAATGCAGGAAGCCCTACTGTATGAGTTTTCCTCCATGGGCAAAGGAAGTTTCTGCTTCGATGCTTCCGTGTGATTAGCTGAGCTTGGGCATAAAGCCTACTGTTAGCACAGCCGTGGAACACATAACGTAGCACAAATCATGTGCCATAATAGCAGGTTTCAGTTTCGGGTCAGCATCACTGCTATTAGAGCTGACCTGTGCATTTCGCTGAAGGACAATGTGAGACAATGAAGCCTACAGAGAACTAAGAGACGATAACAGGATTCATGTTAGCAGAATATGGAACAGCTCTAATATGAAGGCAGATATACCAAATAAGGATATATGTAACAACAGCTCATAGGTTAGACTGAATCAGATATTTAACCTCTACAGGCTCTTCATCACTTTAGCAGAGAAGTTGTTCTCAATGAGTTTATGTGTCTGGGTGTATGTTTAAGATGCAGGGTCTGAACAGGAGATTTCAGGAGGTGAAAGAGGGAAAAGAAATCAGAGGAATAGGGAATAGGGATGAAGAGAGCAAGTGCAGTGTCCAGGAGAACTAACAATTAACTTTTTTCCATTCCATAACTTTTACCTTTCTCAACAGTTGGCTATGAAACCAACACAGAGATCAGATATTATCCTATATCTGATAATATCTTGCCGTGCTTTAGTTACTCGCTGAGTACATATATTTGTGCATGTAGGTTTGTGCTGGCTGTGTGCTCTGTGTGTTAGAGCCAAGGCAAGCATAAGGGCAGTGTGGAGCTTAGTTAGCTGTGCAAGCAGGCAAGTATAGAGGGCAAAGGTGCACACAGATCAGGTAAGTGATCCACAGAGATCCCTCCCTCATTCCGTGTTAGAGCCCCATGATGAGAACGGATTCTGGGCAAGACTGAGCCCATGCCCCAAAAACTTAACTGAAAACCTGCAAGACTCAACCTTAAACTGGACAGGATTCTTCTGGCATGTTCTGTGACTCTATCTAAAGATAAACATCTGGAGTTAAAGGAATTATACACAATGTTTTACAAAGAGCACAATGGCCAGAAGATTCTTAAAGTCCAGTTTTATTGAACTGTGCAGGGTTTCAGTGTGTGTGTGGTTTGTGGTGGGTAGGATTGGGGAGCTGGGGCTGCAGGCTGCTCTTGGCCCAGACACCGATCGCGTGGCACAAACCTGTAGCTGGAGCCGCGGCCCGACGTGGAGAGCACAGCGCAAGCTCTGATGAGTGAAAAAAAGAGAGCAGACATCAGAACAGCTCTGCTCTCTTTCTCTAACCACATATACCTTACACCTTACATTACCACCATACGGAAGGGGTTCAGGAGAAGATGTTTAAGGACCTCACGCAAACCTCAAAGTACATTTCACACCGGAACAGAGCAACACGGACTACAAAATACTTACAGTGTCAACTGTCTTTAAATGGCCTGTAAAACCTGATTTACTAATAATACCATTAACATTAGCCCTGGTTTATACTTCTGTGTCCATGTATTTGCAAACACTTGAGGACGTTGTGTGTGGGTGGTCACAAGTAGGTGTCTGCCTTCATATTTGCATGTAAGAGAAAATGGAAAACTAAATGAAATTCTCACATGTTACTGCAGAATGAACAAACAAGCAGAGCAATGGTCCAAATTCACAGATGCCATGATATTAGGTACTACATTCAACCAGTTTGGTATTTTTCTCCACAGGAAAACATGATTCAAATAGAAGCTTGGATAAGCCCCTATTCTGACATGCACATGTTTATTTTTTAGCAAGCTATAAACTACTATTAACATTCATGTTAAAGTACCAGAATGGATAGCTAACATGAAGTATGTTACTTTTAATCAAATATAGTGAGCAAGCATTTGGTGCTAACATTGATGAGAGTTGGTTAGTTACAGTTACATTTATTTAGCGCTTTTCTAGACACTCAAAGCGCTTTACATAGTAGGGGGCGGGGGGGGGGACCTCCTCAACCACCACTAGTGTGTGGCATCCACCTGGATGATGCGACGGCAACTATAGTGCGCCAGAACACCACCACACACCAGCTATTAGTGGAGAGGAGAGAGCGATTCAGAGATAGGGATTATTAGGGGGCCATGATAGAGAAGGCCCAATGGGGGAATTTCGCCAGGACACGGGGATTATACCCCTACTCTTTATGAGAGAGGAGCTGGAACACCTCCCTGCCTCAACCAATTAGCATTTGCCTGAAGGATGTTTGAAGCACAGCACCATAGAGACACACAAAGCATTGTTAGGATTTTTGGAAGACTGCACTTGAGTCCATCAATGTGCCTCTTCTTATTTCACATAACCCCCCTCATTGCATCTCAATGAAAATATATTTCACACCCAGAAGTATCAACCAGGCTTCAGTAGTTGCATTCAATATGCAGCAGCAGCACCAGTCAAAGATTAATCTTGTTATATTTAGATTAATAGATATGGTCATGCCATATTGATTGGCTGGAGCATCTGTTTTCCTTAACTGTGAAATCCAGAACAGCAACCAAAGCAGAACACACACTAATTAAACACTTAAATGCATTAAACATTTTCAAGAGCCAAGGATCAAAAAGTGCTCAGAATGCCGGTGTGAGTTGTGATGTGATCCTGTCCTGCTTGGGGCTGCAGGTGACCTCTGTAACCTGAGTGGCTTGGTTAAGTAAAGAATCATTCTCTTGTGGGCACTGATAGGTCACTAAAGCTGTCCATCACTCACCTTCAGGCCGGTATTGGGCAACGATGGCCACCGTCTGACCCGCCCCCTTGAGCGCAGCCGCAGCCTGTTCATGTGTAGCTCCTCGCAAATCAATGCCATTTACCTGCATGCAAACACACACACACACACACACACACACACAGACATTAGACTGTTGTTACAGTGATCAAAGTCAGTATAATGCAATAGAAACTGCTGATCAGTGAAGGTTTTTGAGTGAATATGTGGAATAAAAATGGTTCTAAGTGTGCGTATGTGTGCGAAGACTACTGATAGTAAATGTCTTTGAGCATGTAAAAGTCATTTAAAAGAAAGAAGCCACACATACAGATATATTTTTACAGACTCTGTTAGCCAGCAAGCTATCGTGAGCTAACTTCAGGAAGATCAGAAAGGATCTTAATAGTAACCCTAGGCAGCTGGCAATCAAACCTAAGGATTTCTGTCCATTATCTTTACTGCTAATGCTAGCTAGTTGGCTAATAAGCTAACTTGTGTAAGAGAATCTTATTAAAGTGTTACTCCTAAGTGTTCCTCATCGAAAAAACAAAAACAAACAAAAAACACTATCCAGCTAAGTAAGCTAGCAAGGCTGTATTTCTGACAAGATTTTATAGTTATATTTAATAATGCTCATAAATCTTACTGCTAATACTAGCTAGGTGTGTAACATAATCTAAATTGATAAGATTTTAAGTGATAAACGTTCCTACATTTCAAGCTATTGATAGCTAGCATGATGACAAGCTAACGACAGAATTTCTGAGAGAAACTTTTAGTCATATTCATAAATGTTCATAATCTTCACTACTAATGCAAGCCAGCTATCTAATATCTGCTTAAAAAAAAAAAAAAAAATCTAATATCTGATTTCTGGGAGAAATTCTAAATCTTATTAGTCATTTATATTCATAATCCTTATCTCCTGAGCCACTTCTGTCGCTTGAGTAACCCATTCACACCATTGCAATAATTTACTCACAAAGCAAAGTGACTGCTTATTAGAAGTAACCAGGTAGCTACCTCTTTTTAATTCATATTCATAAATAGTCATAACCTTCATGGCTAACATAATTTGATAGGCTATGTGAGAAATTCGGATTAAATGATTAAATTTGAACACCTACACAGAAACATTTCTAACTTCTTTACAAACCTTAAAAGATGTTATACATTTGTTAGATCTTTGAGATCTGATTGTATAACGCAGAGCTCAAAAGCATGAGGCTAATCTGGAGCGGTTGTCAGTAATGAAATAGTGGTCTAAAGTCAGGACATTGCAGCAACACAGACATATTTGAATACCACCAATAAATAAATCTCCATATTATTTCATACTGCAGGATAATGAGCAGTAGGGCTCCTATCTGGAGATTTAAGACTGCATGCTGCAGAATGGAAACTCCATTTGGGAGAAAAGAAGCCGCAGGCTAGGGACAGCAAGGAAAGCATTTGTTGGAACACATATTGTGTTTCAGAGCCATACTAACATGGAAATCTACAGAGCACTGACTTAGTTTCACCATGGGGAAAGCTGATGGAGTGTATCAGCATGGTGGGCTCAAGCGTGTGTGAGTAAGTATGTGCAACCTACTGTGTGTTATTGCTCATTCTGCTGTCCCTGTTTGTGTGCATGTATGTGTTTATGTGTGAATGTGTGCTGTAGTCTGCAGTATGGCCCATGTACTCAGATTCATTTGACAGCATGAACTCACAAGGCAAACCTGAGAGCTATTCTTAGACTCCAAATCAGGCCAGAACACCATTATCACTCTGAACACTCTGTCTCTTCCTTCCTCCTCCTTCCCATGTTTCCACTGTTCCCCAGTCTCCACCTTCAGTCTCATTTATCCTCTCTCCCTGGTTTGTGTCCCATTTTCTCTCTCTCTCTCTCTCTCTCTCATTTGCATCTTGAGTGGACTAGTCTAACTTTAATAACTGCAGCAAGTCCTAGTACAGAACAGAGAACAAGTTCTGAGGATGTCTGATTAGGAGTGATGAAACACAGGAACTGAGCACCTCTGATTTTGATTGGGGTGCTTATTGAGGGCATCTGATTTGGAGTGGTCTAAAGGCTGGGATAATTTTTATTATGAACGATGCAGGAACCGAAGGTGTCTGATTAGGGATGTTTGTGCCATTCCACAATTAGAATAACTCCCTACAGCTCAAATAAGACTCTGATGAGCTCTAATGAAGACACTCAGGAAGCTGACTTCATGCAGCATATTTTGGTATCCACTCCATGTGATGCTACTTCAATCTTAATTACTTTGGAATTGCTTCCACAAAAGCCTTCGTTTTTTTGGCTAATAACTTGCTGTTGTCAAGAATACTGTAAGTGTAGTCACATTTTCAGACGCAAAATGTGATGGCGACCTCTGCTGCTGGACCGAAGATCTACACTAATTAGGTGTTGAATGCACATGTAGGTTATTGATATATATTTTAGTCATTTTAGACAAACTAAATATATGCACATAGTCTAGTCTAAGAAACGTTTCTACCGTAATATTTCTAAAACAAATAATTTAGCAAAAAACATTGCAAATAATTCAGCAATGAATCAAAAACCAATAGTTTAATAGTAAAAACATTAGTTTCTAAATATGTTTATGTGTGTGTGTGTGTGTTTGTGTGTGTTTGTGTGTGTGTGTGTGTGTTGTCACAAAACTTACAGACAGGATCTGGTCTCCTCTTCTCAGCTCCCCGCTCAGGTCAGCCGGTCCTCCTGCCAGGATAAAGGACACGAAGATTCCCTCGCCATCTTCACCTCCTACGATGTTAAAGCCCAGTCCGGTGGAGCCCTTATGTAGCACAATCTTCCTCGGTTCCCTGTATGCACACGTCCAATAATACATCAGCTCAGAGTCTGTAGGGCTCAGCATCTCTCCTGACTCACACACATAGGTGTCCTGGAGTGCTGTATACATACACACACGTAGGCCGGCTGGCCAGGTGCTCGCTCACAGACTAGTGTGTGTTTGAGCACAATGGCTGATACCTAATCGGGGACTGCTCTACTTTTAGAGCATTTGTCCTATTTTCAGTGGTTTCCTAGAGACGGCGATAGAGCATGCGCGCTGACACACACACACACACACACACACACACACACACATGCTTATAAGCACATACAATAAAAATATGATTTATTATTACAGTACCAAGATAGGATGTTTCACATATATACAGCAGCAGTGCTATAATAATGGATTTCGTATATTTCATGTAACAAACTTGGTCGCTGAATGGTCATCATAATTTTTCTTGGTCTAACATTTTGATCTCCAATATTTTAAAGAGAGCCTTTTTTTAAACAGTGGTTCAATTTACTTTGAAAAATATTCTGATTCTGCTAATAAAGTTGCAGTTTGTAATTCTTCTAAACATATACTATATACTAATATAATTTCTATGATACCATAGAAAAGCTGTCTTTCGCATTAATGCACTGAATAAAGCTCATTTCAGTCCTCTGTTTACATTTTTCTGACCCAAAAACTAGCTCCGCCTCCAGATAGAATAGAGTTCATTGGCTCCACCTCACATAGCATCAAGAAGGGGAAGGGTTTGATTGGGGTGAGGAAAAGACTTTTCACTATTTTGTATTTTCACAACAAATGCAATTCATCTCACAAGCAACAGAGGACTCTTCATTTTATGAACTATTTACATCGTGAAAGCATACTGTGAAGTATATTGCCCATTGACTATGCAGATGACACAGTACAAGATGTCAGACTGCCAGACTCAACCAATTAAATAACATAAATTCCAGATGAAGTATGTAGACAGCTATTCACACAGGCTTATAAATAACACCATGTGATAATGTTCAGGACAGCTTTTCAGCACAGCAAGAGAACGAACTACACTACCACAACCTTATCTCCCATTTGGCTCCTCTGTGGCCCACTTATGTTCAGACGGTAGATCTTTCCTCTGCCTATCTTCCATTTCACTTTCCCTCTCTGCCCTCACCTGCCTATCTCTCTTTCAATCCGTTCCTCCCCCTGGTGCCTTTTAAGTTTTCTACTTCTGTCTCCCTCTATATCTGGGTTGGTGCACCTCTAGGCCTCCAGGCCAATCTCAGTCACAGTAGTACATAGATAGTCCATGGAGAGCATGAACTAGAACACAACAGTAATGCAATGTCAACTTAAATCAAAATATAACGTTAAATATCATTTGATACATTTTGCGAGCATGTTACATCTTATAACACAAAAAAAGGACTAAGTTGTATGGAAAATCTTCAGAAGTAGAACAAGGGGTATGAAACGACCTAATAATATGAAGCCTGGCTACAAAAAAAAAATCATTAAAATATTTCAAGGCAAATCTGGAGACTTTAAAACAATATAATAATAATAATAATAATAATAATAATAATAATGAAACAATATAATAACAGAATATACTTTTAACAATTAAACACGATATGTTGTGGCCTTTATTACATTTTTAGGTTTCATTTCTGGCTATCTTAAAATGATAAGGGTTACTGAGACAAATCATTTTTGGCTGAAGGGGTTCACATGGGGAATAGGTTGGGAAGGTATAAATATAATGACTCTTTATAGAGCAGACAGTTTTGAGCCAAATATAGTTTAGTTTAAGGACATAAGGGTCAATGTTTAGTGTAAAGAATGACCCAACCGTAAGCAGCCATGTTTACGACATACTGACATTTGGAATACGGGCCAACAGTGGCTACTGTGCAGTTGAAAGTGGCTAAACTATGAGTACCGCTGCATATCATCCTGGTTCTAATTAAAGTTGAGTTGTAGCTGTGTTTTGATAGCCAGAACCAAATTAGTTCTATGCTGTTTATATACAAATTATTTTCCTAGCATTACAGTCACCCCTGAAAGTATTGGAACGGCAAGGATAATTCTTTTGTTTTTGCTATACACAGAACACATTTGGGTTTGAGATCAAAAGATGAGAGGATAGATCAATATTCCAACTTTCACTGCCTGATATTTACAGTCCCCTCTGAACGTACTGAAACAGCAAGGCCAATTAATTTGTTTGTGCTATATATGAGAAGAGAGTTTCCTGGTATTTACATTTAGATGTGTTAAACAACATAGAACCTTTTGTATCAGACCACCCATTTTAGGCAAGCAAAAATATTGGAATATATGACTGACAGGTGTTTCTTGTTACCCAGGTGTGTCCTGTTAGTCTGATTGTTTAAGCAATAAACAGCTATGAACATCTACTCTTGGTTTTAGACTTCAGTTTCACCTGTGAAAACTAGATTTGTTGTTAAAAAGGTTAAGCCAACATGAATATCAGAGAGCTGTCTATGGGAGAAGGAAAATCAATCAGAGGCACTGCACAAACAATGGGCATAGCCAGTACAACAATATAGAATGTCTTGGCCTTGCTGTTCCAATAGTTTAGGAGGGGACTGTACATCTAAATGTGTTAAACAACTTAGAACATGTCCCCTATTGTTTGAACCCACCCATTTTTCAAGTGAGCAAAAATATTGGAACATGTGATTGACAGGTGTTTCTTGTTGCCCAAGATTTCCCTGTTAAATTGACTATTGAAACAGTAGTGCTGAATGTCCACTCTTAGTCTGTGCCCTGGGTTTCACCTATGAAGACTGCATTTGCTGTCACATGTTCCAATATTTTTGATCAGCTGAAAAATGGGTGGGTTCAAACAAAAGGTGCAATTTTCTAAGATGTTTAACACATCTAGATGTAATTATAAGCAAATGAAAGCTGGAATATTGATCTATCACCTCATATTAATCTTTTGATCTCAAACCCAAATGTCTTCAGTGTACAGCAAAAGCAAAATAATTGGCCTTGCCATTCTAATCCTTTTGGAAGGAACTGCAAATGCATCAAGCATAACTAAATATTTACTAATAATTATTAAACATACTGTTTGAACAAAGCTTTAAGCTTATAACATTCATTTACATTACATTAATTCATTCATCTTCAGTAATCGCTTTTTATCCTGGTCAGGGTCCTGGTGAAACAAGAGCCTATCCTGGGAACATTTATTAAATCTATTATATCTTTGCTAAAGGCAAGTGGATTTCCCAACATATCTCTAGCGATGCAGGTTAAATGAACTAAAGAGGCATCTGACCAAAGCAGGCTTTATCTTGCCACCTTAACATCACCTGTTTTGCTAGTGTTATTAGTTAGTGGTTAGCTAGCTGGATAGTTAGATCATCATTTTGAAGGCTAATGCAGGCAATGAATGCTGGTCATGGTAAATATTTAGAATAGCCCCCTCTAAGTTTCTAGATTAACTGTTACCTACTTTCACCACTAGATGGAAGACATACTCCACAAAATTAGAAATCCACTGCACAATATCTAGTTTTAGTGCAGCGGTCGACTAAAACATCACAATTACACAAACTTGGCATTATCTCTGATTCTAATAAGAGTAAATGAACAGTAAAATAACCAGGCAAGGGCAGGATATGAACATTTCATTTGATATACTACAGATCACTGTGTTTTCATAACTTTTTTTTTACAATATAGGAAATATTGTAGTGAATGAAAAAAGTGAACGAAAATGATAGAGATCAAACATTTAGCAAGATACTGATGATTGGGCTCTATTTCCAAAACTGTAAAAATAAATAAGTAAATAAATAAAGTCACTTAAGCACAGAAATAATCTTCTCCACAAACTGTAAAATAACAAAAATACCCTTAAAATAATGTAAATCCTAAACTTATATTCAGTACTCTGGAAGCTCATTTGCATTAATCTATTCCCTCAGTACAATATTCCCCGCTGGCCAGCTGCATCCTCCTGTCTCATTTGGCTTCTCTCTCTCTCATTTCCCCACATTTGTCATCGTGAAACCTAATGCCAAATGGGAAAGCAAACAAAACAGATTGTGCTTACTTTAAATTCTAAAAGCCTCCACTACTCCCTAATGATGGGTGAATAGCGGCATAGATTATACTGCAACCACATCGTTATTTATGCGGACCCACACGTCTCACTGTATCTAGCCATTTATTTAGTGTCATTCAGGAAATGAAAACATTTCAAATATAGGCTTCCAAGGAAATATTCAAAAAAGTGAGAAGGTATTCAGATTCCACACACAATTCCCGAGCATAAATCTTGAACATTCTCACTAACCGCTAAGATGACATACTCAAGGGCACTTTACTGTAGAACTTTACAAGCTCTGAACATTAACAATATAGAACAGTTATGTGGAATTGGGTCTCTGATTGACTAGAGCCACACAGACAGTATGGGTAAAGATATGTATACACTAAATGTGAATACCATAATACCATTATTAAAGGCTGTTTGGTAGTAAAACTGGAGAAGCTGTTATACCATGGAGCAGGATAATGAGTTTCAATTGGCTATAATTAACAGGAAGGAAAGGAAATTTGAGGGAGTGACCTTTTATTCATTCGTTTGTACATACATATGCTGAAAACATTAACTTCATTAAGGGCACTTCTGATGGCAGCAGAACAGTGGCTGGCTGATATGATCATCAAAGTCCTGGACATGGTGTGTTTGAACAAGCTTGAATGAGTGAGCCAGAGAGTGTGTGTGAGTGGGTTGGAGCATCACTTCCCCCTGATCAGTGAAGGCCACAGCAGATAAACAGACTGTAGCCCATAAACACACAGTCAGTGGGTAAAATAAGCAGTGTGTAAATACATCTGGCATTTGCCTAGTGACAAAGGTTGTGATGTGGATTGTTATAGAGCTGCTTTCACAGAGATCCCTTTCAAAGGGAACTCAATGTTGCATGAGCTTCACGCTGTGGGAAGTGCCCTTGCGCGTGACTGGTATCTGAAGTCTGTGTGAAATCACACCTATTTATAGGCCTGCCGTGGTCAGGTGATGTGGCATTTCACACGTCACGTGATTATAAACTGCCACCTGTAAACCATGTCATCAGGCTTATAATCTTCAGTGAAAGACAGCATGTCAGTTGTTTGTGTCCGACAGGTTTCTTGCTCCTAAATACTCTTCAATTCCTCTCTATTTTTCAGAAAAGAATGT
>JANDJT010000060.1:12024179-12040030 GCA_024331685.1 Stegophilus panzeri | reverse complement strand
TTCATCTCTATTTTTCAAAAAAGTGTGTGTGTGTATATATATATATATATATATATATATATATATATATATATATATATATATTTATATGAGTCAGAGAAAATTCACTAAGTGTTACACCATGCTCCAGTTTTATTTCGGGGACAGACAGACACAATTTCTGTGTGAAATGTTTGGGGCTGACTGCGCATATTGTGAATGCTTCACAATTAGGCAGCTCAACTCTCAGCTCATTCTCTTCTCGGCTGAAGAGAGTTGGATTTCAGAGCCTCAGGGTTCTGGGGATCCCGTATCGATCTGCAAGGCAATGCATCTGTCCACAAACAGACTGTTTGGTACAAATGTATTATTCAGTGTATGATATTTCAGAATGGAAACACATAATTGTATAGGGATAAAAGAAGAGACTGCTTTTCTAAACTGAAAAAGTGTCATATAAAGGAATTGAGGTCATTTGACCCCAAGATTGGCATTACCAATTCCTACCTGCTAGCTAAATCTCCTTCTATCATACACTAGCCTCCAATCTGGTTAAAATCACATAATAAATTAGTAAGCCTAATGTTAGCTAGTTTCTAGTGTATTTTTTTCAAGAGTGGAAATTGGAGAACATGACTCTAACCCCCATGGGCACACAGAGAATATGAGAAACTCCGTAGAGATGGTAACCGAAGCTCAGGATTGAACTGGGGAACCTGGAGCTGTGAGGCAGTGACTGTGGTACAATTGTTGGTGCCAGACAGGCTAGTTTGAGTATTTTTGAAACTGCTGATCTCATGGAATTATCACCCACAGCAGTCTTCACAAGAGTTTTCACAAAATTGTGCAAAAAACAAAAACATCCATTGAGTAGTTGTTCTGCAGGCAGAAATGCTATATTGATGTGAGAGGTCAGAGGAGAATGGGCAGACTAGTTTGAGCTGACAGGAAGGATACAGTAACTCAAATAATCAGTCTTTACAACTGTGCTGAGCAGAAAAGCATCTCAGTACAAGATGTCTAAGCTTGAGGTGGATGGACAAAAGAGAAGAATGCATCAGGTTCCACTCCTGTCAGCCACATACAGGAATCTATGGCTACAGTGGGCAAATGCTTCCAGAACTGGACAGGTGAAGAAGTCTCCTGTCATTTTTCAAATCATTGACTGTCCAGTTCTGGCAAACCTGTGCTCACTATTGCCCCATATTCCTTTTCTTGGAGGACATAAGTGGAACACAATTAATATACAGTCAGGTCCATAAGTATTTCAACAGTGACACAATTTTTGTAATTTTAACTCTGTACACCACCACAATTGACAATTAAGCAATCAAGATGTGATTGAAGTGTAGACTTTCAGCTTTAATTCAAGGGGTTTAAAAAATATTGCATTAACTGTTACAAACATGTTTTACAGCCATTTTTTACAGAGTCTCTCCATTTTCACAGGCTCAAGATGTGGCCTGTTTCCTCATTATTTCATGACAAATTAAGGCGATAAAAGGTCTGGGGTTTATTCCAAAAGTTGAATTTGCATTTGGTAGCTGTTCATGGGAACTATCAATATGCGGTCCAAAGAGGTATTAATGGAAGTGAAGGAGGCCATCATTAGGCTGAATTAGGCCCCCCCGACCTATCAGAAAGACAGCAGAAACTTCAGATGTGGCCGAATCAACCATTTGGTACATTCTTAATAAGATGGAATGCACTGGTGAGCTCAGCAACAACAAAAGGCCTGGAAGACCACAGAAGACAACTAAAGTGGACGAACGCAAAATTCTTTCTTGTTGAAGAAAAAACTTTGCAACATCTAGCCAAGTCAAGAACACTCTGGAAAAGGTAGGCGTATCATTGTCAAAGTCTGAAATCAAGAGACACCTTCATGAATGTAAATACAGACAGTTTACCTCAAGATGCAAACCATTGGTAACACTCAAAAACAGAAAGGCCAGATTAGGCTTTGCTAAAAAGGTCTATAAAAGCATGACCAGTTCTGATGCAAGATTATCTTGTACCAGAATGATGTGAAGAGAAGAGTATGGAGAAGGAAAAGAAAGGTTCATGTTCCAAAGCATATCACATCTTCTGTCAAGACTGAAAGCAGAAAGACCCACAAACAAGCAGCAACTGAAGATGGCTACAGTGAATGCCTGGCAAAGCATCTCAAGGGAGGAAACTTGGCATTTGGTGAACTTCATGGGGTCCAGACTTCAGACAGTCATTGACCGCAGAGGATTTGCATCCAAGTATTAAAAATAATCCTAATATTTATGATTATGTTTCTTTCTCCAATTACCTTTGAGCCTGTTAAAATGGAGGGACTCTGTAAAAAAATCATAATTCCTAAACAGTTAATGCAATATTTTTGTTACATTTTGTTAAATTGAAGCTGAAAGTCTGATGGTATACAGAGGCATTACAAAAATTGTGTCACTGTCAAAATACTTATGGACCTGACTGAATTTACATGAATTCCCCATTTATAGTTTTTTTTTCTTCTTTTTTTTTCCATTTTATACTGAAGTAAAGTATATTGTTTAATTTTAATATTAAACAATAATATTATAATATGACATGACAGTTCAAGTCCTTTTCATATATGAAGACTAGTGCATGAAGACAAGTACATATATTACAGTATGTATGATTACATCACCATTCCTTGCCTGGGTATCCCTGTGGAGGAGCTGGAGGACGTGGCTAGGGAGAGGGGGGTCTGGACATCTCTGCTTAGACTGCTGCCCCTGTGACCCAGACCCGGATAAGCAGAAGAAAATGGATGGATGGATGGATGACAGGCTAGTACAACAATTACAGTATGTATGATTACATCACCATTCCCTGCATACAAGCTATTCTTTTGCCTAATGTTACTGCATTCTCTTCATGCAGTGCCAAGTCAGAAAGCCATCATGTTGATCAATATCCTCCAGACCTATTAATGCACCTGAACCATATCAATATCCCAATACCATCTCATATACAAGTATACAACACATCAATACCCCTCAGAGGTACAATATCAGCAATCAGACTGTGTCTAACACACATAGGGAGATGCCTGTGACTCAGAGAGACCGATGCACTGTATCAATAAACTCACAGTGAGTCCTGCTTAAAGGACATATTTTCAATGGTCTTTCCTCAAGTCAGGTCAATACAGTAATGTGGCCTTCCAGGGTGTCTCTTTAGCTTAAGCACAGCTAGATATTTCTATAAACGCAGTCAACATCCTTAAAGAGTCTTCCAGTTTCGTGACTGCTATCTTAATGACCTGCTGGGTTATTGACAGCAAACTGACTGTAAATTGCAGCAAAGGCCACTGTTCTGGCTATAAGAGTCAACAGATACAGGTGAGCTGTCAATCACTGCAGATAGGCATGGCATTGTACAGTCCACTCCAAAGGTATTGGAATGGAAAGGCCGGTTCTTTTGTTTGTGCTATACACTGAAGACATATGGGTTTGAGATCAAAAGATGAACATGATACAGAATTTCAGGTTTAAGGTCAGAATTTCAGGTTTTTATTTAGTGGAAGGTTTTCGACTAGCCAAGTCAATCACCAGACCTAAACCCAACTGAGCATGCATTTCACCTCCTGAAGAGGAGACCGAAGGGAGGAAACCCCCCAAAAACAAGGGATATGAAACCAAATATGAAGTATTATTTTAAGACTATCTATTCCTATACTTTTGCTCACCAAAAACTGGGTGGTCTGCCACCAGAGGTGCCTAAGTTGTTTATGTTCTAAGTTGTTTAACACATCTAGATGTAAAGATCAGGAAATGAAAGATGAAATTCTGAATTCTGAATTCATCTTTTGATTGTTGAAGTTGCAAACAAACTATATCATTACAGAAATAACCAGACTAATTTCCTTTATAGTCTGATTACAAGCTTCTGATACACTGTAATTAAAAATGTTTATACAAAAAAAACCAACAACAACAACAACAAAAAAAAGAACTGCATCAGGCAGTAGGACAAACAAATTTTTGTACAACTTTAGTTTGATGGTAGTAGGAAATGGTCCACATATGTAATAATAAAGCGACGCCATGAATCCACATGAGGACTTAGCAGAGATGAGTATATCAGGTCTGACAATGTGTGCTGAACACTCTCTTTATTTTAGCAGACACACCTTACATCCCTGCTGGAAATTCCAGCTTGGTATGACCAGCACAAACACAAGCCAAATTATTTTTCAGCTTTATTATTACTTATGACTAATTTTTATCAATAAATGGTTGATTTAAAAACAAATCCTTACTGTTTCATTATTGTCTTAAAAGAACTTGGCATCATTCAGAAACCATTTACTTGCTACCAGCACTTAGCAGCTGACAAAGAACTGACAAGCTCAGTGTGTGCTTTTGGAGCTGGTAACTGATCAGAATGAGCTGGATGTTTCCACAGGGATATCTATTATCAGTGATAAGGTTCAACCCTAGGGAATAGTGATTTATGATGTGTCTTTTTGAAAGAAAAAAGAAATTAAGATTCTTCTCCTGCTCCATTGCTCACAATCACCACAGAACACACAATGACAAAGAAAATAAACTTATTCTTATTCTAACTTATTCTGATGGTGGGCTTTTTCTGCTCACATGATTGATTGATCACGGATGACAGGCTTACAACAGTGAAGCACACAAATTATAGTCATGTTATAGACATGCGGTAGAAGATATCTATAAAACTGTAGGTGTTGAGGAAAAGTTCAAATCATAAAAATTCTTTTTGTAAGTCTCAAGCACTAAAGCATTTCATTAACAGAAGCTGAAGATGTATACTGACTCTCATAACTACACATAACTATGTAGTTACTGAATAATTCAATGTGTTAGAAGTATCATCAAGAAGGGCAGATGATGGTGTCTCAGCATGGTTTTGTAAGGATGTTGCCCAAAATGGTTTGTTCTCTCTCTTTGTCCAATTTGGGAAACAGAACACCATCAGTCATATTAGTTAACATTACAATTTCCTAACTAATGCAGCTTTGCCTCTTTTGCTGTCTGAGATGCAAATCATTCCCATTCCCTCTGAAGCTAATTAGAGACTGATTTTTAATTCATTGAGTAATACACTGATCGTTCAAATTCTAAACGAGACAGTAATCAGCCAACCGGTGCCAAAAGAAGGCGCTAGCAGCAACAAGCTAGTGCTGTTCCAAAGCCATCTGGGCCACAGAAAGACAGAGACATATACACTGAGCCAAAAACACACACACAGTATTTATGAAAAAGAAAATGGATTAGACCCCATTAATCTCCAAACTATAAACTTTAATTCATTTAATCAGCACTGCGACAGATGAGATGCTATGGCTTTATACCCATTTAAAGTCAAACTGTTCCGACAGATAAAATGCAAACCACTACAGAGGCAACAAAAGAGATCCTCAATCCTCTCAGGTTTACGAAGCTTAGATATCGCTCAAGCGCTGCACATAAGCCCTGATCAACATTCTGTGAGCATCCAGGCTATGACCTTCAAAGACTCGTCAAGAAACAATACAATCAACTAACCTATCCAGAAGCATGCTGAAGGGTCAAGGGGTTAGAGCAGGCAGTAAATGGCACTAAACGAGTTCACTCACTCAAAAACTACAGTTTTATTTCACCCCACCTAATTGCCAGGGGCAGTGAGAATCACCTGGACACCTTGTGTGTGCGCACACACATGCTGAGACCTTTGTACACACTCACACAGTGAAATATGACGTAGTGTTTGCAATAAATATCACTATCATGCAGCTTGTATACGTCAGACTACACGCACACAACATGGAGCTATCTGCTTTGAACATTGTGACTACTGTTTTCCTGTCCTCCAAAACTCTACCTCTGTGAGTTGTATATTTATTTAAAATATATTACTAGTGTATTTTTGTAGAATGATACAAAACTTGGGGACTCTGGGGCATTATTTTGTCAGCTATGGCAAGCCATATTAGCCATAACTCACCATGCTGTTTGCTATATTATCTCTATGTACTTGCACTGAGTAATTTCCTTCTCTCCACTCAAGTGCAAGTGGCACTTAACTCTCATTTTCTCTGCTAGGTCAGATTCTCCCTTTACATTGTCTTTTCCATGTATTCCGCAATCCCCACTCTATAACCAAATCTGTGACTACACACTATTAACATGGTTGAATGGTCTGGAGAGTTGGCTATATTAACCATCAGGGTGGCTAAGAACTGCAACCTAGAAGTCCAGAAAACACTCCTGAACACCAGAACCCCTAGCACACTCTGGTGGAAGCTGTTCCGCAAATGGATTAAATTGTGTAATCATTGGCTGGATTCGGTGCAATGCCCAATTTCTACTTTTCTGCAAGAACTGCTAGACAGTGGCAAGTCCAAATCTGTCCTAAATGTATATGTCATCAATGTGTATGTGGCAGCCATAACAACACAACATAGCACCATAGATGTCATCTCACTCGGCGTCCATAAACCTTTTCTAGCCTTTCTGAAATGGGTGAGGCGCCCCCCTTTGCCACAATTACCTAAGAGACCTTAAGGCCTCTCCTAACCCAATGAAAATGCCAAGATGTCTCTGAAAACTGCTAATTACTTTGGCAAAAAAAAAAAAAAAAAACCCAGAGGGCTGCATGCTCTAGTGATAAACTCTCCTTGTGTGTACTGGGGGCCAGATGACTCTGCGCTGAACTTGTGGTTGAATTCAGGATTTCTGCCAAAGGTCATATCACTTAATTTTGTGAATCATATGATTGATCTTCTACATGCACTTTGGTCGCCATCCAATCCTCAGACCAACTGTTCATCTGCCATGAAGGAAAGCCACAAGGGACTCCCTTATCACAACAAATTCTTATTATTAAGGGTCCAGGGAAAAACGGCTATATATAAAAAAATATGCCACATATCATTACTTTAATGCAAATTTTTGGTATGTACAGTATATAGTATGTATGCACAGTAAGGTGTCCAAGTGATTCTCACTGCCCCTGGCAGTTATGGGACTTGTAGAATCACAGTTAAATATGTAACTGGCATTTACTGCAGAAGCAATGAAAAAAACAAAAAAAAACAGAACAAGCAAACCAATAAACTGATGAATGCATCAGTAGTGTAATGAATTAGCCACATTACATTTTGGAACACCTGTACTCCTTATTAGAATTCTCAGGTACACACACTGGACAATTTCTTGCTAACCATTCCTTGCTTTTCTTTTCAGAATAAAAACCTATTCAGATTTAACAAACAAAAAACAAAACATGATGACTCATATCATATTATTACGCATTTTCTACCACTGGTTTAGGTTACACGTGGATTCCAGATGGTCTAAGACTCTCCAGTTCAGCTTTCAGCAACAATGTTCCACCACTACTACTCTTCCTGTATGAAATATGCTGATATCATTCTGGACACAATGTGCTGATGTGTCCTATTACATTGTTTGTTTCTGTGACTGCTAGAGTACATCAGAATTTTTGGCAGCTATTCGTGTTCTTTTTAAGATACACTGTACAAAAAAAACATACTGTCCTCTAACTTTGATACAAAAATATTCATGAATGTGGGTGACTTTGTGTCATCGCGTTTCAATCAAACGAAACACCCCACATACCGCAACACACACACTACATCATACTCCTAACTCTTATTCAATCACCCACTGCTTTGAATCAAAAACATTAACAATGGTAATTACAGTGGCTGGTAATAAATAGCCCATTTCTCTTCTATTCTGGTGAATATCATTTGTGTCAGAGATTTCCCCTCGTGCTGAGCGAGCACCGTGCACAGCAGCCCGAAACACGACAGTGCGCGCTTCATGGTTGACTTTGTTTACTGTTTCACGTGTGTTTGTTTTGGTTTCTGTCCCGTCTCCGTCCCTGTCTTGTTATTGGTTGTTTCCATATGTCTCAGCTGTTCTTTGTTTTGCCCTTTGATTAGTTTGTATATTTAAATCCTATGTGTCTTCGTTCCAGGCGAAGTATGTTTTCTGTGTTTTTCAGCCAATACTCTACCGAACCGTTGTCATTTGTTTCTCGTCTCCTGGTTTTTGATCCTATTCCTTGTTTCTCGTTTTACTTATTGCCTAGCCTAGTTTATGTGGTTTGTAGATCACCTGACCCTCGCCTGTTTTCTGGATATTGATATTGCCTCACGTTTTAGATTTGTCTGCCTGCCTCTCATTAAAAGCTTTAACTGCACTTGCATCCATCTCCATCCTGTTTACATGACAATTTCAAACTCAAAAATGTGGAGATGAATGTAATGTGGTAAAAGTACATCTCTGTCTTACTCAAATAATTCAAAAGTAATTCCCAGGAAAAATATTCTTAGAGGTAAAAAATTTTTTTTAATTTAAATCCACTGGTTCAGACTAGCTCTGTTTTTCTGTACTAATTCCTTCTCACTTACACTATCACTCATCAATATTTTTCCAGTGCACGGCTTAACAACATCAATGGCTAATGATAGCAGTCTTTTGGCTGTACACATTTGTATTTTCGCTGTGCAATTCTACCCAAATGATGTCTCACACACACAATGTGAGAGAATATCACCAATACTACTTTCAATACTTTACCCTATTTTTTTCGACATAATTTTAATGTAACTGGGTTTAGACACGCTCTGTCTACATTGCCAGGTTGGTTAATTACAGTTTGGCATTCTTTTATTCGAAATATCGCTAGACAAGTTTATCTCAAATGTAGCCTAGTAATCAGACACACATGGGTGATTTGTTGGGTGAGGCATGCATGGGAGCAGATTGTAGGCAGGGCATGCAGGGGGGCAGATTGTGGGTGGAGCATGCAGGGGGGTGTGTTGTGGGTGGAGCATGCAGGCAGGCCTCACTGGCATGCAAAGCATTAAGTGGTCAGTACCTGGTAATGTCGGAGTCGGGGACCACACCTACATGGTAGTGGGGGAAAGGGACGGAGTGCAATGGGCTTTTATCAAACTCCACAGGGGAGTAGTGACGGGGAGAGGGAGCACGATCACACAGTTTATTCACAGTGCTGTAAACTGGCTCTGGAGGCCTAGAGAGGAAGAGAGAGAGAGAGAGAGAGAGAGAGAGAGAGAGAGAGAGAGAGAGAGAGTATTTTCAACAATAATCCCAAACAAACTACAAGAAACATCTATTAGGAACTTTTTTTTCTGTCTACACATTCAATTCTCAAAATTTAAAACGTCATCTTTAATTTTGACTCTCATCAGGTGCAAATGTAGTTACTCTACTATAGTTACTCATACCAAAAAATGTGTGTAATGGGCTTGTTACAGTTGCTATAAATAGTGAGCAAGAGATCTTTGGGGTTAGCAAAACTTGGGACTTCAGAGACTCCACAGTCTGCCTGGTAGGAAACCATAGTGTAAAACTGTGCCAGAGTGCATGGGAGAGGGGCTTCAGTACTTCTGGTTTATCTTTGGTAGCTAACAAGCAAAACTTCATACCATACTTTGACAGAACCATCAACCTTTTCCAATATAATTTTGTGAAATCTACTTAACTGTTCAGTATGATAAATCACTCTGACAGACAAGCCCTAGACAGCTAACACTTACCTAACTAACTATTTTCAAAAACTGTAAAGACAAGCTTGTGTTCATTTTGCTTTACTGTATCATCTATATCTGTCAGAATATTGTCTAATATCACTTTCATTCCAAAACTGGAAAAACAACGATGAATAAAAATTTAAGGTCTGGCCAGCCAGTTTTAGTTAGCAATATTAAGGCCTTTGGACCAAAACACATATAGATAGAAAGCTTGTTTCAGTCACATTTTCATAATGCCATATCATTTTTTTTTTTTAAATGAGTGCTACTTTTCCGACATTCTTGGTACCCACACAATATGTATAACTCCCCCATCTAAACCTCAATGAAAGAAGATTTAAGCACCTCTTCTAATCATTAAATCATTAACACACTTTCTCTGAAATGTAGTGATCCATCCATCTTAATATATATCTCTCAGTATGTTATTACCACTGTTTCCCTCTCTCATACTGTGGGGCATCAGATTGAAACCCCAGACTAGCACGGTATGAAGATATAAAATTAGTGTCATGTATGAAAATAGATCCATGAGGGTTTGTGTGTGATGGAGACACACACCATGGACAGCAAAAGTGTTCATGAATTATAGCGTAGCAGAACATATGAATGCACTGAGATGCAAACCCATGGCCCATGTACATACAGTATCAGGTGTCCTACAGCAACAATCTGGTAATCTGGGATAGACTCCTACAGTTGCAATCAAAATTATTTAACCCACATTGCAAACCAGGTTTATTGTCAAAATGTACAGACTTTCAGCTGTTTGCAATGAACAAATCCAACAAAAGCAATTGAAATAGTTCAATACAACGAACGCTTCAAGTGGTTTCCCCAAATTCAACTGAAAATGCAACTGAAAAATGATTCAACCGCTTCATGGCAAGTATCTTTAGTACTTGGTAGAGTACCCTTTTGCTGTTAAAACCTGCCCTGCTGCAAATGAGATGCAGAGCTTCTGGCAGCGTTCCTGTGGAATCTTAGCCCATTCCTCATGAGCAATGGCCTCCAGTTCAGTAATATTCTTGGGTTTGCGTGCTGCAACCGCCTTCTTCAAATACCACCAGAGATTTTCTATTGGGTTCAAGTCAGGTGATGAGGGTTGAATAATTTTGATTGCAACTGTACATGATAATATACCGCTCTATAATATATAGATGTCAATATCTCCAGACTACTGAATTTCATTAACAAGTGCAGCAAATGCTAAAAAAATAATAATAATGTGGGGAAATGCAGGCCATTCAGAACAATTTAACAAAGAACGTCTATTAAAAACAACAGTTCTATGCATAATGTAGCACAGCGGAACTGTTATTTCATGTATAAAACATGTTTATCTTTTTTACTCTTATTTTTATCATGAATACAAGTCTACACAGCAGCCATGTGTACACAATGTAAGGTATACAAACCATGATGCAAAACAAATCCAGCTGTGAATTTTAGTGATTTTTCACACCATGCTCGTCTTATCACAGCTATGCTTTCATTGCACAGAGAACACACGCTGGTTTAACACTCACTGTTAAACTGTGTATTTTTCCATTTTAGCTGAAACTAAAGCTTTTCCCTGTTGATTGTTTGCCCGTCCATTGAGAGACATGTTGCAATGATCAAATGGTGTCATTGAAAACAAACGATCACAGCACAATATAACCACTGGTATGTATATTAAAAAAGTGGAGGGTGAATTGTAGTGTGTAATTCAAATAAGAACCAAGACAAGTGGGAGGGATCCTCAACATATGACCTATATTTGCTGAGTAGATATAGCAGGCTGTTATTACTAATTAGCAGCCTCACTGTTCATAAATATGAACTGATGAATCCTAGAGGTAGAATATTACTGTAATATACTATGTAGAACACATACACTACTCTTGATATCCCAGACAGCCTCGACCTTAGTGTTTGCTTCTCACCTCAACTGGAAGTGCTGAGACTCATACCTGTGGCCCTCCCCGTCATCTAAGGAGGGATTTCTGATCAGAGAAAAACAGCAGATGAGCCACATAACCATCGCAGACAAATCTATATTTACTGGGCTGTATAAAAAGTGCTGAAAGGTGTTTGTTCTGTGCGGACGCAGCATGCAGACTCCAAGAAGACTCCATACAGACAGCTGGACACACATTCATACGGCCGTAGACACAACACAACACAACACAACAGAACAGAGCCTTCACTGGGCACAGCTGGGCTTCAGACATCAGCAGACACGACTAACAGATGAGCATAAGAGTGACCTCTGTTTAGCTATTACACAAGTACAAGTTTTGTTTATTACCTCTATTACTACAGCTTATAATTAAGGCGTATTTGAAGCATACGGTAGCTGTTTATAATGCTAAAACAACCTGTATATAAATGGCACCCGTCAGAGGCACATTCACTGAATTCTAGATGCTAAAAGATGTGGGATGCTAAAATCTGACCCGCAGTATATTGTCTCAGTGCTAGCTTTAAAATTCTAAGCATGTTTTCTTGCTGTTGTGTAACAGGTGCTTGGAGAATTTGTAGCATTTGAATTTGGAGAGAGAGAGAAGAGAGAGAGAGAGAGAGAGAGAGAGAGAGAGAGAGAGAGAGGAAAAGGAAGGGAAAAGGAGGGAGGGGTGAAAAAGCAAGAAAGGACAAGAGAACAGGAGGAGCAGACAGATATAAAAGCCTGCACAAGACAGGCTTTTGCTGAGACAGATGATGTCTCTTATAATCAGTTTTTTTTTTCTCTCTTCCAAACTTGTTTCCTGTCCTCTAGTCGCACAAGCGAGACAGCTATCACTTCAGTTGCTTTCACTACTTAGTGTGGTCATGACGTGCCTACTTTCACAGAAAGAGGCCATTTGACTGATATTGCAAATACCACCCACAGACTGCTGCTTTAACATGACATGGTGTTAAAATTCAACCTGGAACCAGGAAACAGTGGTTTAAGTAAGCACTAATTGACGACAGGCTGTTGAGCTATTAGAAAAATAACTTTTGGCTCTTTTATTTATTTATTTTAAAAAAATAATCTTATTCCTATCCTTGAACTTATTCTTCTTCCAGTTACGTAATAAAGGGTCTAAAGTCAAAACTTGGTGGCCTTCCATTACATGTATTAGCTTGAGAGACTTTTAACTCTCCGTACACTATATTTAGAGCTCTTCCTTTACTGCATTACCAGGAGATCAGGGGGCTAAGAACGGAGATTAAGTGAGCTTAGCAGAGGCAACCTGCTCTTAGTCAAGCAAAAGGATGCAGCACTAATCCCAGACTTACAGCTCAAAGAGAGATGCCCTCCTCACACTCCTACAGGCCATTACTAATACTTTGCAAACTGTTTTCTCCTTCGTCTAATAGACAATTTAGTTTTATACGCATTCCACATTATCCTCGTCCAACTTTCCTCTACTGAAAGCTTTGTTTATTAATGCAAACTGATTGTCATGCCTCCCACACCGAAAAAAAGTAAGATGAAGATCTAGCTTGCAATGAATCTAGCATTCAGTACAACTGCAAATACTACAGTGAGTGTGTTATATTACAATCGTTCTCCAGTTTTGTTGGTTATCTTATAGAGGTTTTTTTTCCCATGGACTTTGCACTTTTAGGTTTGTCTGGAAGATGAAACGCTGCATTTTTTGGTCTTGAGAGCAAAAAAGAGGCTGGCGAGGGAATTAGGGTAGTTTATAGCTACTATAAATATAACTGCTACTAAATGATAACAGAAACTAACTTGTCTCATTGACATTCCTCAGCATTAAATGTAACTATAAATAGTTAAAAAGAACAACATATTGTCATTAATAAATTAAAAACTGATATTGTAGGCAAATTGTGTTATAAGAGGAATAAAACACTTTAGGTCACAGCAATGTAATGTCTACAGTCAAAACAACTCTGTCAGTAAAATAATTTAACTACTTAAAGCTATCTAATTTAAAAGGTACTGCTGCTACCACATCATTACTGCAAACTATAATTACTTGCATCATATTACTAAAAGAAGTCTGATTACTGACTGACTTTTACAATGATCAGATTACTTAAGTGCATATAAATGTGTTGATAAATGTGTTGATTACAAATTACTGCCAAAATCGGGATCTTTGTGGATTTGTGTAAACAAACCAACATCTATCTATACATTTGGTTTATGAATGCAAGCTATGATAACTAGCTACTTCTAGCAGACAATCATGCTGGTGTTGGGGTACTACTCTATGTCTGTTTCACATCCTGTGAGGTTTCTAAAAGTCTGTTATCAAGGCTGGATCTGGCCAGCTACTCTCAGGTTTTTATGCTGAGCAGCCAGTCAAAAATATCTCCTGCCCTGAAGGAACCATATGGCTCTTAAAATAACCCCTCAAAAAATGCACACAGACAAACGAACAAACTTGGATGCCATCTGCTCTCTGCAGAGATAAGACAAGCTCAGGACTTTATATATAACCTTATATGTAGTAACAGAAATTATAGACACTTTGGAAAAATTTTATAGCAGATCAAATCTCCCATAAAGCAGTACAAATAAAGGTACAACCTGTACTGTGGTCAGCTGTAAGGCTATGTTTAGTTAAATATATGTCCGTTTATTCCAGCAATGAGACCACACACATTCATACAGGACGTTTCAGAAGGAGGAACAACACCACAGACAGAGTAGTGGACTAACACGGGCAGACAGAGTGGAACAAGAGGGGCATGAAATCCCAAAGCAATCCCATCACAAGCTGTGATGATTCCTCCTGCACTGCTTTTTGGGATTTCCACAGAGTGACACACTGGGAAGGAGGGGCCTACACAGATTCTACCTGTCAACTGTGGCATCTGTCAGAGAGAGGAGGGATTTACCGTAAGAATGAAAAGCCATCCAACCTGTTAATGTCTTCCTCCCCCAGCAGGTGGCGCGGCAGGGGTGAGTAGCGTCCAGGGGAGATGGGGGGAAGACTGGATTTATACTCCAGAGTCCCGTTATTACCAGAGATATGATTATCCATAGCAGGGGAAAATGCTGCAGGGGAGGACAGAAAAAGAGACAGACAGGTAGATAGAGAGGAGAGGAGAGTAGATGAGATTAGGAGAGAGGAGAGGAGATGAGATTAGGAGAGAGAAAAGGAGAGGAGAGGAGATTAGGAGAGAGGAAAGGAGAGGAGATGAGAGGAGAGGAGATGAGATTAGGAAAGAGGAAAGGAGAGGAAATGAGATTAGAAGAGAGGAAAGGAGAGGAGATGAGATTAGAAGAGAGGAAAGATGAGGAGATGAGATTAGGAGAGAGGAGAGGAGAGGAAATGAGATTAGGAGAGAGGAAAGGAGAGGAGATGAGATTATGAGAGAGGAGAGTGGATGAGCAAGGAGAGGAGAGGAAGAGACAATAGTAGAGGAGAAGAGAGGAGAGCAGATGGGAGGAGGGTAGAGGAGGAGGAGAGGATAGTAAAGGAGAGGAGAGGAAAGAGGAGGAGAGAAGGAAAGGGTAGGAAAGTAGAGGAGGGGAGAGATGGGGAGAAGAGGAAAGGAGAGGAGAGATGGGAAAAAGAGGAAAGGAGAGGAGAGGAGGAGAGGAAGGATGGAGAGGAGGAGAGGAGAGGAGAGATGGGGAGGAGAGGAGAGGATGAAAACCAGTAAACAGTACTGCTGCTTATTATATATTATAAAACCCTAATAATTACAGAACTAATTAATTTATAAACCAGTCACTTCACTTTTCATCTGCTCTACCACAACATTTCACTTTATTTTAAATAACTACATTCATCAGCAGCTGCACACCACTGACACATTCTCTGCTATACATAACTAGCAATCATAGATAATACTAATTATATTATTACTGAGGCAGCAGTGTGTGACAGTGTATTCATTTCTACTCACAGTGGGTAATATCGGGAGGCCCATAGGGATCTGAAAGGTAAACACTAGTGGGCTTTCCCACCTTCAAATACACAACATCTGATGTGTTCTTCAGTATGGCTACTGCCTCCTCATGGGTCACCTCCTCCAGAGTGTAGTTATTAACCTGAACGAAAAGAAGAAAAAAGATTATTTGTCTGTAGGCATAGTGTTACATATACACTTTACTCACAGTTTAGTAGTCAATAGCAAATCAGTGCAGCTAAATGTATCCTGCATGAAGGGTTACACAATGGAGAATAGGAAGCTGCCATTGTATAAGGAGGGGCCTTCTACTGACCATTACAAAAAGACTGCAGTTAACATACTTTTATTTTAAATAAACAGAATGGTAATATATCAGCTGATGATATAAGTTGAGGCTCCAATTTTTTTTCACACCATACTGTCTATTCAATCATTATGCTGTATACTATATATA
>JANDJT010000060.1:11986355-11998650 GCA_024331685.1 Stegophilus panzeri | reverse complement strand
ATTCTTCTTCCTCCAGACATACCACTGATCCATCGTGCTGAAAAGTTCCAGTTTTGTTTCATCGCTCCACAGAACAGGATCCCAAAACTTTGGTGGCTTATTTATATGATTTTGAGTGACTTTTCTTGTGCTTTTGGGTCAGTAGTGGTGTACATCTTGGAGTTCTGACATGGAAACCTTCTGCGTTTAGTACATGCCTTACTGTGCTCAGTGAAACCTCAGTGCCTGTTGCCAGCAAGTCTTGCTGCAGGCCTTTTGAAGTCACTCGAGGATTTTTCACAACCTGCCTTCTCAGAAATCTGGTTGCAGCCACCGATAGCTTCTTTTTTCTACCCCGTCCAGGTATTTCATGAATTTTCTGCCCCTAGCCAGTTCGGGTATTTTATGTGTTCCAGCTCAAGCACATCTGGTGCAATTAATGAAGCCCGTGATTAGTTTATCAGGTGTGCTTGAGACAACACCTGTTTTGAATATCTGTGCTGTTGTGAGGGATACTATAAAGAAGGTTGAATAATTTTGAAACTGGAAAAGTCATTATAAGTTGCATTTTCAGTTGAATTTGGGGAAATCACTTGAAGCATTTGTTGTGTTGAACTATTTCAATTGCTTTTGTTTGATGTGTTCATTGCAAACAGCTGAAAGTCTGTAAATTTTGACAATAAACCTGATTTGCAATGGGGGTTGAATAATTTTGATTGCAACTGTATATCATTGGATAAAATTCCTCCAAGCCAATGTGAAGCACAGGTACCAGAAACATTTAGTTGCAGTTATTTCTGCACAAGGGGGTCACACCAGCAAAAGTTCACATACTTTTGCCACTCACAGTTATGTAACATTGGATAATTTTCCTCAATAAATAAATGACAAATGATATTTTGTCTCATTTTTTTAATTGTGTTCCCTTTGTCTACTTTTAGTACGTATGATTAATCTGATGATTTAGGTCATATTTATGAAGATATACAGAAAATTCTAAAGGGTTCACAAACTTTCAAGCACCATTGTACATTCTGAGTAAAATAAGTGAATGTGAACTATAAATACTTTGTTGCTGAGATAAACTATTATTTGTGTGTTCCATTAAACATACATTAAACATACTGTATATTCTTGCAAGAAACAATACTTGTAATAATAGTTCATATCAACATTCTATTGAAAATGCACTCTGTCTCCCAGTACTAGAAACTAATGGTGGGGTTAAAGAGTCTATATTTTTCCAATAAAACATAACATCTAAGGGCTAAAATGTGGGGGTTCAGTGATTTTTTTAAATAATTTTTTTTATATTATTATACACTAAATTAATATATAACACCTTAAAAACATCCTAAGGTTCTAATCTACCTAAAATTGTGGTCCACCATCAGTAAACATTATTGGGACAAGAAGGTGCCTCCTGTAAGCCATTTTGCCTGTCTAGTCAAGCCCTCCATCTTGGACTAGCTTTAAGAAGCCTTGGCAGCACATGGGCATGTGTTTTTGTGGGTGTGGCTTCTAGAGGGAACACTGCAACACTGAGTGGCTGTATTTGTTTAGATTTTACATTTCAGAACAGCTAGCTTCAGCTGAAACTGCTGACTACAGATTCAACCAGGGACCTTCAAATGTTAGCATTTAATCACGTCATTAATAACGTCTTACATTTCTGTCCATTTTCATAATATCAGATTGCATCAGATCATCATCATCATCATCAGTACTAACATCATCATCATCGTCGTCATCATAATCGTCATCATTTGTCTCCTGTAACAGCCTTTCAGCCACTTTTGTGCTCATCTGGAGAACCGTGAAAGTTAGCCAAGTCTCTGGCAGAATGTTTTTTAGAGCTGCTCTTAATGCTGAAGCTGCTGCTTAAACCCGTACACTTTGATTCACATTCCCTCACTTCAATTCAGAAACACAAGAAGCTAAATGTTAGTTTAATGGAAAACTGTCAGACAGTGTGTTGACCCCGCTGTGCTGTTCTCCCCTGACATCATCCATACAACAAAAGTATACTTGAGGTCTCAGTGTTCGCAACATAGATTTCTAGGTTAAGTACGTAATGTTTAGCTTTGTGTAACAGCAGCTTATTTAATACATTAATTAAAGTAAGCTTGGGCAACTTTAAAATACCTAGCTACTCCAATGACAGCACATTGCATTACCCAAATGTGTAATGCTAGCCAAAGAGTTGGACTGTATTAGGTCCAACCCACAGAAACGTCCATTAACAGCAAGTAGAGGACAAAGATATGTGGGAATAAACTTGGCAAGTGTATGATTACTCTAGCTTCATTCGTCTTCAATAAATATTTATCCTGGTTTGGTTGTGGTGGACCAGGAGCCTATTCCGAGAGCACCGGGCATGAGGCAGGAATACATCCTGGATGGTACACTAGTCCACCGCAGAGCACCATATAAACACATTCACACACTCTTTCATGCCTAATTCAGAGTAGCTAATCCACCTACCATCATGACACTGGTAGGTGGGAAGAAACCAAAGAACCCAGAAGAACCCAGAAACCCTCATGGGCATGGAAGAACATGCAAAACTCCATGCAGAATGGTTCAAAACAAGAACCTTGGAGCTGTGAGGCATCAACACTATCTGCTGTGGCACCACACCAACTATGTAGTTCTTAATTTATAAATAGTAATAGTGAGTATTTAACCAAATGTGTAAGGTTAGCCAATTAGTTGCTCTTACCTGGTAGGGCAAACCCACGGAAACGCCCATTCACGGCAAGCAGAGAACAATGGCATATGGGATCAACTTTGATAGTGTATGATTGCTTCAGTAACCACATTATTGTGTCCGGATTTGAAAATATTCCACATGATATCCGTTGGCTTAACTTGTTATGTTTTGTCTCCTGCATTTTTAAAGTTCGCCAGTTACCAGTATTCTCCCAAGACATTAAGGAACAGAATAGTATAATATAAATTTGTAATAAGAAACCAAAATACTGTACTTCAGGCTGCAACCATAAGTGCATTTCAGTGCTATATTTACTCAGTTATTTTCATTCTTGAGAAAGTAAAAGTAAATTGATATTACAGTATAGTACATCACCATTAAAAATAGACTAAAGACTGAAGACATTTTGGTTTGAGATCAAAAGATGAATATGAGAACAGAGTTTAGTATTTTAGCTTTTATTTCCTGATATTTATATGTAGACGCGTTAAACGACATAGAACATAGCACATTTTGAATCAGCCCATCCCATTTGTAGGCAAGCATATATTGGAAATATTGGAACATGTGACTGACAGGTGTTTCTTGTTAGCCTGGTATGTCCTGTTAAATTGATTGTGTAAACAATAAAACTCTGAACATGTAATCTTGGCTTTAGCCTTCAATTCACCTGTGAAAACTGCATTTGTTATTAAAAACTTAAGCCAACATAAAGAGATCTGTCCATGGGAGAAAAGAAAGCAATTTTGAAGCTGATTTAAAATCAGTCAGAGGCATTGCACAAACATTGGGCATAGCCAATACAACGATTTTGAACATCCTAAAAAAAAAGAAACCACTATGTCGGCCAAGGAAAACAACAAGAGCTGATGACAGAAAAACTGTGAGAGCTGTAAAGAAAAACCCAAAAACAACAGTTAGTGACATCACCAACAACCTCCACAGGGCAGGGGTGAAGGTATCACAATCCACCGTTCCAAGAAGACTTAAAGAGCAGAAATATAGCGGCCATACCACAAGATGCAAACCACTCGTCAGCAGTAAGAATCTGAAGGCCACATTGGAATTCGCAAAGATATACAGAGATGAGCCACAAAAGTTCTGGAACCAAGATTAACCTCTACCAAAGTGATGGAAAGGCCAAAGTGTGGAGAAAGAAAGATCTCATGGTCCAAAACATACAAGCTAGTTTGTGAAACATGGTGGAGGTATTGTCATGGCTTGGGCTTTCATGGCTGCTTCTGGAACAGGCTCACTAATATTTCTTGATGATGTAACTCATGATGGTAGCAGCAGAATGAAGTCAGAAGTTTACCGAAACATTTTGTCTGCCAATTTACAGAGAAATGAATCCCAATTAAACGTCATCATGCAGCAAGACAATGATCCAAAGCACACTGCCAACACAACAAAGGACTTCATCTGGGCGAAAAAGTGGAAGGTTTTAGATTGGCCAAGTCAATCACTAGACCTTAACCCAAATGAGCAGCATTTCACCTCCTGAAGAGGAGACTGAAGGCAAGCACATCACACATGACACTGTTGCCAAACTTAAAATTAATTTGACAAATTCAAAAAGAGTGGAAGTGTTGCAGACCAACCGAGAAGTGGACGTCCACAAACATCCTGGCAAACATAGTCCCCTATGTATGGAGACTTTGGGGACACCCTGTATATCAGCATCATAATAATAGAAATGTGTCACTCTATAGTGAATGCACCTGCTTTCTATTTTATCATCAATAATGTCTGTTTAGTGATCTGTCTTTCCCTCTGCACATCTTTCACACCATCTCTCTCACTCATCTCCAGTCCATTTGTCTTTATTCACACTTCATCCAAATTCAGTCACCCCCTCACTGCTGCCAAGCACCACAGAGAACAGGCATTCATGCTTGATGCTGATGAGGGAAAAGCTCCAGTGGTTATCAAAAAGCTTTAGCTTGCAACCCATTATACTACAGTGCCCAGTGTCAATGTTTCATGTAGAAAGCTCATGTAATATTTATCTGAGAGTTCTGTCATATACAGAATGATGGCATATAAATGTTACTAAGTAAGCCACAACAAACTTGACACCATAACAATACGTCCAACTCTGTCTTATGTTACACACCACGGGTGTAACGCAATACCACTATCTGTATATGTAGCCTACCACTCTGTCCTGTAAAACACTGGGGGGAAAACCGGAGGAAGAAATGGCAGCACTGTTAACATCATGTGCGAATTCTGGTCCTGACAGTTTCTCTCATCCACGTCACTCGAGTTCATCTTTGGTCTCAACAAGAGATGTGCAAGGGACTTGGTTTTTGTAATTGGGTTCTATTTCTCAAAATATAAACAAACTAGTAGTCTAATTTAAACCACCACAACCCTGTGCATGAAGTTACTAAGGATGAATGAATGAACGCTGTATAGTCTTTTCTAACTTCTTCTAATGTCTGAATGAATGACCGTAAAAACCTCCTACACGTGCACCCCATGGAATTTCAGTCCCAATACACACCTGTAGTTTCAACTAGATGGCCTTATCTTTCTAAAAAAATCCATTATTGTGCCTCCCATTCGTATCTGTATTTTGGTTGTTCGTATTTAGTACTAAAATTAATACCAATACACAACATGAAAAAGAAAACAGATGAAAAACTGTGAAACTCACATACGGTACCGACTCCAGAGTGTCTGTGTTGACTATAATTGGTGCTGGGCTTGCCTGTAAGAGAGAAAGAGACATCAGTGTAGGTTAGCTGTGTAAAACCTGTCCTAGTTTCTATTAACGTGTGCTGTAACGCTTCTGTATGGAGACGAAATAGTCATGTCAAATTGATTATCATTGCTCCACTATGGAAAAGACAACACACAACACACTGAGCCAAAGCACACACAATCACAGGTGAAAAGAATGATGATATTACAGAGCACACAGGAACATTCTGAAGCTGAAACGCCAAACACAAAAGCATGACAAACCAAAAACAAAAGGACGTTTCAGTCTAGACAATATTTAGTCTAGTTGAAATTTTTGTGTTCACTTTGTTTCCAAACACAAAGATTCCTCTGTTATTGCTGGTTGATGTTGATTTTGGTGCATCACTGCACAGATGCTGGTCCTAATTACACAACTCATCCTCTGTAGCGCTCTTTCTCTCTCTCTCTCACACACACACACACACACACACACGAAAATCTAGCCTTTCTAAAACACCCTGAAATAAGTTACAGATGAGTCCAGTGTCTTTAAGACTAATATTTATCTACTGCATCTATAACATGTGTGAGTTTACCATTGTCACCTATTTTCCTGTACTGATAAAATAACTTAAGAAACTTAAAATGGAAGTCTAATTGCAGAGATGGAACTACTTACTTGCATAAGAATTAATATTTTAGAAGTGTCTGATCATGCATGGATACAAAAAAAAACAAACACCTGTATTCATTTTTACTGCATTGCTCAGATTTTGGAAATTGCTTCAGTATGATATGATATTCTTTAATGTCTATCTCAGCCTAAGATTTTTATTGGTAGACTTTTTTTCAGGTAATTGTATGTAACTGGACTACTGTAATGAATTACTCTTGGGTCTCCCAGTCAGCTCCATCAAACCCCTTCAGATGATTCAGAATGCAGCAGCACACCTTGTTTTCAACCAGCCCAAAATGACCCATGTCACACCCCTCTTCATTTACCTCCACTGGCTTCCTGTAGCCGCCCATATCAAATTCAAGGCCTTGATGCTCACGTACAAGACCTTGTCTGGAACAGCACCACCCTACCTCAACACTCTCCTGAAGGCTTACGTTCCCTCATGCAAAGCTTAGTAGTACCTACTTAGCGTGGCTCAAGGTCCCTTTCCAGAACCTTCAAACTAACTGTCCCTCAGTGGTGGAATGAACTTCCAACCTCAATCCGGACCGCAGAATCTGTCACCATCTTCAAAAAACAACTAATGACCCACCTCCTCCGTGAGCACAACTAACCCCTAAACTGCCAACCCCCATATTATTTATAAAAAAATAAAAATAAATAAATGATTTCTCTGACTCTTACACCTCTACTCTGCACACTTTGCTTCTCTAGAACTTAATAAAAAATCTTGTATTATAGCACTACTTGTATTGTTTTCTGCTTGATATATCGCTTTGCTTGTATTTCCTCATTTGTAAGTCGTTTTGGATAAAAGCGTCTGCTAAATGAATAAATTTAAATGTAAATGTTGTATAGACTCATTATAATTATGTTATACAGTCACAAATTTGAAAACAGCTCAATGACTGCCCTAAGCGCTTCGTACAGGATTAGGCAGAGGATTTTTTGTGATTGTTGCAGCCAAAAATGCTTGATTTTGCTGCGGCTTCTTTCAACATTTGCCATTCAACTTATGGAGTTTTTTTTCTTGTGGAAAACTACTTGAATTGGTGAAATGGCAATTTCACCAGTGATCTTTGGTAAACTGGTGACCTTTCAGCAGTACTCATGTTCAACACATGTGACTTGAAGAGGGCTTTGGCTGAACGCATGTTGTGATGACGTCAAATTTCAATCCATCTTACCCCAAATCTGCAGAAAATCTACTGTCATTTTGAAAAAATTGAAAGCTCCTCCGAATATTGCAGAGTTTGCTTGATTTTGCGTTCCTTTCTCAGAATTCTCTCAGAATAAGGAAATGCGGTCAAATTATTGGTCATAACTTTTCATAAACTCTGCTTATGACACACCAGACCTGGGTGAGGCAAAAAATCATATCATTCATTATTGTACATAGAATATTATACATCCTCCATCCATCCATCCATCCATTGTCTGTACTGCTTATCCTACACAGGGTTTCAGGGAACCTGGAGCCTATCCCAGGGGACTCGGAGCACAAGGTGGGGGACACCTTGGACAGTGCACCAACATATCGCAGGGTACAATCACACATACATTCACACACGACGGACAATTTGGAAATGCCAGTAAGTCTACAACGCATGTCTTTGGACTGAGGGAGGAATCCAGAGTACCTGGAGGAAACCCCCAAAACACGGGGAGAACATGCAAACTCCACACACACGGTGCGGCGGCGGGAATCAAACCCACAATCCTGGAGGTGTGAGGCGAACGTGCTAACCACTAAGCCACTGTGCCCCCCGTATAAAATATTATACCGTACATTAATATATTGCATTATAAGAGAAGTAAGAGGGTATATGTACAATAGCCAATACCATTTGAATCTGATTGAAGTTACTGGTTTCACACAAGAGAACTACAAAAAAGGTTTCCCTTTAACACCGATTCAAGTTTTCCTCATCAAGCCTTAATTTAAACATACGATTGGCCTGAGGCCAGCAATCCAGGGGCTTGATTACATTACAAAACATCATAGTATTGACATACACACACACACACACACACACACACACACACAAGAGGCCGTGAAGAACATTGGCATTCAGAGGTAGCAGTGCCACAAAGCCCATAAGGCCCCAGTGAGAGAGTGGCAGCATTGCTGAGAGAGCAATCGATGCCTGAGGCTGAGACTTCGCCTGCTGACTGCACAAGGCTCTGACTACATTAATGAAAGCCACAAGAGCTACTGCTTCAATCACAGACAGAGTGCGAGATAGAGAAAGAGGGAGTGGGGGAGGGAGAGGACAGTACAGCAGCACAGTAGGAAATTAATTAGGAGCTTCTGTTGCATCGATGTGGCCTGATGAAGACACACCCACACACCTCTTCATTTAAAGAGTCTTATGCACACACACAAGAAAGCCTTTCATCACCCACTTCAGCTTTTTCTCCTTGAGTGAAAGACTGCTGTATTAGAAGCCGCACATCAGCAATGACATATAGCAACTGTACAGTTATTTTATATCACTATGTTACGGAGCCACGCCGCAGCACTACAGTACAACTGGTGATAATTGCAGCAGTATCTCAACAAATGGCAATTTTTTTCAGTGAATAAAAAGAAAGAAACCCTCATAAAGCTCAGACAACCCGAAGCCGTAAATGATGTCTCCACGGAACCAATAAGAGAGACATAACTACTGACAAGCCTCTGCCAAACTTTAACATTATGTCAAGACTAGAATTATCATCCTGCGAGCTGAAACTGATCACAATAAATGCCTTTGGGAGAGTGTGTGTGCAATGTAGATTATGCAGAACAACACACAGGGAGATGAAAAGTTAAATCCATGTCGACTGAAGCCTCATGGAGAACCTAAGTTCAACAGCTTAAAATATTATATATATTATATAAGTATGGCTTTAAAAGAGTTGTATGACTGACTCTCTAGAACCTTGTTAAGAACTCAGTTGGAGGTGATGGAGAACACCAACATACTTTAAAAGCTTCATCATACTATAGATGCAGGAAATCATATAACATAGTATTTGACTAAGTAAGACACACTATGAAGTACAGTACTTCATGGCTCTGATTGTCACAGTGGTCGGTGTGAAGCAACTCCTTGAAGAGGTGTAAATTATAATCATGCACTGCAGAACAAATTGTGGTAAGACTTCGCAACCACATGCAAGTCAGAATATTTCGTGTAAGCTTTCGTGTTAGATGTAATCAACAGACTAGGTTACGCTAGAGAGACTGTTCAATCCAAACACAATTCCTTCCATGTACACTCTAAGCAGTGCTTCTCATTTCCGTGGCTGAGGAAATAAATAATGTAGTACAACTCTGGGTAAACAGTTCAAGTACCCAAACTATCAGAGGAAATGATAATAATAATAATAATAATAATAATAATAATAATAATGTAGAAATCACATTTATTTTTCAATTCTCTTCCCGCATAGAAGAGTGAAAATTCCAGTCATTAATGGTTAATAAAATGAGATGTGTGTGTTCAATGG
This sequence comes from Stegophilus panzeri, assembly GCA_024331685.1. Lineage (NCBI taxonomy): Eukaryota > Metazoa > Chordata > Actinopteri > Siluriformes > Trichomycteridae > Stegophilus > Stegophilus panzeri. The sequence goes on along the minus strand of JANDJT010000060.1, from coordinate 11,989,093 downwards.
TTTTAGAAGTGGTTTTGATGCAGTGTGTAGTGTAGAGAAGGTGTGCAGACTACTGAAGAGTGTGTGTATGTGTGTTTGGATGCAGAGTCACTAAACCACAGCAATGCTTAGGAAGAGGTTGAAGATACTGTGTATAATTTCCCCAGAGTTTACAAGAGCAAGCAAATCAAGGTAGAACTCCCTCTCGAAGACCTGCTTTATTGTTTATAGTGGTTCTTTCAGTGGAGCTGTTCTGGGATATTTTGTGTTTGGCAAAAATTAGCAAAAAGCTCTTTATAGAAAAACCTTTTTCCTTTTTCTCAATTTGTGATCGGTGAATGCAGTAACCACCCACAGATGTCACGAGAACGCCCAATAACTAATCGTTAACAAAATTCTCCTCTGTTTCTGCTTATGTGGGAATTTCTCACAAACATAATGTCTGAGGGTGAACATAATCATACACTAGTAAGTGTTTGTAATCGCCTTATATTTTTGGAAAATTAAGCTATTCTTAAGTTGTTTAGAGCAGGGGAACCCAATCCCATTCCTGGAGATCTACCACATTGCAATGGTTAGTTACAATACGTCTGGCCCTAATATTCAGGGCCGGATTAACTGGATGTAATGCTTAGATTAGATTAGTGAGCAGGGTTGGGAAACCTAAAACAACCCCAGTCACACTCCAGACTAAAAGCTGCGGAGGAAGAACATTCAAATAGCTTCTGATTAGGATTGTAAAGGTGTTAGTTGTACATGTATAGTTTATGTCATTATAACTGAGCAGCTGTGTGTGAATAGTGATCAGCAAGCCTGCAACGCAGTATACTCTCAAATCCATCTGATTACGACAAAAGAATTCCTAATACCAGTTTCAACTAGAGATTAAAAGTTTTTGGATAATGATATTAAATGCATTTCGGGTGACTCAGGCACAAACTGCAGCTGCAGCTCTTGTTCTAGGTTACTGCACTTAATAATTCAGGCCAGAGAGATTCTATACATAGAGCCACCAGCCTCAATAATACACAACTACATGCCCATCAGTAACACAACAGCACAGCAAGACGCAATGTGTGCACAAGAAGTGAGAACTAAAACCCAATTAGAGGTTGGATAGGGTTTCTTGAGGTGTGCAGTCATTCAAAAATCGCCTCCATGGCCACTCTTAATCAGCACTCAACCCACGAACCACCATCCTGGATTCCCTGACCAGCTCCATACATCAATCTGAGACTCGGTCTGGATGAGTCTCATTGTAATTCTAAACATACTGAGAATGTGTAGCATGAAATACCAGCTTAAATTGCTTTTATAATATTATAATCACAGCACGTATGAATGTAAGCCAATTAGCTGGGTTTATCTACAGCAAACACGTATGATGTTTAATCACTGAAGCAACGATAGAAGATTCAGCGTGAAAGCAAGGAGGATGTAACTGAACAGGATCATGGGAACAGGTACGTGAAATGTGTGTGTTTGGAACAAGTACGCACCTCTACTATAAGAGGCTGGAGGCTAAAGCACACCACCACAGAGGCTAGAGAACTCACCTAGACACTGCTATTACTACTCAAACCAACAGATACATACACACACACACACACACACACACACACACACTATACAATACATAATAAACAATATACAACATGATCACATCCAACCCTGATCTTAACTCTTAAAGGGGCAGTCTGTCATTTTTTTTACAGCCCACTGTTGCTTACCATGTCGCCCTTTCTGTAAATGTCATATTTTTCCTTGCAGATTGCCTTTTAAGAAAAAGTGACAAAGCTGAGCTGCTGTGCTTTGTCCTGGGGAGCAGAGATCATTTCTGGGACAGAAAATGTAAACAAGCAGGAAACAAATAATTCACAATCTATCCAGATCTATTGATGACAATACAGCAAATCCTATTTTTTCCCCCAAGGTATCCTAAAGTTATGTGATTATTACAATTATTATTAAGATGCACTTTAAAATATTACAAACTGCACCTTTAAGATATACACTACAGATGTTACTGGGAAACAGTTTAGCACACTTCACACATATACACGCACTTATGGTTTAAAGTGAATATGGAAATCTTATATAGGCAAATGCCAGTAAGATAGACAGAAAAACAAGTGGCTTTAGTGAGTTAGTTCTCAGAAGGCATGTGCTTCAGATCCTTTCAAAATGCATGAATGCAATCAGCACCACAGACTACACAACACACAACATTACACAATATTACACAACATGCTACTGTCTACAAGATGACCAGCCCAGTGTGCACTTCCCTGGCACTCCAACAACTCTCCCTTCCTCTTTTCCTTTTCTTTCCTTCTCTCTTCTCCCATCCTCTCCTCTTTTTTCAAACCTACATCCATCCTCCTCTCCTCTCACACCGCGTTCCCAACCACGCTTCATTTTTTCTTCTTTACCTGATACGTTTCACGCCAGCCATGCTGGGTACAGCTACACTCCGACCACAGGTCGCAGCTGCCCCCCTTGGTACGCATCATCATGTTTCTGCTCGGGCTCCTCCATGAGCCGTCAGAGCGTGACGCTGTGAGCCTGGCGCGCTGCCGTGGCATGGTGGGAATAGCCGGGGCAGGCAGCGCTGGGTATCCGCATCCACAAGGAGCGTCGCCCCCTCTGGCATGCATCTCCAAACAACAGCTCTGCTGCTCGGCCAGGTGGGCAGTCATTCTGTCCACACTCTGTCCCCCCCCCCCCCCCTTCTCTCTCTCTTTCTCTCTCTCTCTCTC
>JANDJT010000060.1:11963795-11976850 GCA_024331685.1 Stegophilus panzeri | reverse complement strand
TACTAACCCAGCTGATATTAATTTGCACAGATAGGGGGTATAATTACTTACGGATTTCAGCTGGTTCCTTGCCTTACATTGGAGAACTGCTTTTACTTAGTGTGTTCAATACTTTTTTTCCTGAGTCATTCCACTTTATTACACATAACTTTATTTTTGGACTGTAATGTTGTGAATTCTTTATATGTGTGGATTTCTTGAGGTAATACTGATGTCTGGTGAAAATTTCATGTGAATAGTCTCATTGGAAATATATTTACTGAAAAAAATGTTGCCGTGTCCAATACTTATTTCCCACACTGTATGTAGTTTCAAAAATGTTTATCCTGCAACAAGGACTTGACCTTCTTCATAAACAGACTTAATCTGAAGTATTTAATAGAAGAGGATACAAAAGACAGGAAAATGTTATGAGGGCAAACTGTACGCTTACACAGTTATTGCAGAAGATTTCTATAATGTTCAGAAAAGAACAAGTCAAAATTAGCACACATTTTGTTTGCTTATGCAATAATATATTGACACATGGGAAAGCTAACACAGAGAATGATCTAAAGTACAATTTTGTATGAGTGTGCAAACTTTTGCACTCGATGCAGTCCTTGATTGGTCATATAGCATTCGAGACAAAGCTTCAGTCATCACATAGGCAGCATATAACTCCACACACCCTGATTATAGTCACCAGGCTTTTCTCTTAGGGGCGCTTCGTTCCAGAAGCCATGCTCAATAGCTAATGCCCTCTGCGCTTTGGGGAGCGAGCCAGACGTCGTAAGCAACTCCTAAAATTATAAAACCGATTCAATAGTTCAGTAAAACCTTTCAAACAGAGCCAGCAGCCCGCAGAGGGACAGAGACAGAGCGAGAGAGGCATTATGTAATGACCATGGCACTGAAAATGCTGATATCACACCATGGTTTAGAATTGTTAAAGAGGTTAATCATACAGAATATTAGTGAAATTCAGAAGCTTGAAGGCTACAGTGTAATAGCTTTAATATCATTTCTTTTCCCACCACATTTAATCAGCTGTCCATAGTGTGGGTGTTTATGCAGCAGCCATGGACCCAGAGACTCTCTTTTCCATTAGCAGGCAAAATTACAAGCAAAACAGCTAGAGTAAATGGAATTTAAAAAGGCAAACTCGAGTAAACATGGACATGTAGCAACAACACTGGCATATGTGCCGAGAAAAACATTCTGTGGTAATACAAATGCATCGGTGTGTGCAATCTTAAAAATCAAATGAATTTGAAGAAGAAAAAAAAGGTTCCGGTTTTATACAATGTGTAAGTGCTCCTACTTGAGACCTATTAAGAGAAGGAAATCCTCTTCAATGATTTCTCCAGATGAACACACCAGAAAACCCCCTGGTTGATTGATGAAAACTTTGTGCTCATGGTCACTGGAGACAGTTCAATAACATGAGAACTGTTCTTAACAATTAGTGTGTGCAATATTAATCATTTCCCATCTTCTAAAGCAACTCCTCAAGTGCAGCCATGCAAAATGAGGAGATGGAAATGCTATGATTTGATATTCAATGTAACGCCAAGCACCATCCATCCATTTTCCATACAGATTAGCCTACACAAGGTCGTAGGGAGCAGGAGCATATGTCTAGAGACTATCCCAGGGATCTTTGGGCACGAGACGGGGGGGAGAAGGCAGGGAACACCCTGGACGGGATGCCAACCCATCACAGGGCACAATCACGCACACATTCACACACTCACACACATTCACACACATTCACACACTACTCGAACCACACAATTTGGAAATGCCAATCAGCCTACAACACATGACTTTGGACTGGGCGAGGAAACTGGAGTACCTGGAAGAAACCCCTGAAGAATGGAGAGCATGCACCCTCCATGCAAACAGGGCAGAGGCAAGATTTGAACCCCCACCCCTGGAAGGTGCAAGATAAACTAACCACTGCTAACCACTAAGCCACCGTGCCCCCCACCCCAAGCATCAGTGCTTTGTAAAGTTAAAAAAAAAAAAAAATAATAAGACAGCTGAGAGGCAGGTAAGAGAGAAGAATAAAGTTCACACTGAGACCATTCATTTTCTATGTACATGTACAATCCCGAGCCATGATCTCAGCAACAGCAGCAGACAAATTAAAAAAACAAACAAACAGTGCAACAACAGACATTTGAATTGAGATTTGCTCAGTTCTGTGCAAATTAAGTGTGATGCGGTAAAGCATCAGACCTAAAGCAATGGCTTGAACGAGTCTCTGGGTTAAACCTATAATGCTTGTGTTCAGACAGTTTTTTTCTTCCCCACTCACAACATTAGTTTCTACCTGCAATTAGTTCCCATTTACTGTTTGAGGCTTATAACTGTGTTTTCACCTTATCCTGTCATTACATTTGTATAGAGACATTACAATGCAAAATACAGCATGGAGAAAAAAAAGAGGTAGAGCTTGTAGTTGCTTCTGGAGTGTACAAAGCTAGTACAGTTACACTGTACAATCCGCTAGATGCTACATGTCTGCACGTCAAACGTGACTTGACATTTGCTAGTGTGAACGTAGGGGGTTAGATGCTAGCATTATTGCTTGTTTGACAATGTTTTGATCTCAACGCAGCAATATAATGCAGCATGTTTCATATTTCCTTCATAGTGTTATTTAACATTATTATTAATCAGAGACTCCTCCTGCAAACTCACGCTAACCTGGGTGCTGCTCCCTTGTTGTCGCTTCAGCAGCCTCTCCATCAGAGTCTGCTTCCATTTACAGATGGCTGCCAGAGAGGCTGATTTGATGGGCCACACACCGGGAGTTTTGATCCTCAGGACATCCACACTGAGGCGTTTACGCTGCAGCCACAGTCCCTGAGCTTCACTCTGAGCCAGGGGCAGGAGGGTGGGCGTACTACCCCGGTGAATCTTCTCCCTGCAGGAGCCGTTATCCCCTGGCAAGTGGTTCATAATGTTACTGTCCCAAACACCCAAACACCTTGCATACAGTCTTAATAAAAAAATTTAAAAAAAGAATCAGTGGACCAATCCAGCACAAGGTCCCTAGTGCACAGGCAAATCCAGGAGATGAAACAGTGAGGTTACATCCAGGTTACAAAGAAAACGTATAATAATAAAACATCTTCAGATGACTAATCCAGTTCAAATGAAAATCTGGGGGCTCCGATGTGAATTAGCCAGAGAAAACTTCTCCTAAAAGTGCAGATTCAGTTTTTTCTTTTCTAATGACCAGCTCTGTATGTGGGACGGCAGACTGGCTCGCTCTGTGCCGCGTGGCCTGTACCGCAGCAGTTCAGTGATCAGGCTGAGATCAGGCGAGGCTAGACTAGACTGCACTAGGGTTCTGCCAAGATAAACAGAGAGTATGCAGTGACACAGACTTAGTACATGCATGGGTAAATGGGAACAAATTGGAAAAGCTAAATCAGATTAGATTAGAAAGGAGGAGGCTTGCAATGTAAAAAAATCACACTACGAGTAATTAGCGCCTCAGGAAACAGGGTCTGGCTGTGTGGTCACAACCAGATTAGAAGCAATCAATGGGCTGACATAGTGGACCACACAGGTTTTGTGTGTTTCTGTGTTTGTGGATAAGAGAGAGAGAGAGAGAGAGAGAGAGAGAGAGAGAGAGAGAGAGAGAGAGAGCTCAAAAAGATCAGCAGTTTGAACGCAGCCAAAGAGGAAAAAGGTAAAAAAAAAAGACAAGGCTGTAACTTGCTTGGCCTAAGATGATAACCCTGTGATTATAGTTTCAGTTCTAAAATCTGATTGGCTGAACCATTGGCTGATTTTCTCACTGCTCTAATGATGCACAAAAGCAAAATGTTTTCAGAAAAACAATCTGATCAAATCCAGTGCTCACTAAATAATCAAATTTATTATTAATGCTATTCGCATTGCAATGTAGCCTGTTAAAAGTAAGCTTTGGTTGCTAAGCAACATTAGCAAAGGTTAGGGTATTATATGGACAGAACATTGGCTGTATAGTTTAAAACCTGGCACATTAATACATGCTTGTTATTGTAACGTGGTCACAGGTTTCGAACGCAGCTCAGGTTTCAGAACCCAAACTATCCGTGTTATCATTTTGCATTAATGCGTACAGCATACAGCAACACAGCTCCCACAACTACGAAATGTGCTTCCCAATTCCCTCATGCACACACAGCTGAGTAGATTTGTGCTCCTTTATTAGCCTCCATGCCGTAATTGATGTACTGCTGCTGCCAATTTTTATGTGACTGAGCAGATTGGAATGCTCAGACGAGGGCTCTGATTGGATGAACTCTGTCCTTCATTGTGTGCTATGGGATTATCCTGCCCCTGGTCAGACACAGATAAGACCTTTTTTTTCATATCTCCCTTTCTCTGTTCCTCTTTATCATCTTCACTTACTTACTCCTTCGCTCCCTGTGGGTGAGTAGCGACTGAGCATGACAAGGTAGAGAAGGCTAGTGACCTCGTGTCTGGAATGCACAATGGAAGAGAAAGAAAGCAATATTACATTGTCCCTCACACACATATACACACACACACACAATGGCGTGGACCAAAGAGCAGCTCAGATACATATAGAAACCTCACAGCAGTCCCTTCTTTTCCCATCAGCCCACTAACATTACCTCACTCCCACCGTCTGTGCACAGAGTGAGCCTTCATCTATTATAGACAAGCTCAGATCCCAATGCGTGTGCACGCACACACACACACACACGCACAGGAGAAAATATGGCAGTGTGCTAAATGAGATGATGTACAATGTGGCACTGTGGTGTACATGTTAATTACTGTATTAGTCAAATAATGTCACTTGTGTAAAGGGATAACAATATTTGTGCCTGACACACCACAACAATCCTCACATGCTACAAAATTTGCCTGCATAATAAATCTAATTAATTTGCTCAGACCTACGAACAAGCGACAACGCAGTGCTCAGTTAAAAAAAAAAAAAAGAAAGAAAGAAAGAAAAGAAAACGTAGATCATCAAAAGATCTTTGAACTTCACAAGGGATGTTGGAAATTAATCACAGTGACATTTGCATAAGTACAAAAACTGTGGAAAATAAGGAAAATAATAAAGAAGGCATTTGATGGCCCAGTAATGAAACCCTGGCTTGAGATGTGAGCATCACAGCAGGATCAGAAACAGAGCAGAAACAGGTGGAACTGAGCAGGTGCAAGAAGTTTAACCCCCCCACAGACACACACACACACACACACACACACACACACACACACTCTCTCCCCCCTCCTCCTCCCCCACTTTAATCTTTCTGGCTATAAAATCCACTTAAGACCAAAAGGCTCTCTATCGCACAGCTGCTGTTGCTTGTGACCTGAAAACAGGGAAGGAAGCTGATGTACGCTAGCCACGGGTGTATCACTTCTGTGTAAACTGACAAACTAGACAAAGAACAGAAAGCAAGCACCTACTTTCAGAAACATTTTCAACTATCAATTGTACAGTACAAACCACTAGGTGGGAATTTCAAGGGCTCTTAAAGCTCAATTAGACCATGATTTAATGTGATACACTGCAAATATGCATATTTATTTATTTATTTATTTATTTATTTATTATTTATTTATTACTTTGTGTATCTGAATGTTTGATTTCAAGAGACTACATTACTATTATTATTATTATTATTATTATTATTATTATTATTATTATTATATTTTTTAGTATGACTGCTGACTTTCATCTATCATTCATTTTCATCAAAGTCTAAGCTTAATATATTTCTCGATGTTTGGTACTGTTCAAATTTTCCGCATAAACACGTTGTGTGCTTTTGATACAGAAACTTTCAAAGCAGAACTGCGAAGAGTTTAAGAATTGATCATGTTCTGTAAAACTGCATTGTGATGTCTACTTTTAAAAATATCTACTGTTAAAAACACAACCCAAATAAAACTGAAACGAGTCGAGTCATTTCTCACCTTATTCTCAACTGAATAGATTATCGTCACACTTTACAGTGATCAAATATAGACCCCATTAACTAGTAACTAACTGACAAAATCTCTCAAATTCAGTAATAAAAATAGTCGGAGTGGATTATGTCACTTTATTTAGATTAAAAAACACATTTCATGGAAATGTGAAATCACACTGGAGAATGTCCTCTAAAGTATGGAAACACATTACATTATGCTAGGCTTTTGGCCTCAATATTATTTACGTTTGTAATCATTTATTTGCAGGATTGTGAGGAAATGATGGCAGCATGAAGTCCCTGCTTGAACCATACTTAAAAACGGTCTTAATTGGTTTTCTAGCTGTATTGCCCATTCATGGTCATATTTATCAATGACTACGTTTACATGGACAGCAGTAATCTAATTATTGACCTTAATCTGAATAAGACAATATCATGAGTCGCTTTTAGAATATTCCTTTCATGTTCCCATTTTACATGTTATAGAACATAGATGGATTAATGGCACACGTCATTACGTCACTGTGCCACACCGTCTGAGTGGCAGAATTTGACGTGCACGTAAACGTAGTCAGTGATTCACCTCACACAAAAAGAATGCAAGCAAAATTAATTGAGTGTTTCAGTTCAGTTAGCGAGACAGGAAGTGGATATTTATGCTGTTTTTATTTTGAATTTGTCTGGTTGCAGTTGAATAAATCAGAGCTTGTAGACGAGACATATTGTTGCAAAAACACACGCAGAACCAGTAAAAATGTATAAAAGAGTACCGTCAGCTTGTGTTAGTTTGGGTCTCTTATTTGGTCGATAAAAGAACAGGACAATATTCCGATAAATGTCAGTAATGTTGTATTGTAGTTAGTGACCTGTTGCTTAATTAAGCCTAGTTAATGGTTCTGTAGTAGCATTCACGTATGTGTACTTCAAAACTTTATGCTGAATATATGATAGGACATTTATTACAATAACATGTATAACCAGTTTGTCTAAAGCACTACTTATGGAAATCTCCAGGTTTTGTCTATGCATGCATGTGTGTGTGTGTGTGTGTGTGTGTCCTCCCAGGCCTGTGACTTGAGCTGTCAGAGAGCTGTTAGACGCAGGGCGGTGCATGAAGGGCGCATCAGTGACTATGGGGTCTGGCAGCTTGTCCATGAGCAGACAGAGCTATGAGTGAGGCAGTGAACCTGGGGGAATCAGCCCCCGCACTCAAATTTCACTTTACAAAGTGGCGTCCCTGCTCGCAATCACCTGTCAAAGCAAGACAGCACATCCCTCATGAATTATAAAAAAAAACCTCGCTACAATTTGTCCTTCCAATTATGGAATAAATGAAGCAGTCGGCCAAACAGGGTCTCAAATAATGAATTTAAAGTGACAGAGCTGGGGCTTATTTTTGAGCACACAAGACTGAAAGGTAGGAAATAGTCAATTAATTTTGACACCCAGTGAAATATCAAAGAACTTTTCATCTTGGCAAAATGAGAATCTATTGAACCTATTACTGACCAAAATGGGCATGAAAAACTGCAGACAATCAGACATGCAGCAATTGGTCAAACCCTATTATAAACTTACTAGTGTCCTCTCATTCTCTCTCTTTCACTCTCTCTAAAAAGCAAGGTTCCGGTTTTAGGATGTTCATTAAACAGTGCCGATGAAGCCTCATTGGCTCCCTAGTGCAATAAAAGTGTAGCTAATTGTTATTGCATTATCATATAACTTGGCATTCTGTTATAATATCATGACTTCAGTATTATAAAGTGCTTTCATTTTGGTTGAAAATGAGTTAAACTTCATCCCTGGAGGATACTTTATTTTCCTGTGGTGTGTGTGTTTTCGTTGTGCATAGTTTTTGGTGTAATATTAAAGAAAAGGCTGTCCAAACTCACAGATAAACTTGATTTTATAAGGTTCTATCTGCCAGTCAGTCATTATCCAGGATGAGCGCAGGATGAATGCAATCATATAGCAAATCAAAATTCATGCCGTTTTTATACACTTTAGAAAGCTATTATTGTGGCTAGCATCAGACAACATTAGCTTTAAATCATGCCGCAGGAGCACAATGCATAAAATCATGCAGACACTGGTGAAGAGCTTCAGTTAATGTTCAGAGCAAATATCAGAATGGGGACAAAAATGTGATCTCAGTGGCACAACAGTTTATATAGAATGGTGCAAAAAAAAAAAAAAAAATCCAGTGAGTGGTTGTCCTGTGGGCAAAGATGCGTTTTGATGAGAGAGGAGAATGGCCAGACTGGTTCACGCTGACTGGTAGGCTACAGTACAAATGTGGTGAGCAGAAAAGTATCTCAGAATGCACAACACATAAAAGCTTGAGGTGGGTGGGCTACAACAGCAGAAGACCACACGGGGTTCCACTCCTGCCAGCCAAGAACAGGAATCCGAGGCTGCAGTGGGTACATGCTCAACAAAACACTGACAAGACTACTGAAGATTGGACAAATACCAGGTGACATGTTCCAGTCTTTAATGTATTAATATTATTCATTTCAAAGTAAAAATGGTAAGAAATGTTTAAGAGCTTGTTAAAAGCTTTTAAAAAATATTTCGGTTGATCCCATTTTGGGGTCATCACAGCAGGTCACCTGCCTGCAAGTTTTACGCCGGATGCCCTTCCTGATGCAACCCTCCCCAATTTCTGGGCTTGGGACTGGCACTGAGAGTGCACTTGCTTGTGCATATGGTAGGGGCTTGACCAATCAGGGAAGAATATGCAATGAAGACGAGAAGACCCAATCAGGGAGCGAATGTGGGTGAAGCCACGCCTTCGTTTTCAAAAGTCTTCATTTTGGTCTGTTTACACTGAAACGCGAGCCCAGAGTTTTCAAATTAAAACGGGGTCTTCAGTGTTTCCAAAAGTCTCCGTTTTCGAGGGTCGTAAACGCCAGAGTAGTGTTGACGACAGGCGTAACCGTACCAAAAGTTATGCGTTTTAAAACAAACGCGCACTAGTGTAAACAGGGCGCCAGAATTTTGATAATGTAAATTTTAAATAACTTTAAAGTCTAGCTCTTGTTTAGCTATAAATGTCAACGTCAGTACTTTTGCTAGCCGGAATGCCAAATCAGATCTTCCATATTTCAAAATAGCTCTTCAACAACATAGAACCTTATAGTAATATGAAGGTCATGATATGACATTATCTGTTTCTGCATAAAAAATGTGGTTCGAAATTCTACACTATAGCTTAAATTTGACATAAATTAGGGTCTGTGCCCTTGACTCTAGTAGATAAAGCTAGAGAAAAGGAGTAAGGTTCTGAATTTGCACACACTGCATGGAGTACAAGGTCAATACACACACTTAAACACTACAAAACACCTACTCATAACAGAACACCTACTCTTGTCCATACAGCACTGCTCTCTCCTGGAACCTCATGTGGCCTCCAACACTACACTGCTTTCAAAAGCCTGACATCAGTGTGAGTCACTCTGGATAAAAAAAAACATTTTTTGAACCACTTTATCATCACTGTAACATAGTGGACAATCGCATGTGGTTACACTTGATTGATCTCACATTTACTGCCTACACACTGGCAGGAAGAATTAATGCTCCATAGTCAGATCTCAGGTCATTTTTTAGTAATAACCAATAATGGTCATAAATCTGACACACAAACGTGTTATTTTAACAGTGTAAATGAGGGTTGCATACAGACTGGTGACAAATTAACAAAAAAAAAAACAACAGAAATGTTTTAGTAAGGTGTTAGGCCATTGAACAGCATAATGCACCCTAAGCAAAGATTCTACAAGTTTTTGGTAGTGGAGATTGGATGAATCCTTTGGAGAATGAACACCATTCTTCCAAAAGATATTCCCTCAGTTAATGTTTTGATGGTGGTGGATAGTGATGTTTTAAATGTCCCACTGGTGTTCAACTGGGCTGAGATGTGGTGAAGCAAACCATTCACTGAGCCCTTGTGCACTATGGATGAGAGCCGAGTCATCCTGAAAGAGACAAATCCCATCAGGATAGAAATGTTTCATCATAAGATAAAGGTAATCAGCCAGAAGAACTTTGTAGTGATTTGCATTGAATCTTAAAGAATTAAAAGAACTGCCCCATTTCTTCAAACCTGGTTTCATGGATATTTACTATTTTCGTGACAACATAATTTCAATATACACTGACTGAAACTGGGCAGTTGAAGATTAGAAGAAAATCACCTGGTCTTTTTCCAGTCTTCAACTGTCCAGTTTGGGTGAGTCTGTGCTCATGATAGCCTCAGATTCTTGTTCTTGTTTGACAGGAGTGGAACCTGATGTATTGTGCGTTCTGAGATGCTTTTCTGTTTACCACGGTTGTAAAGAATGCTTATTTGAGTTACTATAGACTTTCTATCAGCTCAGACCAGCCTGGTCATTCTCTTCTGATCTCTCTCATCAACAAGGTATTTCAGCCTGCAGACCCTGCGCACAAAGGATGGTGTTTTTTTTTGTTTGTTTTTCACACCATTCTGTGTAAACTCTAAAGATTGTTGTGTGTGAAAATCCCAGATCAGCAGTATCTGACTGACCTCAACCACAATGAACACCTTTGGGATGAACTGGAATGCAGACTGCACCCAAGGCCTCCTTGCCTGACATCAGTTCCTGACCTCACTAACGATCTTGTGGCTGAATGGACACAAACCCCCCACAGCCACACTACAAAAGCTAATAGAAAGCCTTCTCAGAAGAGTGGAGGTTATTATAACAGCAAAGGGAGGACTAAATCTGGAATGGGAATTTCAAAAAAGCACATGTGGATGTGATGCTGAGGTGATCACAAACTTTTGGCCATGTAGTGTATAGTTGTATATATAGAGAGCGGTTTGTTAAAAATATAGACATGGCATACATTGTGTTTTGTAAAGAAATTAGATACCAAAAGACTTTCTTTCTAGCTAATATGCTAGGAAAAACCTAAAGTGTTTGCTTATAGTATCCATCATAAATAGTTAGTATGTAGAGACCCAGAATGAGCTGATTTGATTGTACATCACAACAGCACACCTAACCCCACTTCTTGATAATGTATTCATCCAAATGGAAGCCTTTTATACATTTGCAATGCCCTGTGCAACATTACCACCTATGGTCATGAATATACAAAAACAAACAATGCCATGATTTCATGCCATGTTTTTGCATGTGTGCCATGATCAAGAAATTAGAGACCCTAGATTCTAATTAGAGAATCCTAGAGTCAGGATTATGTGTCCTACTACTACTATTCAGGTTTGAGTACCAGCTGTGCCATATGCCATGGAGACATGACTGAGAGACCACAGGAGGTTTTGATTTATTGGCCAACTTGTGGAATTGTATGAAGGACAGCTAGAACATCTCTCTTTGTTAAGGGTCATATCAGCAAGTCAGGTGTCTCCTTAGTCACTCAGTATCTGTCAGTTACAAGTTTCCCAGACAGCTCGACCATAAAAAAAATAGAAATAGAGGAGAAAATAAAGAATTATAGTAAACTTCCTGGCTTCCACTTTTGCAGGCTGTCATCATTTACTACAAGAGAAAATGTCCACTGCTGAATATGGAGGGGGAAAAACAGCTTCACAAATGAAACAGCTTGTAAGCAGAAACAGATAAGCCACACTGAGATGTTAATCTATGTGGTTGTGTTTGTACATTATTTTAATTCCAGATAACACAACCAGATAAAGAGGACATGCGAAAATTGAGGGCAAGCAAGCTGAGGTGCTGGTAAGCTCCTTTTTATAACCATCACATTTCCAACCGGACATTATGTTGCACTATCATAAGTACCTTCCTCTGAATATTATGTGCATAAATCAATGTCCACACAGGACTACATAATGATGAAGCACACCACTGCTTCATCCCTTTCGCATTTAATTAAGAAAATCAATAATGGTGGGATATTAAGAAACATCTGCACACTTTTTTTTTGCCCTGCAGTGCTGTAATAATTAATTTAATCTACTAATTCATTGAGAAAATTAGTTCTGAGATACTTTTGAAAAATGTCTAGGCATCTTTTTTTTTTTTCCTTCCGTGTAATAATGTTGAAACATGCTGGCCCAGCTCTCTGATTTCACAGCAGAACTCAGTACCGATGTCCACTGCCCAGTCGTTAAACGCAGACATTCATCATTTTTAAAAAAACCGCAACCCTACCTCCTCATCATTTAGTTAATGCAGCAGCCTCATTTTTACAAGCACAAAGAAAAGAACCATACTATAAGATGAATGCAACCCTACGTGGTTCTGTTAAATAAATCAGAAAGACCGGCTCCTTTTTCACCAAACCAATTTAGGGAGTCGCTGTCCTGCAATGAAAGCTGATGGATGAAACTGGGGGTAGATGAGCAAGAAGATGCTTTCAGCATAACTCGCTTTAATAGCGTTTGTCCTCGCAGGAGAGCCGTCTGGTTAAGACGTAGAGCGTAAACTCACTGAGATCCTACCTCCTAGCTGTGTTAGGATTTGAACTACATCCATGATAGAAGAATTATTTAAAGCAGCTTAAAATGTGTACTGAGAGGATTGAGAGGCTTGATTACCATATGGATGTGTATTTCCATGCAGATGCATTAATTCCATTGCTCCAGTGCCCCTTACCATAATATTCGGTCGAGGCAAATGATTATACAGAACAAAAATGATTCATACAAAAAACATCAAAATAGACATTTAATCAGGCCTGGGAGCTATAACATTTCACAGTAATGATCAAAACAAAAAGGTTGTTTTTTTGTTGTTGTTGTTGAAAATACTACTGAATCTGCTGCAATATTAGTCATTTTAATTTGCACTTTTATGAAAATAGACAACATATCCTCTACAACATGGAATTGCTAATTCTTTTCTCTTTATTTCGTCATGGAGAGTGACATTCTTTTCAAAGTTTGTTAGAGATGGTGAACAGACTGATTATGTCTAGCTACAAATCTTTAAAAGTTCATGTTTGTTCACAAGCTCAACACAGTCCCCTGTGAAACTATTGGAAAAGCAAGGCCAATTCTTTTTTCTTTTTCTTTTTGTTTTTTGCTGTAGACTGAAGACATTTGGGTTTGAGATCAAAAGATAAATATGAGAAGAGAGTTTAGAATTTCAGCTT
>JANDJT010000060.1:11934614-11949327 GCA_024331685.1 Stegophilus panzeri | reverse complement strand
TTTTGTTAGGATACATGACATCATGGACTCTATCAAATATCAACAGATATTAAATGAAAACCTGACTGCCTCTGCCATAAGATAAGATAAGATAAGATAAGATAAGATAATACTTTATTAATCCCCAGATGGAGAAACATACATCAAAGTCAACACAAAAATGGTTTACTGACCACATAATCAAGGTCCTGCCATGGCCATCCCAGTCCCCTGACTGGAAACCTGTGGGGTGAACTGAAGAGTAGCATGGACCTTGAAATTTGAAGGATCTGGAGAGATTCTGTATGGGGTAACGGTCTCAGATCCATTGCCTTGTATTCTCCAAGCTCATCAGGCATTATAGGAGAAGATTCAGAGCTGTTATGTTGGCAAAGGGAGGTAGCACAAAGTATTGACTAAAAGGGTGCCAATACACCTATATTTAACAAAGACATATTTTAATAAACCTGTGTTTTGCTTGCAATTGTTTGATATCCATGAGAGCAGAGAATTTTTTTTAACAAAAGATCAAAAGATCAAAACAATAAAGACAATTTCCCATCAAAACAGGCTTTCATTGCTTATACTAAGCAAGCTTTTCTTTACTAGTTTAAATTATGCAGAGTGAGCATGATTAATTTAGGTAATATTAACGTAACCCAATTGTGTTATAAAATCTGGTGAGGATGTTGGCGCTGATGGGAAGAAGTGCCTATAGTATTAAATCGACCTGATTAAACCATGTGCGATGTGATGGTGAACTGGGTAATGTTGCCACTTCACAATACCAGTAACCTGGCTTTGATCCTGAGCTTGGGTGAAGGTGCAGTGTTTGAGTTTATTCAGGGCTTTGAAAATACATGATCAAATCATGTTGGATGTACAAAATCATGTCACTTAATGTACCTCAAATCAATCATGTGGAACCGATGTACGCATTTGAATTAAGTAAATTCAGTGAGCTGTTCTTTTTTCAGTGTATCTGAAGGTGAAGGTGAAATTATGGAGGAAATCTTTTGTTTGTTCCTTTGTATTTTTTTTTTTTGTTGTTGTTCTAATTTACATAATTGAAATGATAGCATCGTGACAAAATTGTTTGAGAAACACAATGGATGTTGGTCTGTGTATATTGGAGAGACTAAACTAAATGAGAATAACACCACAAATCCTCTGGTACTGAGATGCATTTTGAGGGCTGAATTGATTTACTACAAACTCTGCACACAACCCGACTGTCATTAATAATAATAATAATAATAATAATAATAATAATAATAATAATAATAATTTTAAAAACCACCTACGTTCAAAAGTATCTCATTAAACTGCCAAGCAATTATCCAAATTTACACCAGGGTTCAATACACGAATGGTTCATGTAGATAAGGGCAGCACTTAAAGACTGTAATTTATTCACACAGACATCGGGATTAAAGGTGAAGCCCATGAATAAGTAATGTTGCTAAACACAAACCATTCGCAGGCAACTTGAGTGCTAATTCGACATACAGTGCATTCAGAATTTTTTTTTTTTTTTTTTATGACTACAGCCATAGTCTAAGATAGATATAGAGTATGGCTACAATGTTATTTAACTCTTTTGAGCGAGTCTGAATACTTTTCCTGCATTGGCGCATTGTAAGTGTGGGGTTGTTGTTTTTTTTTTTTCCTTAACGCATTTCTATCAGGAAAGAATGGAGCACGAACCATCATTGCAGCTAAAGTTAATTAAGGAACTGCTGTAAATGTTTCCTGCTGCCTCCCTCCACCTCTCATGCTGCTGCCTAAGGGGCCACTCTCATTTGCATTCAGTGTGCTGTTTAAATAGCCTCCACTTTAATTTATCCGACACGCTTTGTTTTAAAAGACCCAATTAAACACAAGCACTTTAGCACCAGGCATAACTAATACTCTCTGTCATATGACCATTATCATTGCAATAATGATATTTTTTTTACTTTGTTAAAAATGACATTATTATATGCTATTATACATACTACTACAACAACCCCACTAATGATTGATGCATGAAAAGATTCGTTATAATGTTGGACGTGATCTGACTTTCGGCTGAGCTGTATCGATTCTCTCACGCTGCAAACACGGTGAAATTTCCTCCTCACAATCATGTCAACATAATGAATGAAGAAGGTGTTGGCATTGACTACCAGTCCAACACGCAATACTAAAAAGTAGGTAATAGGTCTGTGCCATAATTACCCAGAATCCTCTTCAGTGACATCCATACAGCTGTTCTGCAACACATAGTCCATCTGTGCCAGCTCTTTGGAAAGACTTCAGACAGTTACTACTCATTACAGAAGTGTGTTAATACACAGGGCACACTTTTTGCAGACTAATATCACACGGAGATGACACCAAAATAAAAAATAACTAAAAACTTGCTCACAGTGCCTGTGTCAAATCATTTGCAGAGCAAGATTTCAGCTGAGTGCTGTTTCAGGGACAGACTGAACACCAAGTGATAGAAGTGAGCTGTTTTACATAAGCAGCGAAGAATTGTACTTCACGCAAGTGCCCTTGGACTTTCCACCTACTGTGTGTCATGAGTTTATATTCATTTCACAGCGCTGTTGAATTCTCAAATCTGCTTGGATGGAAGGCATTGATGAATTTTCTATAACAGCAGCTCGGACAGTAATCGCAATGGCGGTAATTGAAATTGCAGGTTTATATTAATGCTCTGGTTCTAATGTTATTGTTTCTATAGTAACAACTCATTAACATGGTGGATGCTCCACATAATCTAAGATTACTAAGAAATGGATTTTGAAAAAATTAGACATTTATTTAGCATTCATGAAAGACGACTTCAATTAGTGTCAGCTGATTGAGGTCCATTTGTTCATTGAAGTTTGTGCATTGTAGGTTCTCAGAGAGGGAACATAATGTGAGTAATATGAGGATGTTCAAGAACCTTAAATGTAATTATAAACTGATTAAAAAAAAAGGTGTGTGTGTTATTCTTTAATAAATAAAACAAATTGTGTGGTATAAGGGGAATAAAACACTTTGGGACACGTTTTGTGTCAGTCGATATAACACTTCCTTTAATAGCCCCGTCATGTTTTATTCCTTATTATTACATTCCTGACTTGAAGAACCACATAAACCCCAATCAACACACATGGAGTACCAGATAAAATATAAATAGTGAGGTTGATACATACAGAATCATCCATCCATTTTCTGTACCGTATATCCTACACAGGGTCACAGGGAGTCTGGAGCCTATCCCAGGGGACTAGGGGCACAAGGCAGGGGACACACTGTATGGGGTGCCAACCCATCACAGGGCACAATTGCACACATACTCATACTATGGACATGTAAACTCTGTACACACAGGGCAGAGGCGGGAATCAAACCTCCAACCAAATTTGCTAACCACTAAGCCACCATGCCCCAAACACCCCCACCATCTTTTTTCTTTTTTTTTTTTTTTTTTTTAACTTTAAAGACGTGTTCAGCAAATTTGGGGACTTCAACAGTACTGGAGGAGAAATCTTTTATCATCACTACTTTAGACAATCTAAACCAGTTTTGATTTGTTCAGCAATTTTTGGTCACTATATAATTCCATGTTTTATTTAAGAGATAACAGCCAAGCTGTTATCCAAGAACAGCATACTGTAATGTGAAGCAGAGTGCCAAGTTTATTGTCTTCTTGATATAATGATGGTGATAGTGAAGTATAAATACAGGTCTTGAATAAAAGTGGTATTTGTGCTTGTTGCCATGGTTACAATCCAATTTGCTAGCATGGGATCAGGCACATTGTTAGAGAGCTGTGGTTAAATCCTTAATTAGATCTATTTTAAAGGCGTCCAGATACGAGAAAATGCACACCGGCCGGCCAATCAGAAAATTTCTGATTAAAATATTAACATAAAACTATGTTCTTCTCTTCAGATCATATGTATTGCACGTTCAGACCTACAGTACAGTACTCAGCGTAAATGAGTACACCCCCTTTGAAAATTAAGATTTTTATCTATTTCTCAGTGAACACACCAGAACAATTAGCTGAATTTTGAGTTTTACTAAACATTTGTTTTTATTAAGAACATAAAAAGTTGATCACTAACATCATTAGGATAAGAAAATACTACATTGTATTCAAATGAGGTGTTGCAAAAATGAATACGTCCTACAAAAATTTACACCAAATGTAGTATTTTGTACGTCCTCCATGATTTTTAAGAACAGCACCAACTCTTCTGGACATGGAGTGAACAATCCCTCATCTTCTCCATTCTCCATTCTTGGAGAATGAGCTCTTTCAGGGCCTGGATGCTGGATGGAGAATGATGCTCAACTTGTCTTTTCAGAACTCCCCGTAGGTGTTTTATTGGGTTGAGGTCAGGTGACATACTTGGCCAATGAATCACTTTCTTCCTCAGAAATGCAGCAGTGGCCTTGGATGTATGTTTTGGGTCATTATTATTTTGAAAGAGTGCCAGGCGACTCAGGGTGCGGAGAGATGGTAACATCTTCTCTTTCAGTATTTGGCAATACATCTGTGAATTCATGATGCCATCGATGAAGTGCAATTCCCCGACACCTGCAGCACTCATACAGCCCCACAGAAGAACACCACCACCACCATGCTTTACTGTGGGTACCATGCATTTGTCATTGTACTCTTCCTCCTTGCGACGCCATACAGTTTGTCTGCCATCAATTCTAACAATATTTACCATTGTCTCATCAGACCAAAGTATGGAGTCCCAATATTCTTCACATTTGTCAACATGGGCCCTGGCAAATGCAAATGCCGGTCCTTCGTGGATGACACCCTTGCATGCTACTCCTCTGCAGCATACATCGTATCGTGTCACATGAAACAGTCACACCAGTTTGGCTTTCTACAGCTTTAGCTAACTGTGATGAACTTGCATGGCGATTTTCCTCAACACTTCTTAGGACATCTCGAGGTGTTAGCTTCCGTCGATGGCCTGGACGTCTCAGAGTGCTTACCACAAGTCCATCCTTTTTGAATGGATCAACCAATTAGCAATGCTTTACTAATTTTCTTGTAGCCCTGACCTTTGTTTGTGTAAAAAAAATTACTTTCTTTCTCAAGACTTGTGACATTTCTCTTACACATGGTGCCATAATTGTCAGCATTGAATGGGAGGGGATTTTATGGGTTAAATACCACCCTTAATTGTCAATTATCTGGCAGCCAGTTGTGTGATGATTGATTTACTCATCTGTTGTTGAATTCCAGTTAATATAGCATTTTATCAAGCTTCATTGGGGTGTACTCATTTCTTCACCATGGTCTTAAATCACTCTGTTAAAAAAAAAAAAAATACATCTTGTTTGTTTTTTTGTACTGACAAATCTCATTTGCAACCAATGAACCAAATAAAGTTGCTGGAATATTTTATTATATAGGATCCCATAGAAAGTATTAATTCTAAAGAGAGACATGATTTTCTGAGACATCTGTTGGGGTGTACTCGTTTATGCTGAGCACTGTATCTATCAATGCAAGAGTTTTAAAATCAAATATATCAGCATTATATATATTAGCAGCAAACAAGTGGCAATCATATAAAAATCTGTCTGCGATGAGGAATTGCATTTAAATGAAGTTATAATACAGAACGTTCCGGATAAACTAATGAGGTTGACTTGCACTTAGATAGAGAGATGAAAGTGCACTTAAGAAAGAGGGGCAGGAGAAGGAGAAATAAGATAGAAGGAGAGAGAGAGATGAAGAGCATATTACACATACATCTCACATGCACTGCTGTTAGTCCATGTGACAGGAACTAGGCTTTAGATTTACAGATTAACTTGGCAACTTGTGCCTAACTACACATCCTACAAACATGGATGCTGAAGACTACAATACCCAAACCTTCTCACGGTCACAATCTGAACCCTGATTACTGATTACATTACACACACCTGGACTCAATCACCTGCACTGCCACACTCTCACTATACAAAAACTCTCAATAGTCACATCCATTGCAAATACTGGGACACCGGACAACACTTATATAATATACAAAAGCAAGTAGGCATGAGTATGAGGCAGGGCAGGAACCCAAAGGAAGAGATGACGCGTCTTAGAATAGGACATGCTGGCTTAAATCTAACATTACACAGAATAGGAAAACACCCCACTGGACTGTGCACCCACTGCAATACACAAGAGATGGTAAAACACATTCTGTTAGACTGCGAAAGATATGAGGAAGAAAGAAATGAGCTAGAGACGCAGATTGGAAAGCAAAACACGACACTAGAGAACTTGCTGGGAGAAACATCTGGAAAAGTGAACCGTCCCCTAATAAATTATCTGAACAATACTGGGATAAGTGAGAGTTTAGTAATTTAGTATGAATATCTAGTATCTAGTTATTTATTTATTATTTATTGATTTCTTCTTCTTCCTCTTATTATTATTATTATTATTATTATTATTATTATTATTATTGTTGTGGTTGTTGTTATTATTAATGCACCTTAAGTTGATTTGCCGCCATTAAAACCAAAAGAAGAAGAAGAAGAAAAAGAAGTAAAATCCATTGCAAAGTATATATGCGCTGTGTCTCTTGTACCAGTCGAGACCAAGCTGTTTGCGCCATTGTTCGTCTCTCTGGTTTTGACCTCTTTTGGTGTTTACGTTTTTGACCTTGCCTGCTCTTGTTTATGCTATTTGTACATCGTCTGAGCCTTGCGTGTTTACTGACCATGTTTTTTTTGGATTATGTCTTTGTCTTGTTTGGAACAAAATAAATGTCTTTTATAAGAACATAACAGGATGAGTTTGACACCATCACTACAGTCTAGGTGGAGGTGGTCTGATGGTGGAATCTATGGACAGGTTGGAGATCAGTCTCAGTGTAATCGTTTACTCTCACCACCACACATTCAGGCAGTTTTGTAGTTTTAGCACACTGAGCCTGTGTTCTCTATGTGTGGGCGAACTCTAAAAGTATGTAGTGCTTAAACACTGACCTGGAGCTGAATTTGTTCCTAAGAACTGTAAACCTCACAAGTCCTGCAGAGCAGAAGGAGACAGCAGGAAACAAACAAACACACAAACACACACTCAGTGAAAGACTCGCACTAGCTAAAGGCTTGAATCGGGAGGAGGACCACATCAAAGTGACCACACAGGTGGCTTCACTGCTTTCAATTTCCCTTTACTCATTACAAACACTACAAGCATGGATTTACCATATCGTTCCCTCCCTGTTTGATGTAAAAGAGCTGTGAGTTTACATTGAGATGCTTAAAACGCAATCTGAGAGACGCATAGTAGAAACAAAACAAAAACAAAACCTAACTTTAACTGAAGCCGCCGTTACACTGTACCAATTTTGTGGATTTTTTTTGTCATTTTGTTGCAGACAAAAATCTTACACTGTTAAAGAATTTTTTGGTCACGAATTGAGCTAGGTGATCTTAGAATGCATAACGTACCCCTCACCAACAGCTAATTTTGTGCCACTGCAACAAAAGACAGTCTGAGACAAAGTTTGAGATGTCTCTAGTTTCTGTTGACAACATGCAATGTTAGGAATGGGCTACTGTGTCGTGCAAATGCATGCAAACAGAGTCCAGTTGTGCTGGGGAGTTGGCATTTGGCACAATGCCACAAAGTTACTGGCTTCCATTGCAATGCTCTTTGTTATGCATTTTTTCACTGTTCGGGTGATTACTTAATCATTCACCTACTTTTAGTAACCACTTTATCCTTCTCAGGGTCTTAGTGGAACAGGGTCAGGGAGCACCATCACAGAGCACACGCACATTCATACACTCATTCAAACCTAAGGGCAATGTATCTTAGCCAATCCATCTAAGGGAATGATTTTGGGACATGAGAGGAAACCAGAGAACCCAGAGGAAACCCACACAAAACAAAGGAAAATTCCACACAGACAATCACCCCAGCTCAGGATTGAACTGGGACCCTGGAGCTGTAAGGTGGCAATGCTACTCACTGTGCAGCCCTCTGGTGATTACTGTGTAGAAAAATTAAAAATGAATTGCAACCTACCAAGAGAACAACACTGTAAAGGATTCTGGCAGGAAGTCTGAATTCGGGACAATGCAGGCAGTGGCAATCGCAAAAACTCAGCTGCAGTAATGCATGGTAAACTGTAACAAAACATAACAGTACACTTTCCAAATAATCCTTCCACAAACTAGCTGTATAATGTCAACACGGCTGACATTTTTACTGTTCTGCTGCTGCTCAATGTGTTTATGAGTGCTCAGTGCTGGAGAGCAAAAAAAAAAAAAAAAAGAGTTTTCAATGACTTTCTCGTTACCATTATTATTAGCATTATTTGTAAAGTGTTAGAACTGCTACTTAATATAAATTTAATCTGTTTAGGTAAAAAAAAAATTGCCCTTTTTTTCCCTCCAAAATATTTTCATTGGCATCAATAATTAATAACGTTAATTGTCATCTCAACTGTCATAAATGTCATCTCCAAACCGGAATTGCCGTCCAGCTGTTCACATGCCAGCCAGAGACATATCTCCCTGCAGCTCTTGCCTGGTGTTTCACTGAAGCTAAGCAGGGTTGAACCTGGCCAGTACCTGGATGGGAGACCTCCTGGGTAAAACAAAGTTTGCTGCCTGAATTGGTATTAGTGAGGCTGGCAGGTGGTGCTCACTCTGTGTCAGGCCTAATATAATGATGGGGACACCACAGTATACTGTAAAATCAGCACTGACTTTCAGGATGAGACCTTAAGCCAAGGTCTGACTCTCTGTGGTCATTAAAAATCCCAGGACACTTATTGTAAAAGAGTAGGGGTTTAAACCCAGAAACCTGGCAAAATTCATGGCCTCCTAATAATCCCCATTTCTGAATTGGCTACATTGCTCTTTTCTCTACACTAATAGCTGCTGGGAGTTCTGATGCACTATGTCTGCGGTGGCATCATCCAGGTGGATGCTACACACTGGTGGTGGTTGAGGAGATTTCCCCCCATACTACGTAAAGCGCTTTGAGTGTCTAGAAAAGTGACATATAAATGTAAGGAATTATTTGGAATATATTAGGAATATGTTATGTTGTTTGCACATCGCTTGACTATTGCCTGTTTTTTGACTATGTCTCTGCTTGAGACATTTTTTTTGCATTGTTTGCAAGCTCCCATAATGAAAATATTGAGTACACTGTAAAACATTTCTGGTGGTTAAACTTCAAAACGAAAGTTCACCTGTGCGCTTAAAAACGTGAGTAAACTCAACTGGAAGATAACCTTTGTTATAAAAATACGCTATAAAAAAATATGTTTGAAAAGTTTTACAAGTCAAGACTGTGGATTGCTTTATGTTCCGTTTTTTTAATATCCAAAACTTGTCATTACAATTGGAGTTCAAGAGAAGAAATAAGTTCACATAACTTAATGGGGCTATCATGTTTTACAGTGCTTTCTTATCATGCTTTCGTATCTGCTGCCTGACAAACTTATGTTAACAATACAGTACACCTGGCTAATGTTAGCTAAGATGAACATACACTGATAGATTTGATTTCGTATTAATGAAATGAAAACATGTTTCAGTTACTGTGACAGAAATTGAGGTATAGAAAGCACAGACCTCCACAAATCTAATCAGGAGCATGTGCTATGAGGGGAAGGGGGTGGGGCCATCATACTGTATGCCACTGGCTCATCTGCCATTTTATTGGAGAGAAAAAGACTGCTCGTTGCCGTATTTTTGACCGATAACTCGTACAATCGTATTAATCATTATTAAGTTGATTAGCTCCTACGCAGAAGGTCTGATAATATAATTATATCATTATATCACACAAACCTAGTGACAAGTAACAACTCAAAAAGGCTGGCCTTTTTAGTGCCTACGTTTATTCATCCCACACACTTAAATGGCCACAGTAAAATATTAGTTAAGAAAATACACCGAATGAATTTCTAAAGACATTTCTTGTGGCTATTGTGACTGACGAGTGACAGATGAAGGGTCACGTCTTTTTTTCTGTTTCTTAATGACTAATGGTTTGGGTGCGATTTCGCTGTGTATTATTGCATGGTAACAGGTTAATAAACAGATGAACAGTTGGTAGTCCACCCTCTGAGCACAAGTATACTCACACACACACACGCACACACACACGCACACACACACACACACACACACACACACACAGACACACACACAGAAAATGGAGGAGGTTAACAGAGCTCTCTGTGGTTCTGAAATCAGGGGACTGGGATGTCAAAAACTTGATTCTGTGGCCATTTTTTGCGGATTTAGACAGACTGTTTTGGATCATAACCTACACAAGCTCACAGACATCCACGATTGGCTAGTGTCTGACCGATAGGGGACAGAGTAACACAATTCCTCCCACCCAGGGAGCAGGGCTACCCTTTTCACTGTGTGTAAGTGTAAAAATATGTGTGTCCTCTTCCAGGCAAAATCATTACAGCTGTGATTGTTTTAAACTTAAACGTAATTATTACCCTAATATTGCACATGGCCATTCTCAGATGTGAAGCTATTTTATAGCCATTGCCTTATTTCTGATGCTCAACACACTTTTATCTCATATCAATTATGTATTCACTAATCTTCCCCAAAGAATCTGGTCCCTGTGTTAACTTATATTTATACTTTAAGGTTATCAGCTCGAAGATTATGGAACAGTTACTCTTTAAAAAAAAAAAAAAAAAAGTTATCCCCAATGTTTGACATTTTTAAATCCAATTGATAAACTTATTTATTCTCCCAGACATTTGAGTCTTTTTAAGGTCTGTAGTATCAAGTCTTCTGTTATGTCCTGTAATTTAATCTGTGAGTTTACCTTTTAATGCTTTTTAATGTTTTATTATTTATTTATTTATTTTTATTTTATTGCCATTTGGATTTAACTGATGTCATTGTGCATCACTTTGACTGACACATGCTGTCTTTATAATTTATAATATATAGATATATAAATTATATGTGCTATAAAAACAAAGATGACTTGACATAAGTGAAGTAAAATATAAACGCAAACATGCCACAGTTACATTTTGTTCATATGAGTTTCTAGGGGTGCCAATACTTATGACACATGTAGTATAAGTGTAATACATTTACTCCATGTCAAAGTTAGTTTTCTCTCATTTCTTTATTAAAGTAATTAATCACAAAACATGATTTCATGACCTTTGTTGTCTTTTTTTTTACCCATTTTTACCAAGGGTGCAAATATTTCTGCAGTTGACAGTAATTAAAACTGAGACGACAATGAAGTATATTTGTTAAAGCCGTGTCATTTTTGTAGCAGAGTACAGCTTTGCACTGCATTGTGTCCCTTGCATGAAATGGGGCCTCATTAGAAGACGTGGAGAATGAATGCCGGGTCTGTGCTTTGATTCCCCAGGTGTTCTCGGGAAGATAAAACGAAGAAGGTGCAACTCACAGCCCAAGAGAGCGATAAAAGAGTGAAAAAACCCAGCTGATACCAGTGCTTCTGTCAGAAAGCATGACAGGATAGGAGATAAGTGATGGCACATGTTAACTATACGCTCTAGATGCTGTTTGAACAAAGTTCTCATTGCACTGACGCATGTCAGAGAGTATCCCTGTAAACAGCTAGGACTTAATATGTGCAAAACTGTATACAGTCAGGCCCATAAATATTTGGACACCGAAAAACTTAATTGTATATTAAGCTGGCTACCACAATATAAATAATCAACCTAACATTGGGTTAGTGCAGACTTAAGGGTATTTACATCCATATTGGGTAATTTAAGGGTATTTACATCCATATTGGTTGAATGGTTTAGGAATTACAGCACTTTTTATATGAGGCTAAAAGTAACTGGACAGTCTAACAAAATCTGGAACCCATAGACATCACCAGATCCTGGGTTTCTTCCCTGGTGATGTTCTTTCAGGCCTTTTTTTTAAGCTGTCTTCAGTTCCTGCTTGGAGAGTTTTGCCTTTAACAAGTGAAACACATGTTCAAATGGATTCAGGTCAGGTGATGGACTTGGGCACTGCAGAACATTCTACTTCTTTGGCGTAAAAATCTTGGTTTGATTTCAAAGTACACTTCAGGTCATTGTCCGTTTGCACTGGGAAGCACCATGACTTTTGAAGCATTTGGCTGAATCTGTGCAGATAATATACACTTCAGATTCACTTATACGCTTCAGATTTCATCCTGTTGCTTTAGTCAGGAGTCACATCATCAATAAATACAAAGGAAGCAGTTCCATTGGCACACAAAAATGCTCATGCCATGAAATGAGGTGTTATGCTTCGGATCATGAGCAGCTCCTTATCTTCTCAATATTCTTCTCTTCCCATCATTCTGGTACACGTTGATCTTTGTATCATCTGTCCATAGAATTGCACAGATATAACTCTAATCTGGTCAGAGGTTTACCAGTGGTTTACGTCTTGTGGTAATCCCTCTTTATTTACTCTGGTGAAATCTTCTCTTGATTGTTGACTTGTCACAGATACACTTACCTCCTGGAGGACCTTTTTGATCTGGCCAACTGTTGTGAATGGGTTTTTCTTCAACAAGTAATTCACCAGACTTCTTTTTCTTGTGGTCTTCTTTTTTCTTCTTTTGGTGTTCTGGAGACCACTAGTGTGTTCTTTCTTTTTAAGAATGTAGTTGATTTGGCCACACCTAATGTTTTTCCTCTCTCTCATTTTTGTTTGAATTTTTTAGCCTAAGGATGGCTTGGTTCACTGGCAGTGACAGCTCTTTGGACTTCATATCGAAAGTTAACAGCAACAGATTCAAAATGTAAATGCCACACTTCAAATCAAATCTAGACCTTTGATCTGGTTACTTGCAAGTGAGATAATGAGAGAATACCATGAAACCTTGGAACAGATGAGCTGCCTGTACGGGACTTGTGATTTTCTTAAAGTTAGTTCACATATTACCGCTTGTTTTCTTAGCGAAAAACCCGGACTCCATGAAATATCCTTAGTCTTTTATTTCTTTTTCAAACTCAGCAACTTTTCACATTTCTTTCAACTGTCATACAGTACAATCCACTTGTTTTATCACGTCTTCTCAAGACTGTATTTGTTGTCTGCAATCCCTTACAGTCAAAAGCTTGTTTTGTCCCAAACTTGCACATCCTAATAACCTAGCCTAAAATTACTGAGCATGCGCAATAAGAACCAAATATCTACTTAATATAAGGAAAATATAACAATAAATTTAAACAACGGAAACCTGAAATAAGGCTCCTACACAGCCAATGGTCCAATTACTTTCAGTCTCTCAGAAAACTGTTGTAATTCCTACACTATTCACCTGATTTGAACGTACATGCCCTTAAATTAAAGCTGAAAGTCTGCACTTTGAGGTTTTATTCAATACTGAACTCCAGTATAATGTGGTAGACAGTAGAATAACAACAACTTTGTCAATGCCTAAAAAAGCATTAGTCTTAGCCGTGAATGTCTGTTTTTCATTTGTACCCTGAAAAGCCAAATACACTTTATTACTATTTTTTAAAAAATATTCCAAGCAACCACAGAAGGTAACTGAATTCCATATAGTAATTAACTTGGTAAAAATCCCAGCTATGTAAACTCTCTTTTCACCTTTGTGATAATGCATAAAACCAACGTGTCTAAAATGAAAGGAAAGCAGAAAAGTAACAGAGCACAATACAATGACAAAAATGTTTCCTTCCTTCTAGAAAATGTGAGCTCAGCACACTGTCATACCAACGCCATTATCACCTAAACCTGACAGAACACTGAGACCCTGTCATACCTGCTCACACACACTGCCATTAGCGATGCAGGATGAAGACACAGTCACGAACAACACGCACACACAAACACACATTGGTAGAAATGTTCAAATAACAAGGTCACACCAAGGTATAGGCTTGATTATTAAAATCCTTTCACTGGGATGCACCTGTTACTAAGTAACTGCTGTGAGGAGCTGCAAAGGCAGGAGGGAGATAAAGCCAGTGTGAAATAAATTAATGACTATAATCGTTATTGTTGGCATTTTATCCTTCTGTCTTGCAATGATCTGGACTCAGGTAAAGGCATGAGGATCCGTATGCAGAGGGTTGTGTTTTTCTTTTTGTTTGCATTATGCAAAATTGCAATGCAGGAAAAGGTAAGAACACAATCAGACAAGATGACTTCAGACAGACAGGGATGATCCAAAGGAGTTGTCAGATAAGGATAATTATATACAGATAAATCAATAATGAGTAATATGGTTCAGATCTTACACAGCTGGACAGTTTGGCAAGACTTTGCAACAAGACTCTGAAAATCATGCTTTTGTAGGCCATAGAACCGGACAAGAACAACTAAACTATAATTCTGGTGATAGTGACCTCCGTTGGCTAGAATTCTGGTGATAGTGACGTCTGTTGGCTAGAATTCTGGTGATAATGACCTCTGTTGGCTAGATTTCTGGTGATAGTGATGTCTGTTGGCTAGAATTCTGGTGATAATGACCTCTGTTGGCTAGAATTCTGGTGATAGTGACGTCTGTTGGCTAGATTTCTGGTGATAGTGACCTCTGTTGGCTAGATTTCTGGTGATAGTGACCTCTGTTGGCTAGAATTCTGGTGATAGTGACCTCCGTTGGCTAGAATTCTGGTGATAGTGACCTCTGTTGGCTAGAATTCTGGTGATAATGACCTCTGTTGGCTAGAATTCTGGTGATAGTGACCTCTGTTGGCTAGAATTCTGGTGA
>JANDJT010000060.1:11910795-11923197 GCA_024331685.1 Stegophilus panzeri | reverse complement strand
TGTAGGGGTAATTTAGTGTAGGGGCCATTTACTGTAGGGGCCATTTAGTGTAGGGGTAATTTAGTGTAGGGGCCATTTAGTGTAGGGGCCATTTAGTGTAGGGGTCATTTAGTGTAGGGGCCATTTAGTGTAGGGGTCATTTAGAGTAGGAGCCATTTAGTGTAGGGGTCATTTAGTGTAGGGGCCATTTACTGTAGGGGCCATTTAGTGTAGGGGCAATTTAGTGTTGGGGCCATTTACTGTAGCGGCCATTTAGTGTAGGGGTAATTTAGTGAAGGGGCCATTTAGTGTAGGGGCCATTTAGTGTAGGGGTAATTTAGTGTAGGGGCCATTTACTGTAGGGGCCATTTAGTGTAGGGGTAATTTAGTGTAGGGGCCATTTAGTGTAGGGGCCATTTAGTGTAGGGGTCATTTAGTGTAGGGGCCATTTAGTGTAGGGACCATTTAGTGTAGGGGCCATTTAGTGTAGGGGTCATTTAGTGTAGGGGCCATTTAGTGTAGGGGCCATTTACTGTAGGGGCCATTTAGTGTAGGGGCAATTTAGTGTAGGGGCAATTTAGTGTAGGGGTCATTTAGTCTAGGGGCCATTTAGTGTAGGGGTCATTTAGTGTAGGGGCCATTTAGTATAGGACCCATTTAGTGTAGGGGCCATTTAGTGTAGGGGCCATTTAGTGTAGGGGTCATTTAGAGTAGGGGCCATTTAGTGTAGGGGCAATTTAGAGTAGGGGCCATTTAGTGTAGGGGCAATTTAGTGTAGGGGTAATTTAGTGTAGGGGCCATTTACTGTAGGGGCCATTTAATGTAGGGGTAATTTAGTGTAGGGGCCATTTACTGTAGGGGCCATTTAGTGTAGGGGTAATTTAGTGTAGGGGCCATTTAGTGTAGGGGCCATTTAGTGTAGGGGTCATTTAGTGTAGGGGTAATTTAGTGTAGGGTTAATTTAGTTTCGGGGCCATTTAGTGTAGGGTTAATTTAGTGTAGGGGTAATTTAGTGTAGGGGCAATTTAGTGTAGGGGTAATTTAGTGTAGGGGCAATTTAGTGTAGGGGTAATTTAGTGTAGGGGCCATGTAGTGTAGGGGTCATTTAGTGTAATATGAAAGCGCTGCTTTCATATTCCTGTCATGCTTTGTTTTCATCATTCATGTCGTTCCTTGTCTACATTTCTCACATGTGCTTTGGTTTATTTTGCGTTTTTGTCTCCGCTCCTGTCCAGTCATTGACGTGCTTCCCGATCGTTTCCAGGTGCTCTGTGTTTAGTTTCGAATACATTTTCCTATTTCATCAGGGAGCGCATTAAAAAACATTCTTCACTGAAATTAACCCTGTGAGGCAGTAGCGCCACCCACTGAGCAGTTATTTAAAGAATTGATATAAGCTTGTTAAATTCTTAACTAGCTAGCCAGGGAGTGATTAGCTCTCTTAGGAGTGACTTTAATAGTCCATAAAAATGCAACTCTATTGCTAACAAAGTCCTTATTGTTCGCCAAGGAAATTACAAGTCTTGTTGGAAGATGTTACGAGTCAGGGCAATTCAAGTCCAAATACTTCACTACTTTGACTGTAAAGTAACTTTTCATATTTCCCTAATATCTTTGAGACCGGCAACTAACCTGAGCTTAATTTTGCATAAAAAAAAAAGCCCATGAGATTGAGAAACTCCCATTTTTGTTTTACAAAGATCACATTTAAAAGGATATATGTGTGTACATATAAGAAGATAATGCAATTTATGATTTTAAGATAGATGTATAATGCCGTCAGCTACTTCCTCATTGATTTCCAAACAAACCCCAATGCTGAGCAAATATCAACAGACTGTGCATGTAATTAATAATAATCTAAGTGCAAGGATAACATGCAAACAAGACATCTGTCACCGTGTAAGAACGTGATACAACCTGATAAAAGCTCAAATCGAGGGTTCAGACTTATAATCATCATCATGAGGGATTCTTTACACCCAAAATTACCAGTCAATCAGTCCGTTTACATGGACAACAATAATCCGATATTAACCCGATTAAGACGATACTCTGATTAAGAAATTAGCATGTAAACAGTGATTATTGATTACCTTAATCCGACTAAAGTCATACTCGAAGTAAACACAAATCGAATCATGACATGTGGAGTATTCCTATTTTAGTCACATTACAGACACGTACACACCTTAATCACACCATTAACGTCGTGTGGGAGTTTTCACCGCATTTTGCGACAGGACACGTACACACACGGCAGTGCTCAACCGTTTTATGGCAAATAAGAGAGCACGGCTGCGTCCGAAACCGCATACAGTACTTACCTCCTATATAGTAGGAGATATACATGTATTTTAGCTACTATACAGTAGGTAAGTACACGGTTTCGGATGCAACCCACGGCTTCAAGTAGTCGTCTATTAGCATGTACAGCACGACAAATAATTAACTGCACTTGAAGCTTTCTTAAAATTAAAAATGAAACACCCAAAACTGTATACGGTACGATAACGAAGACGAACCGTATGTTGATACGTGAAATTCTGGAGGGACGTCGGACGGTGTGGCACGGTGACATAATGACGTGTGCCGTTAATCATTAATGTTCTATAACATGTAAAACAGGAACATGATAGGAATATTCTAAAACAACTCATGTAAACACCTTAATCAGAATATTGTCTTATTCAGAATAAGGTCAATAATTAGATTACTGCTGTCCATGTAAACGTAGTCATTGAGGGGAAAACTATATAATATAGTTTACTGTACTACACTGGATTGGTGAAAAGGTGTTAAAAACCATGTTAATGTGAATTTATTTCAATGAGGAGTTATGCCATCCTGCAAGTTAAAGAAGCAGAAAAATGTTTTAAGAGAAGATGAAGTGGTTTTTCAGCACTATATGCAGATAAATGAGACTTCTTTAAAAAAAAAAATTAAAAATAAAAAGACAGATTGCACCCTCTCTGGAAAAGACAGTATAACAAAATGGCTTCTCTTAGCATAAGTTGACTGAAATAGATTCAGATTTAAGGAGCCTTAAGTGCTGGGCTGATTAGTCATGGAAAGTTGTGGGTAGTAGTTATACAAAGTGCTGGGTACACTGTGAACTCTGAGACTTGGAAACCAGAAGTTCTCACTCAACACAACTGAGGGCTTTTACCACAAGACCACCAAATCACCTCCTGCTTCCAGCGAACAGTATGCTGAGTTCATGCTGTTCCCTAATCCCTACCATTATATTTCAACCATAATTAACACCACTGTTACTGGTGGGGATTTTCCACAAGGCTGTACATGCAGCAGCATCACAGGACGTTAAGGCTAAAGTCTTTTCGAAAAGAATTAACATACACACAATCCCCTTGTTTAAAAGACATTCGCACTTTTGCGTAATCGGGCCTTTTTCTCAAACCATAATGAGGGGTTTTTTTCTAAGCCATAAACAGAACATATTTAGACCCCAGCTATACAAATGCGCTCATATTTCCTATTTAAGAGCTGATATCACTGTAGTAGAGTGAATTAATAGAATATAATTGTGTCAAATATGTGTCTTTAAATTATTAATGAAACCTCAGTAATGTTTATAAGTACCATTTTGTTTTGTTTTTTGGATATTACACTGATTATAAAATTATACGCTGTAAAAATATCCATAATATCAAAGACATAAATAAATTCTGCATTCTAAGACCCTGAGCATGTGGACTGACTGCCACCTAGTGGCCAAGATGAGAAGTTGCTCTTCCCTGTACATGCTGATGTTCCTGATTATGTAACATGGCCCAAAGGCATGCTGGGTAATCAGAACTGTTCAAACTAAAACCTCATTCTTTTCAGGACCGCTTCTGTCTGAATAATAACAGCATCTGAGAGAGGATGAGTAGAAGACATATGGAAGACCATGGCAGCAGTCTCTCATGGTGTTTCTGATGGTAAATGTACTCACCTTCAGCGGCGAGATGTGTGAGTGTGAGACGTAGCCATGCACGTTCTCAATCTCCGACAGGTTCCTCTCAGATACGTGCACCAGCTCTGGCGCTCGCACCTCGCCGGTCAACCTGGGGTAACTGTGCTCCGGTGGTGACTCGTCATCCTGATAATGGTACTGAGGAAGAGGAAGAAGAGGGAAGATAAAGGGAAGGAGAGGAGAAAGGGGGAAAAACAGACAAGCCAATCAGAATGATGCAGAGACATCAAAAATCACTGAACACACCAACGGATAGGTATGAAACAGTGTGAACCATCTCAAACATCACTTTGACACTATGGCTACAGTATATGGTGGAAAAATATGGGGGTGATGGCATACCAGTATGAGGTTATATCATTTTTTAAAAAAGAATCATCCAACCAAGTGAGAATCAGAGAAAACTTTATTTTAGATTCTTTGCGATTACCAACAAGAAATCTTCTTAAAAAGTGTCTTTTTAATTGGTATTCCAGCAACTGTTCTAACTAAATTATTCAGAGAAATAAATGACCTCCTAATCTAACCTCTAGATAATGCTTCTGTGCTATACATTCCACTGTCAACATTATTAGGAACATGTGTACACCTGCACATTCATATAATTAGCCCATATATCCGCCAATCATGTGGCAGCAGTGCAGTGGAGAAAATCATGCAGCTAGTCAACAGATTTCGTTATAGTTCAGATCAAACATCAGAATGGGGGAAAATGTGATCTTTGTGACTTTGTCCATGGTACGATTGTTGGGGCCAGAAGAGCAGCTTTGAGTATTTTACAATTCAATTCAATTCAATTTTATTTGTATAGCGCTTTTAACAATGGACATTGTCTGAAAGCAGTTTTACAGAAACATATAAACACAGGATACAGATTTTAAGTGTGTGAATTTATCTCTATTGAGCAAGCTGGCGGTGATGGTGGCGAGGAAAAAGATGATATGAGGAAGAAACCTTGAGAGGAACCAGACTCACAAGGGAACCCATCCTCATATGAGTAAAACTAGATAATGTGAAAGTAAAGGAAAGTTCATTATGGTTTTTATATGTAGTCTGTTTTGTTGAACTAATCCACTGTTCACTAAAGGAGACTCGAGTGCAATGGTGTTGGGGCAGTGGTTAAATACTCTGGGTTACTGATCAGTAGGTCAGGAGTTCAAGCCCCAGCACTGCCAAGGTACCACTGCTCGGCCCTTGGACAAGGCCCTTAACCCTCAATTGCTCAGTGAGATAAATGTAAGTCGCTCTGGATAAGGGCGTCTGCCAAGTGCCATAAAATGTAAATGTTACAATGTAAATGTGCAAAATTGTATGTGGTAATTGCAGTCTTAATGCCATAGCAGCAACCGTAGTCCCAGCAACCACAGCGAGAATGTCCATGTGGAACTGAGGTCCAAAACCATTTCCATGATACTTCAAGCGGTAACATCCTAAGCAATCTCCAGGCTGCACTGCTTGGGGGTCATCCTTGGGGGTCATCCTCAGTGGCAGAATGTAGCCTCCAAACGAAACAGGGTTTACTGCTGATCTCCTGGGATTTTCATGTACAAAGTCTCTACAGTTTACATAGAATGGTACAGTAACTCTAATAACCACCATTTAACACTGGTGTGAATAGAATGCACAACAGATTGAACCTTAATGCAGATGGCCTACAACAACAGAAGACCACAAAGTGCTTGTGTCAGCCAAGAACATGCTGACATGAGCTACAGGCAATGTTTTTCCAGTCTTCAACTGGCAATTTTCAGTAAACCCTGTTTCGTTTCTGCCTCACGATCCAGTTTTTTTGTTTTTCGCACCACTCTGTGTAAACTATACAGACTGTGTGTGAAAACCTCAGGAGATTAGTCGTTTCTGAAAGCATCTGTATGATTTATTTATTGCATTACCCTTCTGCTATATGATTGGCTGATGGGATAATTGCATGAATGAGCAGGTGTACAGGTGTGTACTGTATACGGATAAGTGAACATATGTGTGTGTATACCATCATTTCAAAAAACAACAGCAAACACTTTTCATTGAAACACACTTATAATGGAAGTCTAAGGACAGGTCAATACATGTTTCTGCAATATTTATAATGTAGACTTTCCTCAAATGCTTTCATGAATCATGGAGGTGTAAGTGTACACTGTGAATCCTAAAACAATGATACTGGGTTTTACAGTCATCAATACCATGACTTTTTCATACATCTCCACTCCAAGTGAGACATACAGTATGAACCAATCATGATAAGTCACAGCTATGAGAGACATCTGGAAGCGAGCTTTTAGCATTTAGCATTATGAACAAGGTTTTATGAGTAAGCACATGGTGCCGGGTGGAGGAAGTGCAGCCAGTGATGTATTCGTGAAGTTCCTCTGAGACAGATTCTCCTGTCGCCAACACATGCATGTGGAATCTGCAAAGCAGTTCATGATTGCTAAAAGCCATAACGCACAGTGCCTTGCCAAAGCAAAACGAAGCAAAGTGGTATGATGCAAAAAAGCGAGCAGCATGGGTGCAGCAGGTGGATGAAGTGAGGTTTTTATGATGACGGCACTCCGACTGTCTGTCTCACCCAGGGCGAGTTCATCAGGGCCGGGTTCGGGCTGGGGTTCAAACAGGCCGGGGTGTGGGTCTGCTGCTGGGAGCCCTGAACTGCCGGCGGCCTGTTCTGAAAACACACACACACACACATAGGAATCCAACCATGAATATCTATCCAAATATCATTAAGACTTATATACTTACACCAGTTATACACCATTCAAGTCAAACATCTCCCACAAGCGGAGAAGACTTGATTTGTCATCAGCAGAAATATACTGATATATATGGTGAAGCACAAAAGGACACAAAGTTCATCTTTGACTATGGTGAATGAAAAATTCCTGTGTACTTCTGGCTAGAAAAAGCTTGTGTGGGTGTTAACCCCTGCAAACAGAAGCAGTATGTGATCAGTCATGGTCATGGTTATTATTAGACACAAGTTTGTTGATCCCTGTGCTGGAGTGTGAGGAGAGTATTATTGACAAGCATGAAGATACATACAGAATATGTTCAAACTGTGCTTTGAAAGAAACAGAAGCTCTACACCAGTTGCACTCCAGAGCCAGAAAATAGTATCCCTAAGGAGACACAGCAGGAAGAACAGAAGCACTGGGAATACTGCAGAGAGATGGTTGAGTGGTAGAGTATTTACACATAGCAAGCAAAATAAATAAATAAATAAATTAGAACAAGGTCACGCTAAATCGAGTGAAATCATATCATCCTCCAAAACGAGAAAGCTCCGAAACATAATCATGAATTTCATGAATAGCAACATGGCCAAAACAAGATCAAAACCCTAAGAGTGACCACAACATTACTTAGTTCTGTTATATGCAGGCCTGTCTCATCAATGCCACTCGAAATCCTTACTTCTTTTACAGCCAAACGTTTGACAATAATCCAATGAAAACAATTTCAAAGAATCCAATGGCTTTTCTTTTTTTTCTTTCTTTTCGAGCTTTTTCTCCTATGCTGACTGTTCACAGGCCATTACCTTGTATTTGAAGTTGGCACAAACATAATGTACATAGAGCTTAATTTGTAAATCTGCAGGTCCCGGAACAATAAGAGGGTAGTGATCCGGAAGGTCGGGAGGCAGGCGAAAGGTCCGACGTGTAAAAGTGCTTCTAGAATCTCACCTAGCCAACAATATTCAGTGCTGAGACTGAAGGTAGGCGTATGTACTGTAGTTGGTCACACTGGTACAGCGAAGTAACACGTTTACAGCAGTGAGTATTCTCAGTATGAATTGAAACACTTATCGATTGCACATTCTAGCAACTTTTGTGCTGTCACCTCAGCTACAAAACACACTTACCCAAAGCACTTCGAAAACAAAGCTACGTTTCATACAGTACGCCTACTTACAATAAACTAACATTGACTGCACAAGAAATAAGCGTCTTACCTAACACAAATTATTCCACAAAGCTGTCATGTCATTGTCCTCCTACTCATCCCCGTGTCCCTTACGTATCCACGAGCGCATAAATGGCTCGGGACTGAACTTTTTAAGCAGTGGACCCACCATGTTCAAAAACATCAGAGATGAAATGGTGTGGATGAGAAGAGATTCACACTGCGCACTACAAATGAGATTCATTTAGGAGAAACCTCCCTCGCGCTCCACTGGAGATCAGTGTGGTATTCACAGTAACTAACAACTGCCTCAGTCCTTCTGGAACTTTTTGTGTATTTTAGTCCCTGTACTTCCTAAAAGTGGGAATGAACGTACGTGGGTGACAACGCTTACCCTCGTAAGTGGTTCTAAAAACCTTTCACAATCAGACAAGCGTTATCACTGCTAGTTGTGTGAACTGCTTCATCAGTGACCTGCTGATAACTGCTTTCTTTTCGCCATGACACGCTCTGAAAACGCATGCTACATGACTGTGGGCTTCGCTTCGTGACAACGAATTCAGGTGACCTTTGAACTTGAAATGATTACAGTATGTGAAAGAGGCTATTGATTTGGCTATGAGCGATATATTTGCGCACCAGGTAATATAAGATTGGCAGTGTTTTGTTGTTGTTGTATTTTACTTTCGGTGAAGTAAAAACTTAAACAATTTGTTTTGATAATATTGCTGTGTGAGACGTTAAACATCCAGCTGTTCAGAGGTGCCGGATCCACATAAAAAGGTTCGGGAACACAAGTGTGCTATAATTTGCCGGAACAGGATCCAGCTCAAATTAAGCTCTGATTATAATCATAAATATAGCTGTGCACAGCGATCTGCGGGGTCCAAGCATTCTACGCAAAACTGGCCAGTGGCCAGTTCTTGCCAACTTACATAAAACAATAAAGAGACTCAAAAATAGATCACGGTTTTCTACAAACTTATCCAGAAGGGACTGATGTGAGTGTAGGCTTTCATTACAGCTAAATAGGAGGCACATTGATAGTCACTTGGAGACCATGACAATGTGATTAAACATGTGGAAGCAGATGTGCTTGGGTGGAACGAAAGACGCCTAGCATAGATGAACATATGTATCAAATAGAGATGCGCCAATGTATCGGCCAATAAAGGCAATTTTTCACGCCATCGGCCAATAGTTTAGAAACATCCAATGATCAGGGCCAATTATATCCTGTAAATCAAAAGAGGGCGGGAAAACACATCGATTTCATTCTGTGTGTAAAGAAAATGTATCTTGTGTGGAATGACGACAACTGCAGTGTGTAATCTCTGTAATCTCTGCACCGATAAAATTTTACACCGGAAGTGAGCAGCAGTGAAGCGGGAGTTTCGGTGTCGAGTCGAATTTTTTTTTGTCGCTCTGCTCGAGCTGATCGCGCTGAATTAAAGCGCCAGTACACTATTGAAAGATTTAAATAAAGATGAGTTGACAAAAAAGTATATATTGCACAGAAAAATAGATTTGTAGGGTTGTTGTAGTGTATTTCATATCCAATTAATGTTAATATGAGTTAATATCATTTTAAAATGGATATTATATATTACCAGTTTGATGTCAGTGATGAAGTAGAAATGCTTTTGTTTGTGGTGAGTGTGAGACTAACTGGAGATTTTTTAGAATTCAGTCAATGTTAATATGAATTAAGAACATTCAATAAGTTAAGAAATCTTACTTTAATCTTCAGAATTGAGTTCATGTGTTAATGTTAATTAGAGTAATGTGTTTTCTGTTTATGAGACCAGTTACTGTGAAACAACTTGTTGAAATGGAGAGAATAAAGATTTTATTTGCATTTCCTTCAGAATTAAGGAATTAATAATTATAAATTATTCATTTAAAAGAAGGTATAAAAGGCAGAACCATTAGTATCGGTTATCGGCCGATATCACTCTGAATAATCGGTTCTCGGTATCAGCTGAGAAATTTTGTATCGTGCATCTCTAATATCAAGTTTTGTGATGACAGCTCAATGCTAATCATGTGAAATGGCTGCTGCCATTTATCAGATGGAACAAAAAAATCTCTGTAGGCCACAGGGTTCTCGAGATATGGCCTAGAACTAGACAATATTGTGCTACAGCGCCACCATTTTAACCATCAGGCCCAACTCGCTTGCCTATTGACTTGATTTTCCATCTCTACGACTTACTATTTGGTCATCATGATTTGTTTTAGGGGAGAAAAACTCAAGCTATAACAATAAGGTTCTATCAACTTTGCTGATTGGACCCCTAAGAAAATTGACATACCTCAAAATGCTTTAAGACCACAAGCATGATCAGTTCCAGGAACATATGCACTCATTTATCAGATGAAGAGACATAAAGACAGGAACAGAGCGAGATAAACAGAGAAATGATTGCGGAGGCGTCTGATGTCCTCAAGCTAGTCTTATTGCACCACTGATTAACTAACAAAAACAAACTGCAACAGAACCACTTAAACATCTTACATTCTGTCCCAGGGGGAAATATTCACAACAATGTTCAATCACATGATTTACTCCATTATCATTTCCTTCAAATTCAACCACAAATATTATACTCCACATACACACTACAGATCACAGTAGCACACTGTAGCACTGTCTCTATTAGAAACTCTCGTACTCAAATCCTCTCGTCACCGCTAGCAAGCAGATTAGTCGCCAGACACATGTAATTAAAGACGGTAATACTCATTGTGACCTACTTGTCCAAAGCTCAGTAATAAGTACAATAAGAACCTGCTGTGTAATAAGAACTTGTAATATGTATGAGGACTTAAAGTTTAAGTGCAAATTATTTTCCCGCACACTTATGGGAACAGAGCTGAATGGTGTGAATAGAAAGTAATTACTAAGGAAAGAAGATGAGTTTCTTTGGGGATTTGAATAAGAAACAGACGGTGCAGTGGAATGTGCCGTGTATAAAAGCTCTATTATCTCCTGTGAATAAAGCCGTCTTCTCTCTGTCTCACAGTTCACTTCAAAGAAGTTTTACTGAGATGACTATATTTAGGTATTATATTGCAGCATAAAAGACACTTATAAAGGAGCATATACACTAATCAGCAATAACATTACTGTAAAACCACCTGCCTAATATTGTGTAGGTCCCCTTTTTGCCGCCAAAACAGCTCTGACCCATCGAGGCATGGACTCCACAAGACCTCTGAAGGTGTACTGTGGTCCACTGAGATCCTTTAAGTCCTGTAAGTTGCGAGGTGGGGCATCCATGGATCGGACTTCCATGTCCAGCACATCAGATCAGATTGAGAGCTGGGGAATTTGGAGACCAAGTCAACACCTTGAACTTTTTGGCATGTTCCTCAAACCATTCCTGAACAATTTTTGCAGTGTGGCAGGGTGCATTATCCTGCTGAAAGAGGACAATGCCATTAGGGAATTCCGTTGCCATGAAGGGGTGTAAATGGTCTGCATCAATGTAGGTAGATGGTACGTGTCAAAATAACATCCACATGAATGCCAGGACCCAAAGTTTCCCAGCAGAACATTGCCTCCGCTGGCTTGCCTTCTTCCCGTAGTGCAACCTAGTGCCATCTCTTCCCCAGGTAAGCGGCACACACGCACCCAGCCGTCAAAATGATGTAAAAGAAAACGTGACTCATCAGACCAAGCCACCTTCTTATATTGCTCCAGTTCTGATGCACATGTGCCCATTGTAGGTGCTTTGGGTGGTGGACAGGGATCAGCATGGGCACTCTGACCGGTCTGCAGCAATTTTTGCTACAGTAGCTCTTCTAATGGATCGGACCAGACGGGCTAGCCTTCAGTCCCCACGTGCATCAGTGAGCCTTGGGTGCCCATGAACCTGTCACCGGTTCACCGCTTGTCCTTCCTTGGACCACTTTTGTAGGTATTAGCCAGTGCATACCAGGAACACCCGACAAGACCTACCGTTTTGGGGACGCTCTGACCCAGTTGTCCAGCCATCACAATTTGGCCCTTGTCAAAGTTCATATCCATACACTTGCCATTTTTCCTTCTTCCAACACATCAACTTTGAGAATTGCCTGTTCACTTGCTGCCTAATATATCCCACCCTTTGATAACCGCAACTGTAACAAGATAATCAATGTTATTCATGTCACCTGTCAGTGGTGTTAATGATATGGCTGATCAGTGTATCACAAAATATATATTAAAGGGTCCAGTATTGTGGGTCTTTTTTTCATAACTCACTCGCTGTTGCCTAATGCCTTGCTAATATCTTTCACTGTGTCACTGCGTCACTGCATATAATGGCAGGATTTACTTTTACGCCTACCTCATAACAAATGAATAAACATCTCAGGTTTGTACTTTTAACCAAGCCCAAGCCTGTTTAATTCCATTCCATAGAGATAGGAAAATAAGCATGTAAACATAAAACAACATTACAACAACCATTATAGGTCCATTACAGGTTTAGATTAGACTGATAATATAATAAACTAGGTTCATTATAATAATAAAACAACAGTTAATATATATA
>JANDJT010000060.1:11898941-11909230 GCA_024331685.1 Stegophilus panzeri | reverse complement strand
ACATTGAAAATGCCCATTTCCACCATCAGGGCAATAATTAAGAAGTTCCAGTCAACTGGAAATGTTATGAATCAACCGGGAAGAAGACGTGGGTCTATACTGTCTCAACGCACTGTGGTTTGAGTGGCCAAAAAAAGCTCCAAGGATCACATCTGGAGAAGTGCAGAAGTTAATTGTGTCTTGGGGTCAGAAAGTCTCCAAAACTACAATCTGAAGTCACCTACAAGTTGTTTGGAAGGGTTTCAAGAAAAAAGCCTCTACTCTCAACCAAAAACAAACTCAGGTGTCTTCAGTTTGCCAGACACTACTGGAACTTCAAATGGGATCGGGTTCTGTGGTCAGATGACACCAAAATAGCGCTTTTTGTCAATAAACATCAGAGGTGGTTTTGGTGTACACAGAGAGGTAGCCATATAGAAAAGAACCTCATGCCTACGGTTAAATATGGTGGTGGCTCTTTAATGTTTTGAGGCTTTTTTGAACGATCTGGAGAGATTCTGTATGGGGGAACGGTCTCAGATCCCTTACCATGTATTCTCCAACCTCATCAGGCATTATAGGAGAAGACTCAGAGCTGTTATCTTGGCAAAGGGAAGTGGCACAAAGTATTGACTAAAAGGGTACTGGCACTAAAAGGGTGCCAATAATTGTTGCACAGCTATATTTAACAAAGATATACTTTGTGATAAACCTGTGTTTTGTTTGCAATAGTTTGATATCGATAAGAGCACAGTATTTTTGTCAATGTTTTGAACAAAAGATCAAAAGGTGAAACAATAAAGACAATTTTTCAGATTCAGATTGTGTTTTTGCAGAGTCCTCTCTACAATCCTATAAATAATATGTGCTTGCTTGTAATGAGATCCGACCTTATTATTATTACAAATATGCAGTCACTCATGAGCATATATATTTCCATAATTTGGAATAATATGGATAATAAAGTTAATGTTTTGGAATGGCCAAGTCAAAGTCCTGATCTTAATCCAATAGAAATGTTGTGGAAGGACCTGAAGCAAGCAGTTCATGTGAGGAAACCCACCAACATCCCAGAGTTGAAGCTGTTCTGTACTGAGGAAAGGGCTAAAATTCCTCCAAGCCGATGTGCAGGACTGATCAACAG
Organism: Stegophilus panzeri; assembly: GCA_024331685.1. Lineage (NCBI taxonomy): Eukaryota > Metazoa > Chordata > Actinopteri > Siluriformes > Trichomycteridae > Stegophilus > Stegophilus panzeri. Next base: position 11,908,107 of record JANDJT010000060.1, on the reverse strand, counting down.
TTACTGAAACGTTTAGCCACAGTTATTTCTGCACACGGGGGTCACACCAGATACTGAAAGCAAAGCTTCACATACTTTTGCCACGCACAGATATGTAATACTGGATAATTTCCCTCAATAAACAAATGACCAAGTATAATATTTTTCTCTCGTTTGTTTAATTGGGTTCACTTTATCTACTTTTAGGACTTGTTTGAAAATCTGATGATGCTTTAGGTCATATTTATGCAGATATATAGAACATGTCTAAATGGTTCACAAACGTTCAAACACCACTGTATATTTCAGCTTCTAAAAATCTCTATAAAATCTGTAACTAAAATCAAACTGTATGCCCTTACGAAAACATTACAGTGCTGGGAATGGGAGGATCCGATGTGACTGTACATCGCAGCAGCAGCACTTGTTCGTAACGGATTCATTTGAAACCTAACCCTTTCTTGCATTTGTGATGCTCTGTTATACATCACCTGCACTGATGGTCTCATTGTATCCTGCATATTATAAATTCATCAAGTTGCCTTGAACTAAACAAATGAAAAAAAGAGACAACTTTGAGATAGAAGGGAAAATGTCTACTCTAACATGACTCACTGTTGCTGTCACAGCCATCACTATTTACAGTTCTGACCGGCACAAACCTGCTCGCGTGCTTAGCACATGTACATACATATGCAGAACCAAAGAACACATCAACACACATTTGCAGAAATCCTTGTGACTAGTGGTCAAAGAAAGTAAAAGTGCCAGGCAGGTTGACTTTTCCATCATCACTGCATCAAAACTCAAAAATCACAAGTACATGTAAACAATAAATCATGTGCTCACCTTCCCCTATCTCCCCTAGAGCTGCTTCTATTATGACGGATGAGTAAACTACGCTGATGAGTGTGGAGGAAGAGGAAAGCCCATCTGACAGCTGTTTGAGAGGCCCTTTTCCTTTATGGAGCAATGAACACAAGAATTCTTTATAAGGAAAACTCTGGGGAACAAGCAAGCCTTCTAATACTCCTGATTTATATGCATTAGAGTCACTCTTGTACTGTGGAGTAGAAGATGCATTCAGATTTGTACGCCATACACTTTCAATTAAAAGACTGTAACCACAAGGGTCGCATGGGTCATTTCTTAGCATGGTGTAGAGTAAAGTATAAATAAATCAGAGCCGGAAAGTGGTTTTGGTCATGAAGGGGGAAGATGTGCTGGAGTGGTGAAAACATGATCATATGTGAAACGATGGAAAATAAACAGTATGTGTGTGTGTGTGTGTGTGTGTGTGTGTGTGTGTGAGCTCCGGAGCCTGAAATGTGCCATGTGCGTCTGAGTGAGAACAGCTGGCCTCTAAGGCAATACAGTATGACTCATGTTTTCTTGATGGTCATCTATGAGCAGACCCTTGATACAGCCACGGAGCTCTGGGGAAACTCTTCACGAGATTGCTGATAGCATATACACACACACACACACACACACTGCAATTCTCTTTCTCTCTTGCTCTCTCACACACAGGCAGTCTCATTATAGAGCCTGAAAAAAATATCACCTATGCATTCTGACACTCTAAAGCTGAACTCATATAATGAGTGTTGCTGCTGTATTAGCAACCCGGGGCTAATTGGAGCAGCTAATACAATTCAAAATATTAGAGATGCACCGATGTATCTGATTATCGGCCAATACATCGATGTATCTGTAATATTTTGTAATGTATTAGCTGCTATTTTAATTTCTAAATATCTAATTTATTATAAAAAAAAAGGCTATTTTCACGCCATTGGCCGATAGTTTAGAAACATCCAATGATCAGGGCTGATTATATCCTGTCAATCAAAAGAGGGCGAGAAAACATTGATTTCGTGCAGCCAGACTTTTTAAACATCACGGTATATCAGTCCCATGATGGTAATTATGCTCATAGCAGTTTCATGTCAAACACTAATACTCCCTCAGATTTAAAACCAAAGAATACATTTTAATCACTGTCATGACACTGGAATTATATAAATTTTTTTTAATCTAAAAAACATGTGTATATGTACCTCTGTTGTAGCAGTGTTACTGTGTAACCTTTATAATGTCCCAGTGTTGTACAGCAGGGTTTCGTTTTGATGCTATTACCACCATGCAGAATTTCTGTTTGCGCCCTGAATATTGCTACCCCACATCCATCTATTCTCCTCCTCCTCCTCCTCCTCCTCCTCTCTACTCTCGTAAATTGAGATGAGATGGGAATGTGACATTGCCTCTAGGCTCCATGTGGATTTGTATGGAATCTCCATGTGATTGAATGCACCGACCCGTTTTCTGTGGCCTAGTATATACTCAACATCATCATCCTTTACACGTGACTCCACTCAGGTCCTAGAGGGAGAAAAGGTTAGAGAAACACAGTCAGGGCTCATCCTGTCCTAGTCTCCCTGCTGTGTACTTTGCACAAAGAACCCAATCATGGACTTGCTGGAGCTGCAGAGAAAACAGGACAAATTCAATTCACCTGTATGTGTGCAGTGCTTTCAATAGTAGACGCTGTCAGAAAGCAGTTTTACAGAATGTAAATGTACAGGGATGTAGATCCAATTTAGATCCCAGAGGAGACAGTGGCAATGAAAAACTCTCTGAGGCAACATGAGGAAGAAACCTTGAGAGGACGCTAAAGTGAACCCATCCTCTTCTGGGTCACACTCCAGTAGTGGGTGTATAAAGCACTGTTAAAGTATACAGATGTAGAAGCATAAAGTCGAACTGATATTCAGGATGATCAGTGTGAGCATATTGCGAGTAAGAGTCTTGGATGTGCACAGAACAAGTAAGTCTTTCTGATCACAGCAGTAGTTCTTAGAAATTGCAAGTCTGCAGTAACAAGGTGAAATGATCAAAAGAAGCCAATAATGAGCATTAGGCATGAACAGTTTTGGGGAAAAAGCAGAAGACTCTGGATGAGAAAGCAGCAGGAACAGAGCAGGAGGAGGATGAATCAGGCAGGTCCAATGGACAAGAGGCTAGGCTCACATCAATAACTTTGTGATGTGTGCATTACTGTGGAACCCCCCCCCCCCAAGTATGAGCTTTCAAAATCAATAACGTCATGTGCATGATTGACATGCAACAAAAATGTGCAAGACAATCCATCATTGTAGTGCTGATAAATAACAACACAAGCTTGCATTGCAAAAATCATTTGCACCTGAGGCTGGCTTAAAAAAAGAATTCCAGTCACATGGCAATCTATCAAATGGACACGCATTTAATCTGAGACCACATGTGGAAAAAACTTGTAATGTGAATTTAGCCAAAGAACCTTCTCCGGCAAAGCTCCACCTCTCCAGCTGACACAACAGTTGGCAGGAAAATCTGGAAGCTCAAAGGATCAGCAAACAAAATGGACATTAAAAACACACAAGGGTTTGCTTCATGCATACTCCAAAAGCCCAGACCGAATGTATTACAGAAAGCTCAAAGAGTCAAATGAGGTATTAACTGCTAAAGGCTGTGAATCTGGAACCATCACTTGCTGTTCACATTTATAAGGCACTGCAACCCATTGCAAATACAGTAGATTCAACTCTTTCAGCTACACGACTTTCTTTGTGTATAGGAATAACAAATAAATATAAATATCTAAGCAAGCTTGACAAACAGGGTCACTGAGAAAGAATGAGCTGGTCCTGCAAAAGTGACGCTTTAACATCATGGCTCCATATATATTGAGAGCTGTTATGAAAATACAGCAAATGCTTTTGGGAATGCTTCTTGGAGTAAATAAGGTCAAAATGACAAAGAGCAAATCAAAAGTAAATGTACGAGTGCCCATTGTACAAGAAAGTAGAAGGAATTGAAAGTATTCCACTTGTTAAAATGAAAAAAGTAAAAGTAAAGGTGTTCATTCTATAAAAGTAGAATGAACAATTACTGCATACAGAAATTGCATAGGATGCCAGACTGTAAATTAATGAATATTAATGCAATATTGCACTAAAACAATAGGTATTACAATAAGTATAAGTGAAGAAATGTTACATAAAAAGTACCGGTTCCAGTCGATTTAAGGGAGAGTACATGTGACCTCATAGCTTCACATTATGAATGTCAGTACAATAAATGTTACACTTTAGGCTAATGAACTATTGGCTGAAGATGCTCCAGAGCTGTATCAATGTGCTATGTAGTGGATGAGCTGGACTGACAAGGACTGAGTCCAATTTATTCCCATTCTTCTCTCTATTAAGACACAAGGGAGTCCAGGCTTCGTCTCACTACAGACTCTGCTTTCCTCATTTTCTTCTTTTTTTCAGTCTGATCAGGTCCTTCATCTTCATGTTTACACCTCAGCAAAGTGCTGCAAAGAAGAACACTCTAGCTACTGTGGACTGGTAGAGCAAGTACAGGAGTTCAGTCTACACATGAAATGAAGAAACCCCCTGCTATGGCCTTTTATGTGGAACGCCTCTGAACTGTGCTCACAATCCAAGCTGGTGTTTATGGAGTCTACCAATTCTCACCAGCTTTGTGGATGGAAATGGATGGTGGTGATTATCTATTCAACTTGAACTTACTGACACTGAGCTGGGGGTGATTCTTTTTGCACCTCTCAACAACACTCCCTACCAGACTTCTGTTGTCGTCTAGAGATGTGCATGGGTGTTTTTGTTTTTGTTTTTTAAATCCCACTCCAGAAGGAATTCTGACTAATCGCACCCACTCCAGAAGGAATTCTGATCAATCGCACCCACTCCAGAAGGAATTCTGACCAATCCCACTGACACTCCAGAAGGAATTCTGACCAATCGTGCCACTCCAGAAGGAATTCTGACCAATCGCACCAACTCCAGAAGAAATTCTGACCAATCGCACCACTCCAGAAGAAATTCTGACCAATCGCACCACTCCAGAAGAAATTCTGACCAATTGTGCCACTCCAGAAGAAATTCTGACCAATCGCACCACTCCAGAAGAAATTCTGACCAATTGTGCCACTCCAGAAGGAATTCTGACCAATCGCACCACTCCAGAAGGAATTCTGACCAATCGCGCCCACTCCAGAAGGAATGCTGACCAACCGTGCCCACTCCAGAAGGAATTCTGAACAATCGAACCCACTCCAGAAGGAATTCTGACCACTCCCACCCACTCCAGAAGGAATTGTGACCAATTGAACCCACCAATTTGACCAATCCCACCTGCTTGCACAGTCATTTATACTTCTATCATTGTTTGTACTTGCCTGCAATGCTCTATATAAATTCTAAATTTGAACGATTTTAGATGTATTGAATTGTATTACATTGAATTGTAATCGTTTAATTGCATTGTATTGGTGAATGAATGCAGTAAAGATTTGCACAGCCATGCGAGTAACCCACTGCATCCAGTGCACTCCTATGTTAATCAGTGGGATAGCAGTCCTGATGCACACCTCTATACTCATCTGAGCAGTTAGTTTAGGCACTGGTGTAGAGAACTAGGTATATAATTGAATTACATTAAAGAGTTGCAATTTTCATGTTACAATGTAATCCTGTTAGAAGTCTTTTTGGAAGTTTTTTGGATTTCTTAAAGTAATCCAGCTTATTTAGTAACTTCTCAAAATCCATCCATCCATTTTCCATACCGCTTATCCTACGCAGGGTCATGGGACACAAGGTCGGGGGCACTCCGGACGGGGTGCCAACCCATTGCAGGGTACAATCACACACACATTCATGCACTATGGACAATTCCATAATTCTATTCACCCTACAGAGCATGTCTTTTGACTTTGGGTGGAGTACCCGGAGGAAACCCCCAAAGCACAGCGAGAACATGCAAGCTATGTACATACAGGGCAGATGCGAGATTCAAACTCCCAACCCTGGAGGTGCGAGGCAAACATTCTAACCAATAAGCCACCGTGCCCCCTGTTTATCAAAATCATGTACACTGTAAAACATGATAGCCCCATCAAGTTATGTGAACTTATTTCTTCTCTTTAACTCCAATTGTCCTGACAAGTTTTGGATATTGAACTCAAGTTTATAAGTTTTCCAAAATTAAACTTAAAGTAATCCATTGTCTTGACTTGGAAAAGTTGTAAAAAGTAACAAAGGTGATCTTCGAGTTGAGTTTGCTCATGTTTTTGAGGCAGCAGGTGAACTTTCGTTTAACCACCTGAAATGTTTTACAGTGTAGAAATATTATTTTCCTGATTCTTACCTGTTTCAAATGCTGGTAGCATATTTCATCTCATGTACACTGTACACTGTACGTGTGGAAATAACCTTTTCTTATATCATTGAAGCATACCTATTATTTCAGCTTTCTTTAGCAGAGTATACCAGTATACCAGTATATCATCCCACCCCTGTGATTAAATTTCAGGAACACATAGTACATTTTTCAGGAACTAAACACTACCGATATCCAGAGAGACATTCCTTTTTTCCCCCATCATTTCTGATTGTTTTAAGACCCTGTACTCAACCCTTATATGTTCGTTGGATTTGTGCCAATGGTAACGAAATTAAGATACATAGTTGAACAAATTCAAAGTTCTACTTCTACATCAACCAGTATCTCATTAATGCATAAATGCTGCACACTCTCTATATCTCTCCTACAAGATTAGAAATGTGGGACCATGGGTGGCTTGTTAAAGAAGCGTATCTCCGGTCTGGCTGTCCAAAGCGAGATTTTCTGGCTTTTGCAAACTGTGAAGAAGGAAACCACACTAGGACTTTCTTAGCAGCCTCATTAGCCATTCTGCTTCTAATTATGATACAGTTTAAACCCCCCCTCCCCCTCCCCCCACACCAAAAGGCCCTTTAATACTGTACATGCTGAGATTCTTTCTTTCAGTATAACACCATGTTATGTTATTAGGATTAAACAAACAGATTTATTTACCTGTACTCAAGACATATATGCTGAAGGACATTCCACTTTAAATCTTATATAACTGCGATACGAACTCTATTCTAGAGCACATAACAACCTCTTGTATTGTTCAGGCTTTACGTTGATGAATCACCCACAACTTGTTGACTGAACCAGATGGATATGCAGATTAAATAATCAGATATATTTCAATATAATATGAGGATATCTCAGCAAAAAATACTACCAATATAATAATGCGTCACTGAATAAATATTATAAAAGACAAATGTTTTGGTTCTTAAATCTGATTGGCTGAGCCACGTTCGAAGCCAATATAAAACCCTTGACATGCACATACGTATGACTGCATAACGATAAATGAATTCTGTATGAATGCACCTGGTTTTAAACCAATAAAATCATTTCTAGCCATTGTTCAGTCCAAGGAAAGCCTATTATGTTGCTTAGTAATGAAAGCTTGCTGTTAACATGATACACTGCATAGTGGAAGAACTGTTTATAACTTCAATTATTTATTGAACACTGGATTTTATCATATTATTTTTGCCATCATTTTATAAAAGCAATATGCCGCTCATACAGTGATATTATAACTTCACTACATGTCATGTATAAGAACACTTATCCATGAAAAAATCACTGTAATGCATACCCCCTTGTAGATTATTGCTTTAATATACCACAATTCCATATATGCATTTCTATGAAAATATACCACCACTTCGGGGTGGTAGAGGCACCCACCCCCCAGCATACATTATTTTCATAGAACAGCACGGTCTGTCTTGTGCTATTCTTTACATATAAACTATATCGAATGTATTCTTTTGATAAAAATAGACTCAGAGTTTTGGATGCTACTGTAATAACACTGACCTTTTGACACAGTAACGCACTGTGACAGAACAACAAGACTGAACAAATTTATATCCTATTCCCATTCCCATTCGAAGAAAGAAAGAAAGAAAGAAAGAAAGAAAATACTATTGTTTTTATCCCAAACATCAGCTGTTTCAACAATAACAAGACTAGAATTATTACATACCTCAAAGTAAAGCGGTGACAGCTTTGACAAAAGCCTAGTCAAAATCAATATTACCACCAGAAAGCTGGCATAGATCAGCAGACGCGTACCTGACATCTGAACATCAGGGACAGCATTTTATCACGACAGGTAACTTTGCAGTGACAGAGCATTGGAGTGAAGAATTCTGGCTTTGTCACAATAGGAGACATTCCAGTGAGTGCAAGAGTGTCTTTAGCTCCAGGACCACAGAACGAATAGTGAGTGCAGACACACACACACACACACACACACACACACGGTAAGACATGTTTCACTCCTGACTGAATAAGGGTCTGCTTCACACACACACACACACACACACACACACATACACACACACACATGCACACACACACGCACACACCCACGCACGCACACACACTGCATAAGGCACCCACTGCTCAGATTCTAGTCCCAAACCCTAAAACCCTCTCCGTCTGTTATTTCACTGTTGGCCATATCAACGTTATGGCTGGCCTCTAGTTCTGTGTGAGAAACCAATAAGGCTGTATTTTAGCAATCTAGAACAGAGGTTCTCAACCTTTTGTAACTAAAGTAAAAAGAGAGGCTGGTGAAAGAATAACTTGTTTATGAATATTTATAACTGATACAGTGTACCATAAGTCATACCAGGAACTAGTTCCACATTTTGGGCTGCGTCACACCAGCTCATTGGTGATTATTTTCCCATAAGAGCACATCCTGTTTTATTCCTTAGCTCCATAGATAAATGGCTAAACTCCAGATATAACCGTGGAGCTCATGCCATCCATACAGGATACATACTGTACATAACTGAGGAAAAGTTAACTAACAGGGTCTGTGAGGAGCTAGTGGCTAGCAGCTCATTACTTTAGTACAATATTTAATCAGTAGTATTTGTGTACTGATTTCGCTGATTTCTGCCAATACGACACACTGGCGTTTGAGGCTGAAATATTATTCAACTATGTCCTTTGAAAAACTAGCTAGTTAACTGTTAAGGTTAACTTTTAACACAGTCCAATTGTTAAAAAATAGTAATAACTAGAGATGTACCAATGTAGGCAAATTTTCACGCCATCGGCCGATAGTTTAGAAAAATCCGATGATCAGGGCCGATTACATCCTGTCAGTCAAAAGAGGATGGGAAAACACATCGATTTCATGCTGTGTGGAATGATGACAAAACTGCAGTTTGTAAGCTCTGTAAGCTCTGCACTGCTAAAATTTTACATCGGAAGTGAG
>JANDJT010000060.1:11871120-11887318 GCA_024331685.1 Stegophilus panzeri | reverse complement strand
TGGCTGTGTGTTGAGTTATTTTGAGGGGACAGCAAATTTACACTGTTATACAAGCTGTACACTCACTACTTTACATTTTAGCAAAGTGTCATTTCTTCAGTGTTGTCACATGAAAAAATATAATCAAATATTTACAAAAATGTGAGGGGTGTCACTTTTGTGAGATATTGTACATAATTTGTATGCGGATGTTTTTAAGAACACAAGACAAATGGAATGCAACATGTTTTACATGTAAAATAGTCCACGTTATTACAGCCTAGTTTTCTTGTTCAAAGTAGTTATAGTGTTCAGAAACATTTGTGATCATTCATGGTTCCATACCTGCCATTAATCTATCTATCAAAAACAGAGTATAGATAGGTTATATATAGATAGATTTATATAGAATATAGATAATTATTATACCTGGCCTCCTCCAATATGGTGGGGGGGGTGTCACATGATAGGGGAGGCTTGGGGGGGCTTTAGTTACAAAAGGTTGAGAACCTCTGCATTAAAAAAAAGAAATGAATAAAAAGACTGATTTTACTGATTGCTCAATTCTAAATGGTGAGAAGGTGTTGTTTCATTTTCTGCGCCAGCAGCTCTGACAGTGATTCTGTATGCAAGGTTTATATTAATGGCTTGTTCCCGTACGTGATTATTTCTCTATGAACAGCCTTCACAGCAAGTTGTATGATCGGTGCTCCACATACACAGGTTAAAAATGGGTCGATAGGGTGAAATTTTCTATTCTATTCTTTTCAGTTTTACACTGTTGGATGGAGTCTCCAGTGTCAGCACTTTGTAACAGTCAGGTCATGCTGTAAAGGTTCCCAACAAGGTAATGTCTTCACGACAGAGGGTTTTGCGGTTTATCCATATTATGACAAGCTGGGTTGTTTTTTTTTTTGTTTGTTTGTTCTTTCGGGGGTCGGCTTATTAACTTTCACAACTATTCACAAACAGTTTATAGCTGTTATAATAGTTATAATAGCTATATAATAGTTATAATAGTGATAACTGCAACTAACTTGTTTTGTGGATGTTCAACAACATTAAATGTAACTATAAATGGATAAAACGTATGACGATTTTTTTAAAAGATAACAAAAATGGTGTGGTACGATAGTAATAAAACACTCTGAAACGTGCTCTTATTGGAAAAGAATTAACTTTGAGGTAGTAACAGTAACTCCGCATCACATCAGGCTGCATCGCACCACCCTGTCACTGGTTATTTTCCTATAACTGCGTGCCCAGTCATGTTTTATTCCTTACTTGCCGGATTTATATATCAGCTATCAGCTTAAAGAGGTTCGGAGGAGTGAATAACAGAGCAGCAAACCAATCCTCCATGAGCAGATAAACAGCTGACCCCTAGTAAAGGGCTTATTTCCCTCTGTTAGAGGACTCTGGCCTCCACTGAACAGATCCTCAATGAGATTAAAGAATGTGCTTAGGTGTTCACACATACTAAGCCAATTCACTGTGCTAATTTCCCTGAATGGCCAAATAAATTTTCCTACAAAGACACCCCCATCCCCACCCAGCTATGGGATGATCTTCTTGTCAGTATCTCACATTCAGATGCAGTCTCAATCATTAAGTCTAGGTAGAAAATGTACCTGGTTAGTCCTTGTGTTAACGACTTCTCTGACGATTTATCCACATAGAGAGGTTGGTAATAATGTCCCATCTCTCTCAAGTGATTTAATGACGTTGAAGTCGAAGTATGGTGATGTATGGCTCAGGGTGCTCTCACTATGGTTCTGCTTTCTGGCTCTCCCTTTTAGTTAAGCTGTCATAGCTAGACCTGTGGGAGTCCCTGTTTACACTATACTTACCAAACACACCCTGTCTTAGGAATTGTACACGCCTATCATATCGAACAACCTGTTATTTCTGTCTCGAGCTCTATGTTTGCTTCTGCTCTCTGATGTGATGCTGATGCAAGATTCTGCGAAGCTGGAGTAAGATCCTAATACAATAAGCCTGCAGTGGGGTTCTTCTTACCTGCCAGAACTGCATGAACCTGATGCGCTTCATCTGCTATGGTTCCCCATTTTTAGGATTCTCTACATAAACAACTGGGATGGACAACGGATGCCGCAGAGACATACACTTCCCAATAAGTGTTGCTGTGATAATCAATGATTGTAGTCCATCTAAAAATCTTAGATTTTCATATCAAGACTTATCCTTATCCTCAGTTTAATGTCCAAATCACAGTATGTGATATTACAGAGAGGACAATGTGTCCTACATTTAAGTTTTTGCCAGTCCAATATTTAAGTTTTTGATAATGATAATGAGTCTTTATTGGTCACATATACATTATAGCACAGTGAAATTCTTTTCTTCACATCCCCCAGCATGCCAGGAAGTTGGGGTCAGAGTGCAGGGTCAGCCATGATACAGCGCCCCTGGAGCAGAGAGGGTTAAGGGCCTTGCTCAAGTGCCCAACAGTGGCAGCTTGGCAGCGCCGAGGCTTGAACCCCCGACCTTCTGATCAGTAACCCAGAGTCTGGCAGTGCAGAGGCTTGAACCCCTAACCTTCCGATCAGTAACCCAGAGCCTGGCAGTGCTGGGGCTTGAACCCAGCCATGGTAAAGTTACCTCTGGCTTTCTGATGACATCCCTTGTGTAAAGGAACTACTGTTTGTTATGGAGGTTATATCAATTTCTGCACCTCCGGGGTTGCACCTCCGGGGTTGGGGGTTCCAATCCAACCTCCACCCTGTGTGTGCAAAGTTTGCATGTTCTCCCCATGCATCAGGGGTTTCTTCCCAAGTCCAAAGACATATGCTGTAGGCTGACTGGCATTCCCAAATTGTCCGCAGTGTGTGAATTTGTGTGCGATTGTGCCCTATGATGGATTGGTACCCCATCCAGGGTGTCCTCCACCTTGTGCCTTGAGTTCCCTGGGATAGGCTCCAGGCTCCAGGCTATGACCCTATGTCGGATAAGTGATATGGAAAATGGATGGATGGATATATTGCATTATTAAATAGTCAGGTAAACCAGTAAAGTTTCTAATCTACAAGTTAAGCAATGTGCACAATGAATTTAGATTAGCAAAATATTGTAAACAGCTGGCAGCAGACTGGCGCAGCATATTCATTGCTCCAGGGTCCCTGGTTCGATCCTGAGCTTTGGTAATGTTACTGTCTGTGCTTCCAAAAACATGCTGCTAGGTGTAACGGCTATGCTAAACTGCCCCTTGGTGTGAAGATGTGTGTGAATATGTGTGCATGCATGATGCACTATATTTGCAGGCAGTATTCCTGCATCACACCTAGTGTTCAGAGAACAGACTGTGCAGGAGTGCAGGACAAAGTGTTGGGAGCAGCACTGGACACTAGCCTAGTTTCCATCCCTCTGCTGGAAAAAGTTACAAGCCAACCTTAATAATTACATTTAACTTTATAATGCAACTTTATAATGGTCATTAAGTAAAGTGTGTTTCTTATTTCTGTATAGAAGACTGTTCGGAATACTTATGACAATGTTATGGCACCGTAATAACAGTTATGTATTTACTCTAGCGCTTAAGTAAAGTCAGATTCATCCATAAGAGTCTATGTATATGTGCGACATGTTTATGACAGGATTGTGTACATGTTGTCTAATTGTAAATTACAGAGATTGATTTTGATGTCAAGTTACCATTATCATATGATTGCAAAGGCACATAATAATGAAAATATCATGACTCGACCGTACAAAAATCTGTCACTTAACTTGGGTCTAATGTCAAACTGATAAAATCAGCCTTGAATAAGTCTTTATAAATGTGTATGTAGGTTATCATAAAGGGTAGGTGTTGTGTAGCCTTCGTAACATTACACTTAAAGTGCACCTATTATGGTTTTTCACATATTCCCTTTCATGTAGTGTGTTATAGAGCTGGTTGTGAATGTATAAACGTCTGCAAACTTTCAAAAATCAAAGTACACGACAAACGGCGTTACTGACTCCCAAAAGAAGGAAGCGATTCTGAACAGATGAATCGAGTCGTTAGTAATTCCAGACTTACTTTCTGTACTAACCTATGTAGGTTTATAACAAAAATCCCCGCCTCTGGTCTTCATCAGCTGCTCACAAACAGACGGAGCTGAAACTCGTTATAGTAGTGGGCGTTTCCTTTTCGACACACGCTGCCAGCGGTAGACCAATCACAACATACTGGGACATCTGACCAATCAGAGCAGAGTATGCTCTCTGAAAGGAGGAGTTTAGAATGGATCCTTTAGAACGAATCATTGAACGAGTCGTTTTTTGACACTGAGGAAAAAAGGTAATGCTGCTGTTTAAATTATGAGCACACTAAAGTGTTTTTTGAACTTGGATGCATATAAATCTATTGTACGAGACCTTTAAAACAAAATTAGGCACGTTTCAAAACCATAATAGGTGCGCTTTAATAAAGCAAAGTGTCTACACTGAACTATCTACTAAGTGCAGAAAATCTGATTGGGTTTACATGCACTTAAGAAATCTGATTACTGAAAACTCCACACCTTAATGATGCGGGTAATAATTAAATGAAATATACACCTGACAACGACAACAACAAAAAAAATTAAGTTCTTGATGCTGGTAGATATATATTCATGAATTTAATGGTTGTACAATAGCTGCGTATAATGCTGTTGCTAACTGGTAACTGCTGAAGACACACACTAAGCAGACGTTATAGGATAATGTCTTATGGCTCGTATTGTGTTTGAGTGTGTGTGAAGTATCTGCCTCCCATGTTTACAGGTCCAGTGAAGAGGTAACATGAACTTTCTCTCTCTCTCTCTCTCTCTCTCTCTCTCGCTCTCTCTCTCTCTCACACACACACACACACACACCAGCAACCAATGGAAGCAGGTCGTAACTGGAGAAGCTGAGTGAACAATGGAGATATTGTGCTGGGCTATGGAAAGATGGGTAATGGGATAAAGAATGCACTCAAAAGATATAGACTGCAGCTGATCAATAGCAAGTGTGTGAACACAGACTGGAAAGACACTCCGCTCACACTTAATCTCCATCTCTCCCTGCCTTTCCAGTTCTAAATCTGTTCCTTTTATTCAAATTTCTTTACTCTGTGTAGGTGTGTGTGCACGTGTGTGTGTCCAGACCAGACAAGAGCACAAAACAGGGCATAAGCCCCAACCACTAATACACAAACGCACACAAGCTGCACCAACTGCTCTAAAGTTGAAGTGAGCCACAAGTGTACACTTCCACACTCCAGCAGCTCCATCTGCTGCATTCAGAAAAGGAGGCTCCTCGTAGCCAACGCTCATCTATAAACAGTGAGAAATGAGGAGAGAGAAAAATGACTAACGAGACTGACGGGAAGGTGAAGGAGTGTGAGAGAAGGATTATGTTATGAGATGATGACATTTATAAGGAGTAGAGGCCAGCGAATCAGCGCTAGAGAGATTGAAGGAGGGTTTCAGAACGAGAAGAAGCAGGAAAGACAGCAGGAGCGCAGGGCAAGCCACTTTGAGTTCAGGGACAGCAATCTTGCCTGCGAGAAACATGCCTGCGAGTATATCCTCAGTCACGTCACCAAATACTGTACATCTTGTAAAAACCTATCCTCCAGTCCTGTTGCAACACTCAACTAAACCAGCTGTTATAATCGTGATTGCCGGTTCTTACCTCAGAGCTGCTCTGCCACTGCTCCTGCATGGCTGCGAGTGTGTGAGGACAGGATTCAGGCAGACAGTACAGTGTGTACAGGCTCGACAGAATGGCTCCCCTCTCTCTGGCCAGTAAAGTGTGTGCGTGTGTGTGTCTGAGATGAGGGGCAGCCCTGAAGTGCTTTCCCATCGCTGAAATCAGCGCTCTGCGGCACATAACGTAGTCCACTGCAGGAAACCCTGCCAAGCAGGAACCAAAAAGACCAGGGCCAGGGTGTGCACCCGGAGCAGTTTCAGTGTAACACCGGGACCTGAGAATACCACAGAGCAACGCGTTTTCTCAAGTATCGTTTCACTAAGTGAGAAAAGATCTTACTGCTATCATCAGCTTAGCTATTTACAGACTCCCACTCAGTACAGGAGAGACTTTTTGATGCTGAATGAATGTGTGGAGGTAAGAATGCAAGAGTGCATGACTTTGGGTGTAGCTGAAACAAGAATCGGATGGGCGATGTCTTATGCAGATGAACGTTTTCAACGGTTTCAACCTAGTCTGGTTACTGATCGGAAGGTCGAGGGTTCAAGCCCCAGCACTGCCAGGCTCTGGGTTACTGATCGGAAGGTTGAGGGTTCAAGCCTCAGCACTGCCAGGCTCTGGGTTACTGATCGGAAGGTTGAGGGTTCAAGCCCCAGCACTGCCAGGTACTGGGTTACTGATCGGAAGGTCGAGGATTCAAGCCCCAGCACTGCCAGGCTCTGGGTTACTGATTGGATGGTCGAGGATTCAAGCCTTAGCACTGCCAGGCTCTGGGTTACTGATCGGAAGGTCGAGGGTTCAAGCCCCAGCACTGCCAGGCTCTGGGTTACTGATCGGAAGGTCGAGGATTCAAGCCTTAGCACTGCCAGGCTCTGGGTTACTGATCGGAAGGTCGAGGGTTCAAGCCCTGGCACAGCCAAGCTGCCACTGTTGGGCCCTTGAGCAAGGCCCTTAACCCTCTCTGCTCCAGGTATCATGACTGACCCTGCTCTCTGACCCCAACTTCCTGGCATTCTGGGTTATGCGAAGAAAAGAATTTCACTGTGCTGTGACCAATAAAGACTCATTACCATTATCATTAGTCTCTATCCTAGTCTCTATCTACTACGTCCACCGTATGTGCAATGACCAAGGACAAGAATCGTACAAAGAAATATAAGGAAAACCTGTTTACTTTAAACCCACTTATAAAGGAAGTCCAAGCACAGTTGTTGAATTACGTCGATAAACAGTTATTCGAACGCACTCGTTTCACACTTCCGTGTACATTAAGCTCTAAAGCCGAGCTTTCCTGGTACTGCATCACTGACGTAGTTGTGTGGGAAAATACATTACAGCGTTTTGTAAGACATTCTTTCATCCTGTCTCATCCTGTTAGAGTGTGTTTGTAGTGTGTAGTAAATTGGTTTTACTGTATATGTCAAAACTACCAAAAGTACCGGCCCATAGGCTTGTGTTACGAGTGAGTTTTGAGTAAACAGGATTTGCGTCCTTTCTCAGTACAGGAAAACTTGTCAAAACTCTTAATTCTTTCATCCATCTTCAGTAACCATTTTATCCTGGCCAGGATCATGGTGGATCCGAAGCCTATCCTGGGAACACTGGGAGCAAATGCACATATGCCAATCTAGGGAAAACCCCACTCCATCACAAAGTACCACACACACACACACACATTCACACGTTCATTCACACATAAATACGGAAGCCCAAAGCGGCCATGCATTATTGTTTTTTTCTCTTTCTTGTTTTTTCGATAGCTCAGCACAATCCTGCAGCATCATGAACGAATGAGTTTTTTACTTTGATCAGGGACTCACTCAAGCTGAAATAGCTCTGTGTCTGTCACATTAGTGTCCGACACTTGAGAAGTGTTTATGGTGTTGTCGCGTACACTACAGATACATTAAATAACATTCCAAGCATATGCTTAACTTTGAAAGGTTAAATCAGTTGGGTTCTAAAATTCAATTAACCATTACATTTCTCCTGAATGACTCCGCAAGTGGCTGTATCAGCTAGCTTCACCACACCATAGCAGTGAACCCTGCTACTCCCATTTCTCAGCCCACAATGCTGCTTTCTTCACCAGAGTAGTGACCGTTTCATTCACCAGCATGACACCAACGCAAACTGAACTGGCCATTAAACGCCGGTTTTTATAGTCCAACAAATGATTCAGCTCCCACATCAGTCTGTATACAGTACAAGCTAGTTCTTTTACAGCTTTTAGACGAAACAAGTAGAACTCGCTGCCAATGGAGTCGACAGGAATGCCACTGCCTACGACCATTCTAGGTCATGCTTGTTGCATGCCAGAAATACCCTTAAAATATACACTATAAGCTCTGCACTTATATAGCACTTTTGTTTTTTTTTACCTTAGTGGTTCTACAAAGCACTACAAATACACTGTGTCGCATTCACCCATTCACACACACCAATGGTAGCAGAGCTGCCGTGCAAGACATCGGGAGCAATTTTGGGTTCAGTGTCTTGCACAAGAACACTTCGGCATGTGGAGTGTGGAGTAAACCCTATGATTAGTGGACAACCCGCTCTACCACCTGAGCCACAGCTGCCCAAAGGTTTGTATATGGCCAAAGGTTTATACCCACCTGACCATCACACCTATATGTGGTTCTTCCCCAAACTGTTGCCACAAAGTTGGAAGCACACGATTTTATAGAATGTCTTTGTTTGCTCTAGCTTTACAATTTCCCTTCACTGGAACTAAGGGACCCAAACATATTCCAGTAAGGCAATGTTCCTGTGTACAAAGCGAGCTCCATGGAGACATGGTTCGCCAAGGTTGGTGTGGAAGAACTCAAGTGGCCCGCACAGAGCACTGACCTCAACCCCTTTGCACACCTTTGAGATGATTTGGAACTGTGCACCAGGCCTTCTCATCTGACCAAAGTGCCTGACCTCATTAACGTTCTTGTGGCTGAATGAGCACAAATCCCCACAGCCACGCTATAAAAATCTAGCGGAAAGCCTTCTCAGAAGAGTGGAGGTTATTACAACAGCAAAGGGATGGGATGTTCAACAAACACATATGAATGTGATGATCCGTATAATGTTTATAATGACTTTACTCCTCTTCTAATGTTACCAACATTACAATATCAATTGTTTTGAGAATAAGTGCACAAGAAGTATAGGCTTTATAAATGTGTATATGTTCTGCATCGTTGCTAAACTAATCCAACCTCACAATTATTTTGAATAGATTAAAATGTGTCGCATGAATTGTGTTCTCTTCAATGACCATTTTATTATTCTATTATTATTCTATTATTCTATTATTCTATTATTACACCTATTTTTCTTCTATTTAACAGATTAATAAAAGCACTTTATTCATTAGAACCAGATATAAACTTCATTCAGATTAGCCTTAAACTGTTTACACTCGCGATTGAGGTGTATACATGAAAAACATTTTTATTCCGATTGAGCATTCAGTCAAATTATTAAAAGATTATTATGCTGTATGTAAACATAGCCAGCAAGTCTATGTATTGGTACTGTGAAGACTTGATGAATGAAAGCACTCTCCTGGCTCATATTACACCCACCCCTCATCAACTGCACCTCCAAATCCCTATTCATACTCGATGAGTCACACTTATCTGCTAGAAACAGAGAGTCAAGGTGTTTACAAAGTACTTCGCTGAATGAGGCTGTACAGGTGCAGATAGACGGGATTTTACAATTGCAATAAGAATTATTCAACACCCATCGCAAATCAGGTTTATTGTCAAATTTTACAGACTTTCAGCTGTTTGCAATGAACAAATCAAACAAAAGCGATTAAACACAACGAATGCTTCAAGTGGTTTCCCCAAATTCAACTGAAAATGCAACTTATAATGATTTCTCCAGTTTCAAAATTATTCAACCCCCTGAATAGAATCCATCACAACAGCACAGATATGCAAAACAGGTGTTGTCTGAAGCACACCTGATAAACTAATCACGGGCTTCATTAGTTGCACCAGGTGTGCTTGAGCTGAAACACATGAAATACCTGGACGGGGCAGAAAAAGGAATCTATCAACGGCTGCAACCAGATTTCTGAGAAGGCAGGTTGTGAAAAACCCTCAAGTGACTGCAAAAGAACTGCAGCAAGACTTGGTGGCAACAGGCACTGAGGTTTCAGTGAGCACAGTATGGTTGAAGTATCAGGAAATCCTAGGAGAAAACATCATGCCTTCCAACAGGACAATGATGGTAAATGGTAAGTGGTCTGTACTTATATAGCGCTTTTAACCAAAGCGCTTTATACTGGTTCTCATTCATCCATTCACACACACACACCAATGGTAGCAGAGCTGCCATGCAAGGCACTAACTTGCCATCGGGAGCAACTTCAGTGTCTTGCCCAAGGTCACTTCGGTATGTGAAGTCGGCAGAGAATCGAACGGCCGACCATACAATTAGTGGACAACCCGCTCTACCACCTGAGCCACACCCACCCCAAGCAATGATCCCAAGCACACCTCAAATTCAACCAAGGCTTGGTTGCAGAAGAAGTCCTGAAAGATTCTATAAGCCATCACAGTCACCTGAAATGAACCCCATAGAAAATCTCTGGTGGGATTTGAAGAAGGCGGTTGCAGCATGCAAACCCAAGAATATTACTGAACTGGAGGCCATCGCTCATGAGGAATGGGCTAAGATTCCTCAGAAACGCTGCCAGAAGCTCTGCATTTCATTTGCAGCAAAAGGGTCCTCTGCTAAGTACCAAAGAGGCTTGCCATGAAGGGGTTGAATAATTTTGAAACTGGAGAAATCATTATAAGTTGCAATTTCAGTTGAATTTGGGGGAACCACTTGAAGTGTTCGTTGTGTTGAACCATTTCAGTTGATTTTGTTTGACCTGTTCATTGCAAACAGCTGAAAGTACAGAATTTTGACAAATTTTGACAATAAACCTGGTTTGCAATGGGGGTTGAATCATTTTGATTGCAACTGTACCTCGTCTGGTAGTTTTTGTTACAGATGGATGCTAGCTCGACTAGAATACCCAATGCCAGCCTATCATTAATCAACCTGCTAATTTCAGAGAAAGAGAAGTGAGAGAAAAGACAAGAGGCTGCATAGATGCCGCATTCATAATGCTCCTAAACTCCCCCACACACAGACGTCCTACCACCACCATCACCCACACACATCCACCCCCTAAATCTCACACACATCCGTTCCCATGCACACACATCCCACACGCAGCAACCCACCGACACACACGAAGACCTCTCAGAGACACAATGAACATTTTACAAACATCACATCGATTTCTCGTAACTGCCACACTCCACCACACTGTATATCGATCTCATGTTACTGAATGCACACACGGACGCGCACATACACACACAGTAGGTTCCTCCATCTCTCTCTGACACACACATGTCCACCTCTGCAATCCTACTGCACACTGGCAGTCTAATCCGTAGGAAGCATGCACAGTCTGTTCCTGTTCCTTAGATAAACCCATTAGGAGCTGCAGCACAGAGTCGACTACTCGCATTTCACACCGAGACAGAACGACTGCCTACAACCCCTCCGCACAAACACACAACTGCTCATAGCTACTCCACACAATAACAAACACAATGATGGCAGAAACATAATTATGGGTATATGGCAGAGACTATAGAAAATGCAGCAAGATATTAAATATATATTAAAATGTTTCCAACAAAGTTAAGGCTTTAATTAAAACCCCCTACATTTAAAGTAGACAAAGCCAGTCTGTATAATAAGTATGTATAATAGACCTAAATATAGTCCTGGAGAGCTTCGTTTGGCTAAGTTACTGTGCTGTAAGTAATGAACTCAGGAAGAACAAGACTCAGGCAACGATTACTTGTTGCTCTTTGATGTAGCAAACAAAGTGCTGGTTTTGTCCAGGGTGAAGATGGGAACGATTCGAATCAATGTATTGTGCATTGTGAAAAGTTTGCATCCTACAAGTTTGTTTTTTTTCTTTCATGTTCATGTTGTAAGAGGACAATTTAAATGTTCATTAATACCATTCCCAAGATGGCTGCCTAAATGGCAGGACCAGGGTTTTCATGATAACACATTTTTGGCTTCCGTACTAAAACACATTAAATATCACACTCCCAGTACTGAAACTACGGGGTGTCCCAAAAGTCTCCATACATAGGGAACGTTTAACAGGAAACATGGCGAGCACATCACACACGACACTGTTGCCAAACTTATTAACAAATTCAAAAGGACTGGAAGTGTTGTGGATCCTCTGAGAAGTGGACGTCCATGAACATCCACTGATGAAGGCACAACTAACATGATGCTGACAAACATAGTCCCCTATGATTAAGGCTCTGGGTTACTGATCCGAAGGTCGGGGGTTCAAGCCCCAGCACTGCCAAGCTGCCACTGTTGGGCCCTTCAGCAAGGCCCTTAACCCTCTCTGCTCCTGGGCGCTGTATCATGGCTGACCCTGCGCTTTGACCCCAACTTCCTTACATGCTGGGGTATGCGAAGAAAAGAATTTCACTGTGCATATGTATATGTGACCAATAAAGACTCATTATCATTACCTCATTATAATAGTAACCAGAAATTCAGACAGGAGAAAGTCTAGACATGCCAATGGGTTCTAGAAGTTGAAGGCTTTATGTACAACATAAATCAATTATGTAGGTTATAAAAATTATTTGACAGTACACATTTGTCTCGTTTTGATTAAATTTTTTTTATTTGATTTGATTTGACTTTTGAGATGTGTTTTTTTTTTCCCCTTGCATCATTTTCACCCTGTCCCCAGCACCTTTTTTTTTACTACTACAGTGCTTCTCATATACAAGGCATTCACATAATTTACTATGAATTATTCATTTTTAGCAGCCTAACATATATTACAGAATATCTGATTCAAAAGAGTCCTGGAGGTTCAACTATTAGGCTATTAATCAGTTAATTATTAATTATACTATTTACCAATCTCAACTCCAGACCGAAGATTACCATTTACGACGTGCGCGGGTGTGTGTGAGAGACAGCAAAATCAGGCCGAATATCGTAGCATGTAAAGTCAGCTTGAGTTGTAATGTAGCCAGTGTCAGTTGAACTACCATTTAGTGCTAAGTCACACACATCCTATGTAACCAAATGATAAAAAAGTAGAAGTATCATAATAGCAATAGTAGGTGGTCTTAGAGATGTGACATACTCACCAATGACCGATTTAGTGCCGCTGCGATGACAAAGTTCTGGCAGTGTCCGTAAATTTAGATTAAAATCTCTGAGTGTGAGCACTGCTGCTCAAGTTAGCAATAGGCGGACGACGTATAATTACACAAAACCCACAGGACAGCTACTAACACAGTAGTGACGATGATGAAAAGTAAACAAAACTTACGAGGTTGAAAAGATGAGCAGTTTGTTGAATTGTGGCAGCAGACAGAATGTCTCTACGATGTCTCATCGCAGTTATATCATGACAGGACAAAACGGGACACAACATGGAAAAGAAACAGAGGATGAATTACGCTCCCTGGCCTCCCCGCGCTCTCAGCCAGCACCCAAGCTCCACCCCCGTCACTCTGGGCACTGCCTCAACGCTGCTACAACCCATACGCCATGCTCCATGCCCTGCACCTGCACACTTCCCTCATGCACCCCTGACCTCCACATACTGACTTTTATTAAAAATATAAGAGCATTTTTCCCCAACGTGTGCCTCCTGTGTGTCTGTGTTCTGCCCTGCTTCAGCTCTGAGTAACCCAAAACAAAACATGATGGATCCCATGTTGCAGCACCTCTTGGAGATGAACATCCAGCAGCAGGCGGTGACCCAGGAGCTAGCCAAACAGGAGCTACTGGCCCTGAAGAAAAAGCCATGCTCAGGTGCATTGGTTCGTCTCCCGCACCCCTGCCAGGAGATCCGGCATCTGCTCACAAAGCTCTGCAGCAAGGACGATGTTGAGGCCTATCTGTAGACTTTCGAGCATGTTGCCCTACGTGAGCAATAGGAGGAAGAAACATGGGCCAGGATCCTCGCTCCATTCCACTCAGGGGAGGCAAAGCGAGTCTACTACAACCCTCACCCAGAGTACCCGGAGGAAACCCCCAAAGCACGGAGAGAACATGAAAACCCTGAGCACACAGGGCAGAGGCAGGATTTGAACCCCCAACCCTGGAGATTCCCCCTGCATAATGAAACTGATGCAATCATCTCATAAGGAAACTTTTAACTTGAAAAGAACAATTTTGAAAGCTCAAGGCTCCAAACGACTGACTCATTTAGGTCAATTCAAATGTAATTACACATGCAGCGCGCAGACAGGCAGAGCATGACACACTGAGAGAAAGAGAGAGAGAGAGAGAGAGAGAGAGAGAGAGAGAGAGAGAGAGAGAAAGAAAGAGAAAAGGTGAATGATAGGTTTCAGGAAGCAGGTAATAAATGAGTGATAAAGGGAGTGTCTTTTATCTGCATAGCAGGTGCTCTGCCACGACAGGTTCGTAAGTCTTAATCCCTGTACCTGCTAAATACGCACTCTACCCATCACACACTTCCAGTCACCTGCAGAAATATCACAAATGTGTATTGAAAGTTTTGTGCTGAGAAACTTGAGCTGAGACAGACAGACAGAGTAAAAAGATTCGGACCGCAGCCCACATTACACACTTTAACGCTAAGCTAAACTAGCTTGCCATCTGGCAGTGCACAAGGAAACTCGTGCAACTTGAAGAGAAAGAGTGGAACGTGAATAAACGGTCTGCGTTTTTAAGAATAACACGACTTCCTTGCTCATTATACTGATTGAAGAAACGAATGCATTCACACCAGAGCTGTCAAAACATCCTTTCCAAAGATGAATCAGAATTGTACCAGTGTGACACAGACCTGTAGCACTTGCGCTCATTATCATATCCACACACCTCCTCACACACGTACATCAGTTCATTTCTGTCCTACCTTCTCATTAGTCCTCAGAGCGCAATAACATGCGAAAAACATTGCAGTTCTCCTGTGGCATAAGTGTCACTGTGTACGCCGGTGCTTCTTAAACAACAAACAAAACAAAAAAAAGAAGAGTGGAAGTGCAAGGTTGGAAATGGATTACATCCCGAAACACAAGTCAGCAGCTCCTACTCTTCTGCTATGGCTCTCATAGACACGTGCACGCATGGCTGGTGGGCATGCAGGAAGAGCTGTACTACACCTTACTGCAGAAGCAAATATTTTAGCTGACAACGGTCAAAGATGCAAAGCTACAGGAAGAACAGCCTGACTCTGGCTCCCCCTTCTCTCTCTCTCTCTCTCACTCTCTCTCACTCAATCCTCTCTCTCCATCTCTGTTGCGCTCCAGAAAAAGGACGATGTAGGAGGACTTCAAAGGCGACTCGTTACTCTGAGATGTAGAACTGCATCGGATTCAACACACGGTCGACACTTTGGCGAAACTGACATGGGGAAAGATGTCTGATACTGGGGAAGGACAGTCCGAATAATCAGCATTTATACATCTGTTCAAGCAAACACACACACACACACACACACAGCTATTATGCCATTGTCCTACAGTGAAAGAATCCTCGCCAGTTTCGGAGAGATGTGGACCGGAGTTCTCGTCTCAGCTGCACATCGACCGGACGACCGTGTGTTTATTCGTATTGAAAGATTTTCTGATTTGAATAAATCATCTGCCGGGCATAAGTGTCGGGCGTGCACGCTTTGTCAAGATGCATAATTCATGGACACCTATTAAAATGCAAATACAAGGAACAGCCATAGAGTAGCGGTGAAATTAATAAAGAAAACGGAGCTGTATTATCTACTTTGCGCTGGCTCCGAATATGATTATGATACCTGCAAATAAGCAGTTTACAGGCTTAAAACTTTTAGGATGCAGATAAAAACCATCTTCTCACATCTCTCTGCAATAATGCACACTTCAAATGGCCGACATGTACACATACCATAATCCACACGCTAAAATATGTATAAAACATTTAATATATGATAAATATCTGATGTCTGAAATAATAAGACAGACACTCACACATAATAATAATAATAATAAATTATCTATTTAAAAAATAATAATTCCCCCCCCGCTCCCCCTCGCTGACCCGTCAGCAGCATGTCAACGTCAGTCTGCGTAAGGTATGCGTGTGATTCATCTTAATAATTAGCATGGTGCGATGCGTGTGTAGTGTAAAAGAATATGGACGGATTTTTTAAAAGAAAAGCTCCAGATGCTTCCGGACCAACAATTTCATCCTCTTATAGCTAACGCTGTCTAGCATTAGTGTTTGTGTAGAGTGGCACAAATTGGTGAAAATTTTCAAAGGGTGCCGTGACTGAAAAAAGGTTGGGAAACACTGCTCTAGAGAGTCTTGTTGGACCCGAGAACGACGGCCACTAGGGGGTGTAACTCTGACTCACTAGAGCACTCAGCATCTGTTCACTGTCACTGTCCAACCCTAACCAGCCTATTTGAATTAGTTAGCTACTGTATTTCTGTAGGCACAAGAGACTGGAAATATTACT
>JANDJT010000060.1:11857070-11860968 GCA_024331685.1 Stegophilus panzeri | reverse complement strand
TAAACATTCTGTACTAATCTAAATGACGTGACATGACCTTCTTTGACATTATCCTCAGATGAACATGAACAGAACAAGAACAAAACTATTAGTAAAAATGAATAATTTCCCTCACACCTGTTTTAAACAAAGCATTCTAACCTGCAACCTGCTGCCGCTTCTCAAATGCCAATAAATAGCCTAAATTATTGTACATGATTAAATAATGTGCATAATTGTTAAAGAGTTTGGTTCTAAAATAAATATATACTAATGAGGATGTTTGGTTTTGGGGTTTGTTTTTCAGATAAATAGTTTGAGATCCCCTGCTTTAGGGTAGCTATTACTCACTTTTACTTTTATTGTGGTACTAGTGTTGTTATATTTATTTACTACAGTACTTATGTTAACTCTAACGTTAGCAAATCTATGACAGATGAGGTATAATAACCAAAGGTGCATCAAATATAAATTTTTAAAGACTGATATAAGCACCAAGTACTTGAATCTGGGGGATGAAAGGAGCTAGCGTTATAGTACACCAGTACAATGTTTACTGTACATTTTTACATGTACTGTATGTAGGTTAATATGTTGCCAAAATAGCCGTGTTCAACTTCAGCAAGCTCATAGGTTGGTCCCCAGTCCCTGAGCTCTGTGCGGAATTTCACTTGAAACCCAATGGGTTTCAGCATGGGTTTCCCTCGGGTTCTCCGGTTTCCTCTTACCTCCCAGAAACATGCCGGTAGACGGATTGGCTACTCTAAATCACCCCTAGGTGTGTGCATGGTGCCCTGATATCCCATCCAGCAGGTATTCCCACCGTGAGTCCTGTGTTCCTGGGAAAATATCATCCACTCATGATCCCACTGTGTACCTGACCAGGATGAAGCGGTTATTGGAGATGAATGAATTCAATGAATGAATGAATAAACGAATTCCACAGGAACAAAATTAAAAGTAATAATTCAAGTTAATTCATTATTAAAAGTAAAGGTAGTAAGGTTAACAGCAATAGTCTTGGTAAAATGTTAATCATAACAATTGTACACCAATGGATGGCAAGCCAAAATTTTCACATATTTCTGTTCAAAACACTGTTCATTTTCTTGAGGAACTTTCCTACATAAAACTGAATGTAAACCATAAATCTCCGCTGGGCCTAAATTAGGAAAAGCAAAGCAGGGCTCTTCCATTTGAGTTGAAATGCCTCTTTAACTCTCCATGTTAGTTTCTTCAAACTTACACCTACATCTCAGCTAAATATAAATACAAAAATACACAGATGTGTCACGTAATGGAGTTGAGGACGAATGCAAATGCAGATAAGAGCTTTATTATATGAGAGACAGGCAGACAATTCCAAATTGTGAAACATAGACATGGTCATAAACAGGCAATAGGTCAGGCGATCGGCACACGAGGATAAACAAGACTCAAAAACGAGGGCTAGAACAAGATCAAAACCAGGACACAAAACACGCTGAACAACGGCTTGGTATACGGAAAACACACGTAATACTTCGCAAAGATTTGGTGCTCAAACAGTTTCTTTTATGTGTGGTGTGATTGTGTGTGAGATCAGATGCAGGTGTGCATGATGAATGAACGTGAGTGTTCTGGGAATTGCGGTCCATGGCGGCCATGTTTGTAGGCCACAGTGCAAGATGGGAAATGTAGTCACTGGTTTGCTCCGATATGACAAGATACTTGTATTTTTTTGTATTTGGAAAAGCACATTTTAATCTGAAGTAACTGTCAAAACATACCCAGGAGGTGATTCAGGATGCTCTAAAAAATTATAATAATAATAATAATAATAATAATAATAATAATAATAATAATAATAAATCAAATATGAAGGTTGACACATATGACATGGCAACAATTTCCTTGTAGAAAGGTTTTAATTAATTTTTCATTACTTAATAGGATCAGCCTATATGTATCACCATCCTAATATTTTGCCTCTTAGAAGGGTGGATGATAGCTAACATAATATCAGGATTGCTTTCCTCTATTTGGGCTGGGATTTTGTTAACTGTGGATGTCTGTGCCATTGGGAGGTTAGTACATACCAAAATCTACAAAACTGGGACTCAGGGGACTGTGTTCTTCACTCAAACTCTGTCCTCCTTTCTCAGTCTCTCTGGCCTGTCTTTCACTCTCCTGTCTTTCTCCTTAACTGTCAGGAGAATCATTATTCTCTTCCTGTGTCTAGCTCTTTTGTGCATTTGAACCTGCATGTGTGTCCCAGGAAACCCAAGCTGCTTATGATAATGAGGTTTTTTGGGTTTTTTTGTCTCTGTTCGGTTAGAAGCCAGTGAACAAACTGGAGCTAGCAGCAGCCACAGTTGAGATGCGGATAGAGAGAGCGTACAGCAGTGTAACACCCTCAGCCTCCATGGATATATCTATAAATGATCTTGTTTGTGTTATTCTTTGTCGAAATTTACAGAGTAGAGAACTCTCTGACGAACACTGCAGCAAATCCAAAAATCTTGAGAGCGAGACAAAGAGAAAAAGGTCCCGCTTGTTTTGCAACTGTTCTTCCCATCTAAAGATTCTTCAGTTTCCTCTGGCTTTCGGCTGCGCTCTCTCTCGCTCTCTCTCGCTCTCGCTCTCTCTCTCATACACACACACACACACTACATCCACTAGTATGAACGCAATACACTGCAGTTACTCCATAGAGTTTTCTTCAGACATGAATATATGCTGTAAAATACATTTGTTTTTATAGCTCAGAAGCCATATGAGCATTGATATTTATTCTGAATTGGGTTTTACTAAAGCTCTCTCAACTTAATGAATGAACCATGAGGATAGAGAGGGAAAAAAACAGATATGAAGGACACTAGCTGACTTCACTTTAAAAAGGAAATGAGCCCAGAACTAGAAAAAAGCAGAAAACTTCAAGGATAAGTCACTGAAGAAATAACCATGAGACACACCTAACAGACTTGTACATCCATAACACCTCCTTCACCTTTAATACAGAGTTCAAAACAAGTCGTCCTACGCTTGAATTTCAGGCAGAATTATGTAATGCTTGTTATAATATAGAATTATTATGCAGCTGTAAACAAAAGAACCTGTAAACAGTGATAGATTTACACCCATCAGCCATAAGATTAAAACCACTGACAGGTGCCGTGAATAACATTGATTATCTTGTTACAGTGACACCTGTCGAGGGGTGGGATAGATTAGGCAGGAAGTGAACAGTCAGTTCTCAAAGTTGATGTGTTGGAAGAAGATAAAATGGCCAAGCGTAAGGATCTGAGTGACTCTGACAACGACCAAATTGTGATGGCTAGATGACTGGGTCAGAGCATCTCCAAAACGGCAGGTCTTGTGGGGTGTTCCCGGTATGCAGTGGTTAGTACCTACCAAGGAAAGACAACCGTTGAACTGGTGATGGAACCTAAGGCTCACTGATGCACGTGGCCCATCTGGGCCGATCCCACAGAAGAGCTACTTTAGCACAAACATGCTGGCTATGACAGAAAGGTGTCAGAACACACAGTACGTCTCAGCTTGCTGCATATGGGACTGCGTAGCTGCAGACCGGTCAGAGTGCCCATGCTGACCCCTGTCCGCCACTGAAAGTGCCTACAAGTGGACCGTGAAGCAGTGGAAGAAGGTGGCCTGGTCTGTTGAATCACTTTTTCTTTTACATAATGTGGCTAGCTGGGTGCATGTGTGCCGTTTACCTAGGGGAAGAGATGGCACCAGGATGCACTATGGGAAAAAGTCAAGCTGTCAGAGGCAGTGTGATGCTCTGGGCAATGTTCTGCTGAGAAACTTTTGGTCCTGGCTTTCATGTGGTTGTTACTTTGATACATACCACCTACCTAAACGTTGTTGTAGGCCAAGTACACCCCTTCATGGCAACGGAATTCCCTACTGGCAGTGT
>JANDJT010000060.1:11847070-11852070 GCA_024331685.1 Stegophilus panzeri | reverse complement strand
GGATCACGTCCTGTGGAATCACCACACACACACACGTGTCCCACAGGCATGCATGCACACTAAGCTGTTCAGCACACAGGTCTGAGCTGCTTTAAGCGATCGCTTTATGGAGATAGAGCGCTTTAACTTCATACACGTGACATTTTGCCATAACCTCAGTGGGATCGTTAGCAAATGGGGCAGACAAGATGCAGAAAGCAGATCTTATGTTCACATCACAAATACAGACCATGAAGAGGAACAATGCATAGTCCAGGCTGGGGTGGATAAGGGTGTAAAAACTCAGGACTTTATTGATGTAGTCCTTTCACAAATACTAACTGTAGTGCATGTACTGTATGTGCAGGGTTTTACAGTAACCACCGGGCACTTTTTTGGTGGTTCAACCCAACATCGATACACTCAAAGACATTGATAGATTTTTATACCACGTTGACAGACTTTATTTCATTACAATAATGAACTCAAAACATCAAAATCCGACACATTTACCGTGACTGAAGGTGAGGGTGCTGCGGCAGCAGAAAATCCAGAAGACTTATTTTTTGCCTGTTTTTGAGTGGTATTTTTAAGTGAGGAATCACAGCAGCATACCCAGATGTGACACAGACACCACACACACACACACACACATAGTTTTGGAGATGAATCCATTTTCAGGGCAGCAGGGGAGCCTGGAGCCTATTCCAGGGAGCTCGGTGGGGGACACCCTGCACGGGGTGCCAACCCATCGCAGGGCACAGCAGCACACACATTCACACACTACGGACAATCTGGAAATGCCTGTCAGACATCCAACGCGTGTTTTTGTAAAGGGGGGCGGGGGGATTGGGATTAGAGTGCCTGGAGGAAACCCCCGAGGCACGGGGAAAACATGCAAGCTCCGGGCACACAGGTAGAAGGCGGGATTTAGGTGTGAGGCAATCGTGCTAACCAATAAGCCACCATGCCCCCAATATCTGGAGATTATAATTGTTATAGTTCATTGACATTGTATTTTAATCAGTAATAGTTGGTCATGCTATTAGATAGGAGGGCTAAAATCAAATATTTATCAGTAGCTATTAGGGTTGAGCAATGCGTTATATCACAAGCTCTCATCAATGGCATAATACGAATGATGTGGAGCAAACTATCACACACACACACACACACACACACACACACACACACACACATTAGCCCCAACAAAGATCAAATCTAGGTGTGTAATCACCTGACATGGTGTCAATGATAAGACTGTATCAATCTACAGTCTGGGTTAGAAAGAAATCAGCCCCAGCGTCACTCTTCACACCATTCTGTATATTTTTCTTATGATTTTCTCATGAAACTTTTTGGTAAATAGTAAGACCTAATGTGTCAATGTTGACATTTTTCCATCTACCAAACTACCATGTAAATACGTCTGTGAAGAGAAATTGCTCACTCTATTGTTTTGATGAGTTTTCATATACCATCCTTGCTAATATCAGATCATGTATTTACATATTCGTTACATATTTACCATATAGTGCACTAATTGCGATGCAGCTATTTTGTTGTGTTGTCTGAGTTTACAGGAAATCTTTATATTCCCTGGATAGGTCACTGTATTAATACCGATCATGCACTGTGTACACTAGCTATGCACTAAAACACCACAAGGTATATCAAATTCATTTCGACATTTATTTTGTAAATATAAATGTATAAATATAATTTATTTATATGGTATCAGGATGGATACCAGAGCAACCAAGTTAATATATCAGTGTAAATAGAAACAATAATTAATATTAACAACAACTAAAGGCAAAGGGTGCATGTTAATGGGAAGCACTATTTATACTTCTGCATTTTGTGTTTTTCAGGTCAGCGGGAAGTTTGTATCATAGGGAGTCTTGACAATATAATCACAAACAGCTGAAATTGGGCTGATTGTAATGACATCATGGATTAATTTTTTTTAAATAAAACATGAGTAGAATAGTAAATAAACTGCATATGTGACTTTTTCTGGTTTAGCATATAAGCACCATGCAACTTCAGGTGATATTGTCATAGATTATGACTTGAAATAAAGTTTGCAGTGGATAGAAAATATTGGAAGAATATCCTAAACTATTGGAATGGCAAGGCCAGTTCATTTGCTACAGACCAAAGACATTTAGGTTTTAGATCAAAGGATGGGTATGGGATGAGAGTTTTTGGATTTCAGTTTCTATTTCCTGGTAATTACATCTAGATGTGTTAAACAACATAAAACATAGAACCTTTGATGTTAAAACTACTCTTGCTTGCAATAGCTGCATCAAGCCTGCGACTCACTGACATCACCAAATTGTTGGTTTCCTCTTTTGTGATGCTTTTCCAGGCTTTTATCGCAGCCTCTTTCAGTCATTGTTTGTTTCGGGGGGTTTCTCCCTTCAGTCTCCTCTTCAGGAGGTGAAATGCTGCTCAGCTGGGTTAAGGTCTGGTGATTGACTTGGCCAGTCTAAAACCTTCCACTTTTTCCCTCTGATGAAGTCCTTTGTTGAGTTGGCAGTGTGTTTTGGATCATTGTCTTGCTGCATGATGAAGTTCCTCCCGATTAATTGAGATGCATTTCTCTGTAAATTGCCAGACAGAATGTTTCTGTAAACTTCTGACTTCATTCTGCTGCTACCATCATGAGTTACATCATCAATAAAAATTAGTGATCCTGTTCCAGAAGTAGCCATGCAAGCCCAAACCATGACAATACCTCCACCATGTTTCACAGATCAGCTTGTATGTTTTGGACCATGAGTAGATCCATTCTTTCTCCATCACTTGGCCTTTCAATCACTTTGGTAGAGGTTAATCTTGGTTCCAGAACGTTTGTGGCTCATCTCTGTATTCTTTGTGAATTCCAATCTGGCCTTCAGATTTTTACTGCTGATGAGTGGTTTGCATCTTGTGGTATGACCACTATATTCCTTGTTCGAATGCTGGATTGTGATATCTTCAACCCTGCCCTGTGGAGGTTGTTGGTGATGTCACTGACTGTTGTGTTTGGGTTTTTCTTCACAGCTCTCACAGTTTTTCTGTCACTACCTGTTGTTATTTTCCTTGGCCGACCCATTTAGTGTCTGTTGCTCAGTATAGAAGTGGTTTCTTTTTTTCAGGACATTCCAAATTGTTGTATTGGCTATGCCCAATGTTTGTGCAATGCCTCTGATTGAGTTTCCCTCTTTTCTCAGCCTCAAAATGGCTTGCTTTTCTCCCATAGACAGCTCTCTGATCTTCATGTTGGTGTATCCTTTGTAACAACAAATGCAGTCTTCACAGGTGAACCTGAAGGCTAAAACCAAGAGTAGATGTTCAGAGCTATTTATTGTTTAAACAAGCAATTTAACAGGACACACCTGGATAACAAGAAACACCTGTCAGTCATATGTTCTAACATTTTTGCTTACCTACAAATTAGGCGGTCTGATACAAATTGTGCTATGTTCTATGTCGTTTAACACATCTACATATAAATATCAGGAAATAAAACTGAAATTCTAAATTCTCTTTTCATATTCATCTTTTGATCTCAAACCAAGATGTCTTCAGTCTACAGCAAAAACAAATTAATTCGGCCTTAGTTTCGGAGGGGACTGTAATTGTTTAAAATTTATTTGAATGGCTCTCTGTGGAGATTGCTCCAGCAACACATCCGGTGTCAACTGGCCTTCGGTGTATAATGATGTAATCTGTCAAGTCCTTAATGAAAGAATGAAAGAATGAACTCTTACTTTTTTTTGCCACTATACACTCAATTCAGGGGGAAAACGAATATACCACACCAAAGATAATTCATCAGTTTGGCAATTAAATCCAGATCAACCTAGAACTAAACCGAGAAACTACCATTTCTTTAGACTTTGCACGCATTTTAAAGTCATTACCACTCGGTTCCTTTACACACACATGTTTCAGTGCTCCTGGGAAAAGCTGCACCGCCAGCTTTATACACATTCACAGTTTTAAAAGCACCAAGCAGAGTCGCCTGAAACCTCCCACCTGCAGGTAGAGAACAGCACTGCTGCATTTTAATGCAGCTGCCCTCTGCAGTGCGTTCATAAGGAGTTGCTGTGTGATTGTGTGTGTCTGTGCATGTGTGTCTGTGTTTGCTGCAGTGTGTGAGCAGTGTAAGCATCAGAGCTGTCTGTGTGGGCGAGAGGTGGCAATTACTGCAGATCCTCACGCCTCCCAGTCAGGAGTCAAACTGCAGAAAAGAATCCAAATGCCAACCCCACACTTGCGCGCACACACACACACACACACACACACACACACACACACACAAAACAGGCACATGTGAATGTACATGTAAGAATACACATGTACCTCAGACAGTCATAAGGCTTAGGATCATCAGTTGCATCAGTTGACTAATTATCATTATAACTCTCTCTCTCTCTCGCTCTCTGTGTGCAATGCCCATCTATTACCCAGTAGATTTCCACATTAACACGCTGTATTATGATTCAGTAACTGCTGCATTCATCATCGTTTGCATGTAAAACTTTCAATCGCACCGTTTTTTTTTGCACCAGAAAAAAAAAAAAGTTAGCATCAGATATAATGTGTCTCTGTGTGTGACGTAACGGCTATTAAAGCATTCGTTACTCGTTAGTGCAAAACGTGTTCTGCACACACCTGCAGGACAGGAGAGAAACAACTAACTATTAATGCAGAGGCACATTTTTAAATGAGACAAATGCACCTCTGAATCTGGAGCACTGGTTTTGTGCCTCTGCACACTCCACAGGCCTGACTGCTGATGACATGCTGTTTAGCGTGCAGTAATTAACATAGCTCTGTAAACATGTGTGAAAGAAAGAGTTATGGAAAAAGAAGGACAAAGAAAGAGAGACATAATTATATAGTCCAAAAGTCACGGTCCATTACGAGCTGTTTTTATTCCATCAGTCAGTACGTTTACATGGACAACAATAATCCGATATTAACCCGATTAAGACAATACTCTGATTAAGAAACTAGCATGT
>JANDJT010000060.1:11826325-11837389 GCA_024331685.1 Stegophilus panzeri | reverse complement strand
CAATAAGTTAAGAAATCTTACTTTAATCTTCAGAATTTAGGTTATGTGTTAATGTTAATTAGAGTAACGTGTTTTCTATTTATGAGACCAGTTACTGTGAAACAACTGGTTGAAATGGAGAGAATAAAGATTTTATTTGCATTTCCTTCGGAAATTATTAATTTAAAAGAAGGCATAAAAATGGCTGTACATCTTTTGGGCATGATGACATGATATATTGATAGGATATATCTGAGCTGGCGTGACGTGTGTGCTTTAAAATACCTCACTGTAAATTACTGACGTATGAATTCATATTCCAGGTTAATCAGGGTGACTCACAGCAGCTCGGGAACATCGTGTTTATTTTCTTTCTGACTCGAAGTTCTTTTTTTTTTTTTATTTTACTTTCAGCAACAACAACAAAAAAAATCCTGTAGCTTTAAATCCTGTAACATTTTGTAGCTGTGGACTCAGACTTATAAACCTTACTTTAAATGCACTCAGCATCGATAACTGACCGCTGATTCAGAAAAAAGCCTACGGCAGGCTTCACCTGAAGTGGGTGACGGCAGTGGAGTATTTTTTTGCCTTACGGAGATGTTTGCCTCCACACACCCGAAAGAGGAGTAGCATTTGTTCGGAACAGTTTCAATAG
This sequence comes from Stegophilus panzeri, assembly GCA_024331685.1. Lineage (NCBI taxonomy): Eukaryota > Metazoa > Chordata > Actinopteri > Siluriformes > Trichomycteridae > Stegophilus > Stegophilus panzeri. Next base: position 11,836,752 of record JANDJT010000060.1, on the reverse strand, counting down.
GAGAATCCTCTTAATGCATATTTATGTCATTTCCTGTTAAAGATCAACATGTGTGTGTGTGTGTGTGTGTTCGTGTGTTTTCCTCACCTCCGGCTGTACGCAAGCAGGCCGTGGGTGTGTGTTCGGGAAGCCAGGGCTGGCGGACGAGATCTCGCACTGTTCTGCCATGTGCTTCACCTCCTCCAGTTTCTGCTCACAGCTCTTCTGAGAGTTCAACAGGGTCACCTCATAAAACTCCTGAATATCTAGCAAAGGCATCGCGAGATAGAGAGACATGTTGTTACTGCTCACTTCAGTTTTCACACTCCAAGATTAACAAAAAATATAAATACGCACAATAATCCCCTCAACATTAACACACCAAATTAAATTCAGCAAGTTTGTCAGGTTGGAATTTAATCGTTTCAAATAAACAGTGTGTGAGAGAGAGAGAGAGAGAGAGAGAGAGAGAGAGAGAGGGGAAGCTGTTAGAAGCTGTTACTTTTTCACTCCGGAATTGTAACTCCACCCTCGGATTAAGCCCCAGAATAATCCCTTCGCTGCCAAAGTGCCAAATGAAATGCAGGCACTTCATTAGATTGATGTGTTGGTGTCTAGAAAAGGGCTGCAGTGAGAGTTCGAAAGCAGAAAGGCCTACAGACTGGAGATTTAACCACAGAGCAATAAGCTGATTAATTTGAGCTCTTCTGACAGATGTGTGATTAGGAACGCATTTGAATCAAGTTTGAGAGCACATGTCTAATAAATTACAATAAGAGTCAGGAAACACAATCTGCATTATTGTTCATTCATAAGACTGAGACATGTTTCGCATTGGATTGTACATTTTCTCTGTACTGTACATACCTCACATACAGGATTTTGTACATACCGCAGAATACTTAGAGTTTATCATCTGCATTTTTTTTTTCATTTACTGTATATAAGTTTATATGTAAAGTTGAAAAAGTGCTCTAGTTTTCATTTTAATTATGATGCTTAGCATCCCCAAGGCTGCAGAAGTTATACACAACCCCCTGCAGTGCATGAGGAGATTTAATGAGTACACTGGATAGCCTACCTTAGGCTCAGGCCTTATAAAATAGCTCTCTAAATTATCCACAATATAGCGAATATGGTTTAAAGACCTTTCATGGACTCAGCTCTTCCTCATCTTGTTAGTTCTTATTGGGACATGTTCAGAATTGAGGTATGTGCGCATTGAGGTAGTGAGAAGTTCGAACTGAAATTGCACACTTCTGAGGTATTCAGGCCTCAGACAATAATGACGCACTACTCAGTTACTCAGTACTAATCAGACAGTTGTGTGGGAGCTGTATGCACAGACTGGGTGGCTGTGGCTCAGATGGTAGAGCGGTTTGTCCACTAATCGTAGGGTTGGTGGTTCGATTCCCAGCCCACATGTCTCCACATGCTGAAGTGTCCTTGGGCAAGACACTGAACCCCAAGTTGCTCCCAATGGCAAGTTAGTGTCTTGCATGGCAGCTCTGCTACCATGGGTGAATGAGACACAGTGTAAAGCGCTTTGTAGAACCGCTAAGGTTAAAAAAGTGCTACATAAGTGCAGACCATTCACCATTCATGGAGTGTGACAAAAACAAAGATAATTTTTTTCTTGCACCTTATGGACCACATTGGCTTTTCCAGCACCACTGAGCTTGGGGACAGTGGTGGCTTGGTGGTTAAGGCTCTGGGTTACTGATCGGAAGGTCGAGGGAACAAGAGCCCAGCACTGCCAAGCTGCCACTGTTGGGCCCTTGAGCAAGGCCCTCGAGCTTAACCTTTGGGCCCTTGAGCTTAACCCTCTCTGCTCCAGGGGCGCTGAATCATGGCTGACCCTGTTCTCTGACCCCGATTTCCTAACATGCTGAGTTATGCGAAGAAAAGAATTTTACTGTGCATATGAATATGTGATAAATAAAGACCATTACCGTTGTCAGACAGCTGCTTGTAAGCACAATAGCTACATAAGGATTAAAAAAAATGCGAAAAAAGGATTAAGGGGTCGTCACACTAGACTTTCAGCATGTGAAAATTTCCACTGATTTCCATTCACACGCTTGCGAATGCTGGAGACCGGAAACGCAAGCTTCGTGCAGAGAAGTTTCGCATTTCACTCCATTCCAAAGTTCAAGATTGATGGACTCGGACCTGAGAATTAGCAGAAGATGGAAATGAAAGATGGAAATGTCACGGCTTGACCTCTTCAGAAAATCCGAGATGGATGAATCACTGATTATAGCATTGTCGCACCGTCCCGTTTTTATACAACACAGCTTTAAAAGGATATAAAATCAACATCAAAAGAGAAGCTGCCTGGATTGCATGTGTCGCTGCATATATGAACAGATGGTATATTTTAACACTGAAACAAATATAAATAACAGTGAAAGCCCATCGGTATCTATGATGGTTGGTTAAAAAAAACCAAAAAAAAACCCCAAAGCCTTGGCGCGTGATGTCATATCTGGTTGCCACCCATTTTCGCAGCAGTCTCTGAAGAAATTTCACATGCTGATAGTCTAGTGCGACTACCGTTTACCAATGTTTACCGATATAGCTGATGGAAAAACAAATTATCACTAAAATATCAACATAACTGTCACCATAATCTTTTATTGTTGAACTTAAATTGCATAAATTCTATGTCGATACTTAAAATGTTGCAAAAAATTAGTTTAGAAACAGTTTTTGTCAAGAAAAATGGCATTCCCCTGAAAAAAAACAACAATAGAAGCCACCCTTTGCAATTAATGTAATAGCAGTAGCCATCAATCAGGGGAACAATAGGGATGCGTGTGCCATCCAGCACACTGTAAATGTGTGGCACAAGATGTGCCAAGGAATTATGGGATGCAATTTCTTTGGCCTACGTTACATTTGGCGGTCTGATAAAATGAATACCTCATTAATTTTTCTTTAATGGCTGTGCACACATCGATGGACGGTCGTTTTACTAACCCGAAAGTTCCCCCCCCTACTCTGTACTCGACGCAGGTTGCTAGCTCGAACAGGGCAATGGAATTGGCACAGCATCTCAAACGTGGGCCGTGACATTCTAAATTGTTGAAGCCTGAGCCTTTCTGTGAAGCGTCTCTCCACCACTACCTCCCAGAATGCCCTATTACGCGGTTTCTCCCAGACCCATGGGCTTCATCACGTAAGGGCAGTTACTTGGAGCCCTAACACGCATTGTCTTCGGATGTTTCGACAATTGTGATTATTTGTGCAATTAAAATGACAGTAAGCTGGCCAGTTTCAATTACTTGCCTCAATACTCTCTCCATTTTACAAAGATTTGAGGACGTGTGGGATGCATCAGGTACATAATTTGCGATATACACAAAATTACGTACGGAAATGTTTCTTTTTCTTTTGCGATACACCAAAACGTATGTGACAATTTTTCTTTTCTTTTTTTTAAAGATGATGTCATCACGCATACCATTTTATCAGTGAACGGCCAACTGGATGAAAACAGGCCAGAGACAGCAAATTTCGCAAACTTATTTTTTATGCATTTTCACTTTGTAAATAACAGAACTACGCAAAACTTGGATAGAAACTTGGCTAATGTCGGCCTGAAATTCTTGTTTGGCGTCATTTTGTTACTTTAAGAACTGAATATAGCAAATTACAATCACAATGAAATACCACAGATACATTACAATTTTATGAACTCGATTTACTGGTATAAAAAAATAAAACCAGATACCTCTGATTGCAGTCCAGAAACTCTCAAAAGTAAATACAGTGTTTTTTCACCACTGTAGGCTTCATGCTTTCTTCCACTTTATGTCTTTTATATCGTGCAAGGATGTGGTGGATCAAGTGCTATTTTTTAAGCTGCAGAATAATGATGGTGGAAGCCATATTGTTGAGCCATTTTATTCATTTAAGACAGATTTGCAGTGATCAATGTGATAATAACTAGGACTAGGACTATTCATGCAGTAGAATATTGGCAATATACTATATGCCTATTTCAATCCCAATTCCAAAAAAGTCGGGACGCTGTGTAAAATGTAAATAAAAACAGAATGCAATGATTTGCAAATCTCATAAACCCATATTTTATTCACAACAGAACACAGAAATCATATCAAATGTTTAAACTGAGGATATGTACCGTTTTAAGGAAAAAAATAAGGTAAATTTGAATTTGATGGCCGCAACACGTCTCAAAAAAGTTGGGACAGGGGCAACAAAAGGCTGGAAAAGTAAGTGCTAGTAAAAAGAAACAGCTAGAGGAACATTTTGAGACTAATTAGGTTGATTGGAAACAGGTCAGTAACATGATTGGGTATAAAAAAGAGTATCTTAGAGAGGCAGAGTCTCAGAACTTTTTTTGGAATTGGGGTTGTAGATGCTTGGCATCTTCAACCCCAATTTATATATAATCCTATTTGTCTCATTTTTATTGTCGCTTGCTTTTATTTTAAATTGTACAGAATTTTACACATAGAAAAAGCTAGATGTGCTTCTTCAGTCTGCATTTTTCATCCTCTGTTTTTAAGCACCCGCATAACCCTTCTCTGAATACTGAGAACTTTCCTTGCATAAATATTGGCATATCTTTTGAATTCTGATTATGGCCCATCATCTGGGTATTTATGCTCTTTTGGCTCTAGTGTTTTTCAATTATTCGAGTCTTCCATGTGTAATGTTGCATCTTTAAACTGTGTGACATAACTGAGTTTTTTGTGTCCTAGTTCTTGATTTTGACTTTGCTTGTCCGTATGGATGTTGAAAATGGACTTACCTTCGATTACAGTCTGCCTGTACCTTTACCCCAGATGATTACACAGATGTTTATCTGCAGAATAAGCAGTTATGCTCTTTATATCCCAAGACACGAGTGCTACATCCAACATTTCTCCTTCAGCATCATACACACCAGTAAATCAAGACAGAAAGTTCACCAAAAAAAAAAAAAAAAACATGCAAGTTTTTATTAAATAAAGTTAGGACAACTATCATCCTAGCATCCTGCCTCTGTGAACCATCAAGCTACAATCCTTTGAAGATAAATTTTCAGCAGAGCTCAGAGAAGCAGACAGATGTTTCAGTAAGTCACAGGTACAGGCACTCACATGCACCATCTACGCCTTTAATTTACATCATATAAAACTTTCAAATGGTGGGAGGGAAACGTCAGAGAAATGACAGCTGGACACGCAGAAGTGATCCCATGACAAAACATCCCATGACACGCAGAAGTGATCCCATGACAAAACTTCCCATGAGATCCCATGATCTCCTGGCTCCCATGACAAAACTTCCCATGAGATCCCATGATCTCCTGGATCCCATGACAAAACTTCCCTGAGTCTTGTCTTGAGTCTTCAAAATGCCAAGATGCACAACTAGGTTATAGGTTAAAACAAATTGGCATGATGCTACATAAAAACAAGCCAAATCCTCATCTGCTATTAGAAGTACATAAGGGCCTTGTTTGTTCTGATTAGTGTAAAGCTGCTCAGAGGTCAGCTCCATATTGCAGCTGGGGCGGAACAAAGCGGCTATTCTCCTTTTAACAATATAAGCATCTCTGCAGGGGGAGATCGAGAAAGAGTGTGTTCATTTGCATTTAAATACAGCCTAATGACATCTAACGGCTTTCCCCCACAATTGGCCAGCTGGTCCGAAAACCCCAGCGCACAGGATGTGCTTCACATCTCGACAACATGGAGTAAAAATGATGAACACTTTTACATTCAAACTTGCTAAAGAAAAAAACTCCAAACACTCGTGATGAAGGAACATAATTTAAAAGAGTGATACATCAAATTCTACCAAAGACCACAATTTATGCAAATCCCTACTCGAAGAGACGTAGGAGAAAGTTCAGCTATACATTTTTTTTTTTATATAAATACACAAGTACAATGTTTTTATCACACAGTGAAAGATAGGGAGTTCTAGTGTGATTACTAAACTCACAACATTCCTCCTGCATAGAGTACAAAATATGTAAATAATTTTATTGAACTTACAAGTGCAGAGAAACTCCGCTGGTCACTATGGACATGTAGCATGGAACGTGCTCACTGAAGCGCTGCGATGCTGTGTCTGTGTGTGTGTGTGTGTGTGTGTGTGTGTATATATTTGTGTGTGTATATGCGTGTGTGTATGCCTAAACTAGCAGCCTGTGAGCAGCCTGCTTAATCCTCCCAGAGGCCTCTGTACAAATCAGACAATGACCTTATGCCACACACACACACACACACACACACACACAGTTGCAATCAAAATGATTCAACCCCCATTGCAAATTTTACAGACTTTCAGCTGTTTGCAATGAACAAATAAAAAAAAAAGTGATTGAAATGGTTCAACACAACGAATGCTTCAAGTGGTTTCCCCAAATTCAACTGAAAATGCAACTTATAATGATTTCTCCAGTCTCAAAATTATTCAACCCCTTCATGGCAAGCATCTTTAGTACTTAGTAGAGCATACTTTTACTGGAAATGAAATGCAGAGCTTCTGGCAGCGTTCTTGAGGAATCTTAGCCCATTCCTCATGAGCAATGGCCTCCAGTTCAGTAATATTCTTGGGTTAGCGTGCTGCAACCGCCTTCTTCAAATCCCACCAGAGATTTTCATGATTAAATCCCTTGTTCATCCCCTCAAAGATGAACGTGATGTAAATGTAAACCTAGAGACCTGACTCTCCCTTTTTAAAACCATGAGTGCAGTTCTCTTTGGGACGTTCCCTTTCCCATGAGTGTTTGCAAAACTGCAGGATTACACAGTTAGCCATGTCTGTATGAAGCTGACAATGGAATGAAAACATGTTTAAGTCAGTGTGTCCGAATCTGACAGAATAAATTAAACCCGCCTCCACGCAACCCTGCACTGATGCCTGTAACCAGTGCTAATTATTGTTTATAACTGTAACCGAGGCTGGTTATAGAAAGAGCTCACATCTCTTACAACACTTCAGCACTAAAGAGTTAGTCAAGCAGCAGATTTGCTACTGTTGCATCGCATAGTAGACTGAGGAGACAATAAATACTTTTTAAAGGTCCATGGCGTGACTGTCTAAAAAAAACAAGGAAAGATTAGAGACAATGGGTTTTAGCTTAAAGGAAAATGTATTAATCTGCATGAGGCTGTCGCCACACCGGGTAAGCATCCCAAGGGCTGTCCTTTTGTGCCCTGCTTACTAAACCTGTCTGAACCATGACAGCTGAGCAATCCATCTAATTGTAAAAAAAAAAATGCTTAATACAGAGCACCATTACATAAAAAGAACAAATCTCATACTGCAAGCCATGCATTTCTTTAACAAAGCCAATTTCAAAGGGCAGTGTGGCTCAATGGTTGAGGCTCTGAGTTATTGTTCAGAAGGTTGAGGGTTCAAGCCCCACCAAAGTGCTTAAGTCTCTCTGCTCCAGGAGTGCTGTATCATGGCTGATCCTGTGCTATGACCCCAAAAAGCTGGGATATGTGAAGAAAAGAATTTCATTGTGCTGCAATGTATATGTGGCAAATAAAGTCTTCTTCTTCTAAATATCATCTGCAATACTTTTATTGTCCATGCAGGAGCAGGTAGAGCTAGAGTTACCCAAGGCCTGTTCTTAGAAACCAAACTTCTAGCTTTTGCTAGAGAGTCTGGTATTTTTTTGGCCAAGAACTGCCACATCACAGTGACACAGTTACTTACCTGTAACTACTTTAAATAAAACTAAAAGTAATCAGTTTTAACGATGAACATTTTTCATTAGTATCTATATCTTGCTTCAAAAAGCCCATTCAGTTTGTTTTTTTATTGAAGATGAATACACAGACATGCATATACAGTGGTGCTTGAAAGTTTGTGAACCCTTTAGAATTTTCTATATATCTGCATAGATATGACATAAAACAACATCAGATTTTCACACCTGAGGGTAGATAAAGAGAACCCAATTAAACAAATGAGACAAAAATATTACACTTGGTCATTTATTTATTGAGGAAAATGATCAAATATAAATATCTGTGAGTGGCAAAAGTATGTGAACCTCTAGGATTAGCAGTTCATTTGAAGGTGAAATTAGAGTCAGGTTTTTTCAATCGGTAGCCGTTCATTTAGGGAGTATTTTGGTCTATGTTTGTGCACTTTCAAACAAAAGGTTGTAGAATTCAGATCCAGCATAGGGACAACTGTTTTCTAAGGTACCTTATTTTGACCAAATGTGGAGTAAGCATCACCGGTATCCTTAGATATGCATAATTTTGGTCACTGGCAAGTGCACTATTAAAGCATAACAGATGTAACCAGTCATTTCCAGAAAACAAATACATTTCATTTCCAGAAGTCATCTTGGTTAAATTTAGCTAATTAATGTGTCTCAACTAGACAGACTATTCATTTAGCTAGCAGTAGGTGTCGTGTAATCAGGATGGAGATGGATGCAATCACAGTTAAAGCATTTATTAATGAGACAGGCAGACAGTTCCAAACAATAGGCAAAAAAGGCATGAGTTAGGCGATCTACAAACGAGGAAAACACAGAAATGCAATACTTCACACGGAACAAAGACACAGAGGGGTTTAAATATACAAACTATTCAAAAAGCGTAACACAGAACAGCCGAGACACATTAGGAAACAACAAGTGACATTACAGGGGCGGAGACAGGACAGAAACCAAAACAAACACACGCGTCACGATAAGCAAAGTCTGACAACTGAAATTGACTGCTGACTGAGCCCCAGGCTTCCTCGCCCGACATCAGTGCCTGACCTCACTAATGCTCTTGTGGATGAATGGACAAATCCCCACAGTCATGTTCCAAAATCTAGTAGAAAGCCTTCGCAGAAGAGTGGAGGTTATGGCAAAGGGGAAAGAAATTGGAATGGGTTGTTCAACAAGCACATATGGGTGTGATGGTCACGTATCCACAAACGTTTTGGCCATATAGTGTATGTCACACTTTATACTTAGTGGATAAAACTGGCGAAGCAGAATAGAGTCCCAAACTACTGATATAAATTGGTATTAAACCCACAGGCTAAAAGCATGACCTCAGCATACAGAAGTAGCTATTGTGTAGGCATGTTAATGGTAATAATCCATTTATCATTTTATTCTTTCTGCTGCCCATTTTACAGTGTGTTCTCAAGGTCACCTTTACTGGGCTGTGCTTTTAATGGGTATTTATCCACTTGTTTTTTGTTATAAATATGAATGAGAACTTGTATTCAAGTAAAACAACAAGCGCATGGGCCACTGAAAGAGAGTTTATGTGCTGCGTTTCCATGGCAACCACAACAACGACCTGAAAAGATTTACAGATGAACAGCCTTAGCATGATCTCTCTCTCTCTCTCTCTCTCTCTCTCTCTCTCACATAGGCTGAAGTTCAGCTTCTCTTCTGTTATGTAACAGGTGGGTGGGTGGGCCTGCGACATTAACCTCAGCTCCTTACCAACAAGAGATTATTCCAGTGTGGGCAGGAGCCCACCAAAAAAACACACACATATACACATATACACACTATCATATACAAACTCTAACTTCAAAACATTCATAAAACATTCATTCATATCTGTTACAACCTCTGTGTGCAGCAGACATTAACAATAAAATAAAGAATATGTACTCATAGACAGCAGACAAGCAGCCAAAAAAATTTCATTGATATTTCACAACTCATAAACAACCAGAAGACACATAATCACACAACAATACGGCAAAAGACCTCTATCAAAAGGTACACTTGCAAAAGGTACAATTATTCAACCCCCATCGCAAATCAGGTTTATTGTCAAAATGTACAGACTTTCAGCTGTTTGCAATGAACAAATCAAACAAAAGCGATTGAAACAGTTCAACACAACAAACACTTCAAGTGGTTTCCCCAAATTCAACTGAAAATGCAACTTATAATGATATCTCCAGTCTCAAACTTATTCAACGGCCTGAATAGAATCCATCATAACAGCAATAATATGCAAAACAGGTGTTGTCTCAAGCACACTTGATGCAACTAATCAAGAGCTTCATTAGTTCCACCAGGTGTGCTTGAGCTGGAAAACATGAAATACCTGAACTGGCTAGGGGTAGAAAATTTATGAAATACCTGGATGGGGCAGAAAAAGGAAGCTATCAACAGCTGCAACCAGATTTCTGAGAAGGCAGGTTGTGAAAAACCATCAAGTGACTGTAAAATACCTGCAGCAAGACTTGGTTGCAACAGGCACTGAGGTTTCAGTGAGCACAGTAAGGCGCGTACTAAACGCAGAAGGTTTCCATGACAGAACTCCAAGATGTACACCACTACTGACTCAAAAGCACAAGAAAAGTCGGCGCGATGGATCAGCGGTATGTCTGGAGGAAGAAGAATGAAGAAAGAATACTCTGTCCACAGTCAAGCATGGTGGTGGCTCGGTGATGCTCTGGGGCTGCTTTGCATCCTCTGGCACTGGAAACCT
>JANDJT010000060.1:11814742-11825770 GCA_024331685.1 Stegophilus panzeri | reverse complement strand
CCACTTGAAGCATTCGTTGTGTTGAACTATTTCAATCGCTTTTGTTTGATTTGTTCATTGCAAACAGCTGAAAGTCTGTAAATTTTTACAACCTGATTTACAATGGGGGTTGAATCATTTTGATTGCAACTGTATAAATCAGAGATGCTTTCAAACCAAAACTGAAAGCTGAATTGCTGCACTTTTCTGCTAAAATGTCTATAAACCGATAAAGTCGTCACTCGTCTTGATTCTGGCAGTGTGTCACTGATTACTTTCCAGTTGAAACACTTGGCAGCCTGGAGAAATCAACTCAGCCTTTGGAATTATGCCCAACAAAATACCAACAACTGAGCTTCTTCACACTGTACTGAACTGTCCTACCCAATTATTGCAAAAACATGTGGAAATATGCAATATCTAGCTAGTTATATATCAGTGACAATATAATGAGTAAATAATATATTTTAAATAATATAGTTTCCATCTCTTCCTCATAATATGTAAAATAAAAACAAATAAATAAATAAAATAATAATAATAATAATAATAATAATAATAATAATAAATAAAACACAATATGGCCAGTGTGATGGTTGATTATATTCCAATAACAGCACATACAGCACCATTGAACCAGTAGTTTGACAACTCATTCTCTAGTTCTAGCTGTGGGCCTAGATACTCTGGCCACGCGTAAGGGGATTGATATTGGTCTTCTAGTAAGCATTTCATGTGGGGTCAAATGTGTGCTACTGTTTCTTGGGTAACACAGCTACCCAATTCAACCCTGTGTCCTGACAAGTTTTTGGATTTAATTGTTCTATTTGTTCTTTCTACTTTTCCCACAGATTGTGGTTGATACACACAAGAGAGCTTATGTTTAATGCCCAATTGTTCTGTTAGGCGGCTAATTACACTGTTTACAAAATAGCTGCCATTGTCCAAGCTAATCATTTTAGGTATACCAAATTTTGGAATTAGTTCCCTTGCTAAACATTTAGCAGCTGTCTGTGCATCATTGTGGTTGGATGTGGTTGGACTACTACTCAAATGGGCCTAAGGGACAAGGGATGTGTCCTATGTTGTTCAATACACCTGGGGTCAATTTACCTCTATGTATTGGTGCTGCAAAACCATCAGTTCTATTTTATTTGGTTTAAGTACGATGGCCATCTTTGTGTCATGGCACACAACAAATGTTGGTTATACAGCTGTTTATAGAACAAAAACTGATTTCTAAAGTACATGAACATATATAAACATACAGTATATAGTTTGCACACATTCTTGTTCCCTAGACTTAGAACTCAAACCAAATGCTCAAGATTACTCACAGTTCCACATTTAGGGTCAATATATAATGGGAAGGGTTCGAGTCTCAGTCTTAAATTTTTTAGGGGAAACCTAGGTAAGTATAGTGTGAGTGCAGAACATTTCAGGTTTGAAACTTCTCTTATTGTTTATATAGGCAAGAAAGTGCCATGTTTTCAATTCCCCTTATTTTGAGTTGAATATCTCTAGTGGGGGACCAGATATAACACTGGAATTTTCACAGAAATAAGTCTTCTATAGTAGCATTCTGCTCTAAAAATCTTGAGCTTGATATTCCACTGGTTACAGAGCTAGGGCTAGTAGAAATTTGGGGAAAAGCCTACTTTATTCCTGCATTTTAAGAAATTTGAAAACGCTGCTCACTGAGCATCGACTACATACCCACGAGTCCTGATGACCCAACTTTTTCAGGGCTCAGGGCCTCATCAGTGTCACACCCCACCATGTTTGCTGCTCTGTCCCAAGAAGTTTGTTCCCTCTTGGACAGAGGAGTGATCAAAATCGTAGAGCCCATGACTCAGAACAAGGGGTTTTACTCAACGTACTTCCAAGTAGGAGAAAGATGGTGGTTTCTGTTATGACTCTAGATTTGGCAAAAATTTCACTGTTCCAGACCAAACATTTTCATCATAGCCATGGTTGTATTTTTTGCATTCAGTATGTTACGTCCCAGGGTGTAATTATTTTTTATAATTTTTTCCTCTTGTTGTTAGTATAAAAACTATTGTTTACTAAAGTAGATTTGGTAAATTGTGGCTACTCTGTTTTGTTAGTTAAGTTCACTGACGCTCTTAGGAAACCGTTTATAACTTAATTGCTATTTTGGAAGCAGTAGGGAGGTAGAGGTCACTTTTGTTACTGCCCATGTTTTCTCCTGTGTTTGGTTAGAGAGGGAGGAAGGTAAGAATTTTGTTCCCCTTAAAGTCAGAACTTTTGTTCATTATTTTGGCATGGTCCCCTCTTGAAGTCTTTTTGAAGTGTCCCTTTTTGAATTTGAGCTTGTCAAATAAATATTACTCTTAAGTGTTCCAAAAACCTGTGATTTTTTTTTGTGGTGTGCTGGGACAGGTGAGGACAGCTCTTGGTTACCTTTTTAAGTGGTGGTGGTTTAATATTCTTTTTGCTCATAAGTTTCCATGTTACTGCCTCCCTGACCCTAGACAGTGGATGCATGTTATAATTACCTGACAACCACCTATCTCTTTTGTGCTGAAAGCTTTGGTTTTCCCCTCAGTCATTAATTTATTAATCAGGAAAGTCAGTTATTTTAAGAAGCTCCATGGCCCTGTTCGATCCTGAGCTCTGGTTACTGTCTGTGTGGTGTTCACGTGTTCACTTGCTGTCAGCATGGGTGTCTGGTTCTCTGATTTTCCGTTCCATCTCCCAAAAAAATTGATAGTTAATGGACTGGTGGCACTAAAATTATCCTTAAGTGTGAACATGTTTGAACGTGTGTGTACGATCGCATTGGCACCCCATGTAGGGTGTATTCCCACCTGATGCCCAGTGTTCCCAAGATTACCTCCAGATCCACCACTACCCTGACCAGGACAGTGTGAATTCATTACTTATAAAATCATTATGAGAGTTATTTGTTTGAGAGACAAAAAAGTAGTTTCTCCTATTGTTTGAGTGGAAATTCATATTGTCTGTAATGTTTCTAATACAATCACTTATCCTTAATTTCAAGAAGGGTGACAATAATCCTGGATTTGACTGTATAATTGCTAGTTGAGCTGGACTGAACTGAACTGCTCCACTGTCAACATGAATAAATCTATACATTAAAAATATATACAAAGGCAGAACTTGTTACGGAAAACACTTGCAGGCTGATGATGGATCGCGCCTATGGTTTCATACAAGCCACAGCAGCATCAAGTCATTCTAATCAAGGAGAATGGAAAGCGATAAAAGGATAAATCACGCTTATTATTATTTTAAAAATTGGAGCTTCTGTCTTCTCACTACAAATCCAAATCTGAAAAATGTCTGCGTTCCCATGGCGACTAGCAGAGAATTAGTTTTAAGCTCTATGGCAGGTATGCATGTTGGGCTCTGCTGTAGGAACTGATATTCATCAAGGCCAAAACACTGAATCACAAAACAGAAGGATGGCAGATTGTCCTCACAGTATTTCCAATGATGAGATGAGAAACTGAGGGGGGGGGGGACAAAAAACACTTGTGTGATGGCACTACACCAGCTCCAGTTTATCATAATATAGATCAGGGCATACTTAGGCCTCTGGAAAAGAGCTTTAAACAAGAAAAAAAAAATACTTTTGCACTGGACCCACTCTATGACGCCACAAAACACCATGGTGCCCTCTGGTGGTGCCCTCCGTGCTGTAGTATATGGCAGAGAAAATAAAGTCTTAGTATACAGGTGCATCTAAAAAAAATTAGAAAATTCACCTGTGCATTTAGACACACTCAATACAGTAGGCTGTCACAGGTTAGCACAAATATCACCAGCTGCCATACTAATGTAATGTAATCTCTGCTGATGAGGATAGAGATTGAACATTTTCAAAACTAACTGTAAACTAAAATAACAAAAAAGGTCATCACATATTTGTCGGATATCAGAAAGCTCATGGCAACAAAGCATTTTAACAAAAGATTATGATTTTTGTAAACAATTCTGCTGGGAATCCTTGGGTCCTGGCATTCATATAGGAGGCTATATGACATGTACCACTTAATGCAGGCCAAGTACACCCCTTCATGGCAACGGTATTGTTTAACGGCATCGGCCTTTTTCAGTAGAATAATACTGCAAAAATTGTTCAGGAATGCTTTGAGAAACATGTCAAAGAGATCAAGGTGTTGATTTGGCCTCCAAATGAAGGTAGTAGATACATTACTACACAAGTTATTACATTTATTCACTTTGTGTGACCTTTTTATCCCCACAAGAAACAGTCATTGTTGCTATATAGACACAGGACTGTGTCTATATTTTCAAAAAGTGACATTTTAGACCTATTATGTATGATGTTTGATTATTTAATTGCTAGGGAACGTTCAGGGGGCCAGTTAAACTTACATGACTGGATTCTCTTTCATTTCCACAAGGTGGCAACATTTTACTGTCTGAAGTACACACAAAGTAGATCATGACTGTATTAATTAATGGTAGACCCAGAGAAGGTCAGCAGTTTGCATGTGTTAATGCTCTGGAGGCAAAGGCTTTGGAAAGGAAACATTGCAGCACATTTATATCTGCAATTCAGCATGTGCCTCCTACAGCAGAACAGGTAAAGATAAATCTGAAACACTGATTCACTGAGCACAGTGTCTAAACATAGTCCTAACATAGCCCATAAACATAGTCCATAGACCTAAGACCACTGATCTGAGATCTAAGATCACTCATCTGGGATAAGACTACTCAGTTGAGATTTAAGACCACTGTCTTGTGATTATAGACCACAGACCACTTATATAGATCTAAGATTACTGAACCAAGATCTAGGACCACTGACTTGAGATCCAGGACCACCGACCTGAGATTTTATGGAGATACTAGAGATCCTGATACTTTCTGCTCTCCGGACCTGCCTGATCCGTTTCGGATGTCCTACCTCCGGATGAAGCTCTCATCTACTTCAATTCCAGATTGCTGGGACTACAGCTGCTTCTAAGGCCAAACAGACTTCATATAAAACCATAATGAACTTTTTTATACTACCTGTTGTTACCCAGATGAGGATGGGTTCCCTTCTGAGTCTGGTTCCTCTCAAGGTTTCTTCCTCTTAACATCTTAGGGAGTTTTTCCTCGCCACTGGCTGGCTCAGTTGGGATAAATTCGCACATTTAAAATCTGTATACCATGTTTATATGTTTCTATAAAGCTGCTTTGAGACAATGTCTATTGTAAAAAGCGCTATACAAATGTAAATTGAATTGAGATTTTAGACCACTGACCTGAGATCTAAGATCACTGACCTAAGATACAGTGGATATAGAAAAGTCTACACACCCCTGTTAAAATGGCAAGTTTTTATCAGCATCTTTTTCCACCATCAATGTGAAATTACAATGTATAAAAATGAAGTGAAAACAATCACAAACATTTTAGGGGAAAATAGGAAAAAGCTAAAAGTTTCAATAACCAGGTTGCATAAGTGTACACACCCTTTTATAATTGGGGGTGTGGCTGTGTTCAGAATGAACCAATCACATCCAATCTCATGTTCAAAAGAAATTATCATACAGCCGTCATCGATTAAATTGTTCTGATTAACTCCAACCAAAGACCAGCTGTTTCTGTAGGATTTTCTTCACATCTTCTTGGTTTCATCTGACTGCTGAAGCCATGGTCCTCAAAGAGCTTAAATAGCATGCATAGTATCTCACTTTTTGAAAGGTATCGATCAGGAGTGGGATATAAAAGAATTTCCAAAACATTAGATGTATCGTGGAACACTGTAAAGGCCATCATCAATAAAATAGAGAAAATGGAGCACCACAGTGTCATCACCAGGAACAGGACGTCCTCGAAAATTCACAAAAGGACAAGACAAAAACGTACCAGGAAGGCTGCCAAGAGACCAAGTGCAACATTAAACGAGCTGCAGGAATATCTGACAAGTACTGATTACTCTATGCATGTGATAACAATCACTAATTTTCTTCACATTTCTATGGGTAGGGTGGCTTTTTTCTCACAAAAAAACATCAAGCTCAAATATATCACCCAAAAACATGTGGCAAAATGTGTTATGGTCTGATGAGATCAATTCCAAAAGGTATGTTTGGTGCAAATAAAAAACACCACCAAAAGAACACCATACCAACGGCGCAGCATGGTGGTGGCAGCATCATGTTTATCAAGGTTTATTTGAATAAGTGCAAACACCAGTAGTGCAAACACCAGTAGGTGTCTGCAAGTAAGCTGAAGATGAACAGGAATTTCACCTTTCAGCACAACAATGTCCCAAAGTATACGTCCACATGGCTTAACCAAAAGAAGCCAGAACCCCAACCTGAATCCAACTAAAAATCTGTGGGGTGGCCTGAAGATGGCTGTGCACAGGAGATGCCCTTACAATCTGATGAATCTAGAATGTTTTTGCAAGAAAGAGTAGGAAAACATTGCCAAACCGAGATGTGCCATGCTGAAAGACTCTTACACGAAAAGACTGAGTGGTGTAATAAAATCAATAGGTGCTTCAACAGAGTATTAGTTTAGGGGTGTGCACACTTATGCAACTAGATTATTGTAAGGTTTTTTCCCCAAATTTTTCACTAAAATGTTTCTAACTGTTTGTCACTTAATCTTTATACACTGTAATTTCACATTCAGTGGGAAAAGTTTTGGAATGGTTAATCTTGGCTTCATATTTTTTTAACATCACATAAACCTGCCATTTTAACAGGGGTGTGTACACACTTTATATACATTGTATAAGACCACTGACCTCAGATTTAAGACCACTGATTTGTGATCCTAGACCAATGACTTGTGATTTTAGACCACTTACCTTACATCTGTCGAAGAACACTGTCTAGGTCAGTACTGCTGAACTCCGGTACCTTTCCTACAGTTCTAGCACACAAGCTATTTATTAAGCTCTTTCTGAGTTCGTTTCAGGGTTTTCAGTATATCACAGGATTTTCTTACAACAGTTTTCAAACAATGGCATTTAATAGCATAAAACTGCTGGGGTTCCGCAGGATTACATTATAACGGAGCCGCAGAGGTGACATGGCGGTTATGTTTTAATAAGGCGTGGTCACAATTTAATATATTGAGGCTACAAGTTAAGCTTCTTATGGCCACGAGAAACTTAGTTCATAGCCATATGACGCTTAATTAAAATATTAAGGCCAGTTAAGTTTCTTAAGATCTATTTTGTGGCCACAAAAAAAACTTAATTTGTGGCAACCATTGTGTTTTAAAATGAATGAATGAGACACCGAGAAATCATCTAAATTAGACCACTGTGGTTGCAGGATGCTAAAACAATAATACTACATTTTACTTTAGTCTTGCAATGAAGGATAAAGACATACTGGAGTCACTGGCATTGAAACATGGATATACCAGTAGCCCATTCATTCATTCATTCATTCATTCATTCATTCATTCATCTTCAGTAACTGCTTTATCCTGGTCAGGGTTGAGATGGATCCCGAGCATATAGCGAAAATACTTTGCATAAGGCCAAAACATCATAGGGCGCAACACACACACACACACACACCCCTAGGGACATTGTAGCATAGCCAATCCACCAACTGGCATGTTTTTGGAGGTGGGAGGAAACCGAAGAACCCAGAAACAACCCACATAAACACTGGGAGAACAGGTTTGAACTGGTGACTCTACCGACTGTACAACCATGCCACACTCCCACATCACCTCAAGAGAATTCTCAAAATGAATAAACACAAATAATTAACTGAAGGCTGCATTTTAAGTATGATGGAACGTTTGCCTCACACTGCCAGGGTTGGGGGTTTGATTCCTTCCACTGCCCTGTTTGTGCGGAGTTTGCATGTTCTCCCTGTGCTCCCAGGGGTTTACTCCGGGGTACTCCGGTTTCCTCCCCCAGTCCAAAGACATGCATGGTAGGCTGACTGGCATGTCCAAAGTGTACGAATGGGTGTGTGAATGTGTATGTAATTGCACTCTGTGATGGATTGGCACCCCGTCCAGGGTGTACCCCACCTTGTGCCCCATGCTCCCTGGGATAGGCTCCAGGTTCCCTGCGACCCTGAAGGATAAGCGGTGTAGAAAATGGATATATGGATGTTCCCACGACATATTAAGTCATGGGTTCAAGTTATATAATTCGTGGCCATGACCCCACATCACATGACAAAAAAAAATTACACAAAATATAACATTCTCCTAAAGTGGCATACTACAGGCTTTCCTGAAATTCTAGAAACCCACATTCTTGGTGTCTTGTGGTTGACTTTAGATCTCCTCTCCCTCTCTCTCTCTCTCTCTCTCTCTCTCTCTCCCTCTCTCTCTCTCTCCTGTCAGGGAAAGCCATCCCAGGAGAGAAATTATTTAATTACGATTTAGCAGTAGAGAACAAAAAAAAAAGGCTCCTCGTGGGACAGTGGCTCTGTTGAAACACGAGCGCAGAGTCATAGCCGCACTATTACAGGGAGCAGCATCCAACCTTGTTCATCTGACAGTGACAAATGGAGCCCATTAAATATCTCTGTGCAACAAATTGGCAGACTGCAGTCGGGTTCCTGAATGGGCAGGGTGTCAAACCGATCCAGATGAATAGGCATGATAATGGATACTTAGCAAATGAGTCTTAAAAAGAAAGCCAGCTGTAATGATTGACAGAATAAGATACTTATAATAAGAACACTTATGCATTTCATGCAGCTAAATGTGTTTTATAGTATGTGCAAAACATATTACATACATCATGAACAGAAGACATGTAGTATGAAGTCAAAAATAAATTAAATAATAACTATTATTATATGCACACACAAAAAAAAACATCTGTATAGGTCACTAAAAATGCGAGATTTTATTTTTTCTAATGTATACTAGTTGTTTTGGACTATACAAACAAAATAAAGTCGCTCTAGTTCCCTCAATAGAGATGTATATTTGAACTTCAAACCCTTTTTCCATTTTAAATCCACTGTGCTGGAGTACAACAGCTTGGCTAGTCATTATGGACCTTCAGTCTGCACGCTCCGACCAGATTACACACACTCTAATGCTTCATAAGATGATTATTCCTATTTCAGGAAGCACTACTCACCCGTTATGGTTTAATGGTGCTTTATTGATTATCAATAAGAAAGGACTCGCAGGCAGACAGGTCTTGAGTGTCCTGAACAGATTTAAAGATGCAACCTTTAAGGTAGTCATGAAGCAGTCATGCTTAAGGAGTCAAAATAACTTCAATACAAAAAAAAGGATGGAAATATTACCGGGTCACAGGTTATGATATATGCAATGTCTCATTGTTTACTCTCTGGTCTGTGTTGCATAAATGACAATCCAAGAAATAAATGGCAAAATAAGAGCTTTATAATATACAATAATGTCTGAACAGAATATGCATAGATTTTGATTTTCAACTGATACATAAAGTGCAGGACTTAAGACCAGAGGAGTCATTTGTCCAATATGTAGTATGGTTTTAATAATGCTTTAATTAGCAGAACTTGGGCTACAAGAAATGGATTTTACTGTAAATTAAATATTATGCAAGAAATACTAAACATTATTATAATGGACACTTTAATAAGAATACCTGTACCCCTGCACATCCATGCAATTATTCAATCTGCCAATCATGTGGCAGCAGGACAATGCATATACAGGTCAAGAACTGGTTTGAGTACAGTATTTCGGTAACTGATCTCCTGGGATTTTCACACACAACTATCACTAGAGTTTTATACAGAGTGGCTTGGTGGAAGAAAAAAAACATCGGAATGGTTGGACTGGTTCAAGCTAACAGAAAGGGAACACTAACTCAAATAACCACACTTTACAACTGTGGGGAGCAGAAAAGCACCTCAGCCTTGAGGCAGGAGATTAATAACTGCAGAAGACCTCATCAAGTTCCACTCCTGCCAGCCCAGAACAGTAATCTGAGGCTACAGTGGGCACAGGCTCAACAAACCTGGACAATTGAAGATCAGTGAGTCTGTACCCAGTCTTGCCATTCTCCTCTGGTCTCTCTCATCAACAAACGATTTCCACCCACAATACTGCCGTTCATTGGATGCTTTTTATTTTTCAAAACATTTAACAGTAGAACCTGCATGTTTAACTACATCATATAACTAATGTTAATGATGAACAAAATAAGTTTGATTGGTTTTTCTGTATTCATTTTAATAGCCTTGACTACTGCTAAATAAAAGGATAGTATAAAAAAAAAGATAGTAGTAAGATGTAAAAAAAAAAAAAATATATTCCAAAGGCCATTTTAGAAATGAATTATAAAACATATTAAACAATTATTATGTCACTTCCATTGCTTTTATTGGTTTAAAATGACATGGCTGCCATTGTGCCCCTGATGTTTTGCACAACTTGCAGTCAGCTCGGTTACTAAGACAACGTCAGCAAAACGCTGATATTAATACTGCAGGATCAGAAGATCTTAAATCCAGTATGAACTCTAGAGTACTGAAGGTTAAATAACTCCATGTTCAGATTGGTATGGTGTTATTGATCATGTAAGAAAAATAAACTGAAAATCATAAGTGCATTATGAAGGAATATGTACCATGAAAAAAAAATCTTTTGTTTTCATGTCAAATTAAATTTGCATATAACAAGAATTTAAAAAAAAAAAAAGGCAAGCCTATGTCTAATCCAGAATATCTATATATTAAGCGTTATTTTTAAAATACAGTCTGAAGTTTTTTTTTTTGCTTATTGCTTTAATGCTTAAACCTGTACAACTTTATATGCATGTTAATTGATTATTTTCAGTTATTCTTGTTTAATTTGTGCAGGCAGTGCAAATAGAATTATAATGCAGCTATTCAGATGCCTGAATTTGCATACTTTATAATAATAATGACATAAATGCCATAATAAACATTACAGCAACCTTTACTGTCTGTTTTTCCTCTGCTCATGCTCAAGCTCTACCTTGTTTGCATTTGTCTAGTTGTTACCCGTCTTATTCTGTTGTTACCTCAGTGTGTGTGTGTGTGTGTGTGTGTGTGTGTATGTGTATACACACACACACACACA
>JANDJT010000060.1:11789234-11814423 GCA_024331685.1 Stegophilus panzeri | reverse complement strand
TATATATAAATAACTGTGTTAGTATGTCTGCATAAAGTTTGGTTATAATGCAGGTGAGAGGTGAGATGTAAAATATCAGTAAAATGTAGTTGTAAAACAAGATGTCAAATAATGTAAAAAAAAATAATAATAAAATTGAAGCATTAACATTTATTTTAATATAGTGGTACGCTAAAATGACAAATTACTAAATAACAGATCAAAAAAAGCAGTCTTCTTTTTTCCCTCCCAATAAAAATGACAGACAAGACCATCAACTGATATTAACCCAAACCCTGGAAGCCCCGCCCCCTCCCCCTATCTCACATCAAGTGCTGTTGCCTTGACTGATTTCCCTGCTTAAATAGATGCAGTGACGTGGCATCCTTGCTTTCCGTCAAACTTGAACAAAGAATGTTTTGAGTTTGTTTATGTGAAATAAAATCTAGCAATGAATGTGCCACTTAGCTAACATTACACAAGTATGTAGATAACATCAGTTACTATAAACATGTGCAATACATATTCCCAATACATACTGTAATCTCATATGCACTCTCTGTTAGCTGTAGGAGCATATTACTGTAGCACGAGAATTTCATTGTTTTCCTATACTATGTATCTGGAATAAATATGACAGTAAAGTTGACTTGACTTGGTTCAAGCACAGGACACAGAAGGATGGCAGGCAAATTTCTCGTTTCTAATTGTTCAGATGAGGATTGGGTCAGAGACCAGAATGTCTGCAATTGAGTCATAATCAATTAGAAGCTCTTACATGAGTCTGGTCACTGAAATCACAATTAGCCGTCTTTCCACTGTGGAATTTTAGACTCTGGTCTGGAAATGAAACACTAAGGCTACAGTTGTAGTGCCTCCATTGGCAACATAAAACCCTACAATTATAATAACAATATGTGACATTTATAATAATGCAGGAAACCCAAACTCAAAACAGAGCTTCAGGTAGCACAGTTTGCACTGCTGCTCATTGCTACACAAGGGATACTTCTCATTGCTGTAGTTTATACACTTTGTAATTAGGAGTGACACTTTCAAATTGCTGTTGGATGCCTGCATCAGTCCATATGTCTAGAGTTTTATTTTAAGAACCCTTCAGAATTGTCTAAATGGAAGCCTTATACTCCATTTCGAGAAAGGGCGACAGGTTAAATGCATCAGTAGAAGTAAACAAAGTTATGTACTGTAACTGTACTACCCACTCAGTGTGATGTGTGGCTTGGAACCCAGCTCAGATGAAAAGACAGGAACCAGAAACAAGTCCATGCCCATGGTTTGATCAGATGGTTACCTCAACGCTGACATTTTCATAAATACAGATTAAAACATGCGTTGCCTTTTCCTCTTTCCACAGTCATTCTTAAACATATCTTTTTAAAGCCTTATTCGGATTAGACGAGTTTAACATGGACTACGTTTACATGGACAGCAGTAATCTAATTATTGACCTTATTCTGAATAAGACAATATTCTGATTAAGGTGTTTACATGAGTTGCTTTTAGAAGATTCCTTTCATGTTCCAGTTCTACATGTTATAGAACATAGTTCGATTAACGGCACACGTCATTATGTCACCACACCATGCCGTCCCCTCCAGAATTTCACATATCAACATACAGTTCATCTTCGTCATGGTACTGTATTCAGTTTTGGGTGTTTCATTTTTAATTTTATGAAAGCTTCAAGTGCAGTTAATTATTTGTCGTGCTGTACATGCTAATAGATGACTGCTTGAAGCCGTGGGCTGCATCCGAAACCGTGTACTTACCTACTATATAGTAGCTAAAATACATGTATATCTCCTACTATATAGTATGTAAGTACGCGGTTTCGGACGCAGCCATGCTCTCTTGTTAGCCGTAAAACGGTTGAGCACTGCCGTGTGTGTATGTGTCCTGTCGCAAAATGCGGTGAAAACTCCCACACAACGTTAATAGTGTCATTAAGGTGTGTACGTGTCTGTAATGCGACTAAAACAGGAATACTCTTAATTCGATTTGTGTTTACTTCGAGTATGACTTTAGCCGGATTAAGGTAATCAATAATCACTGTTTACATGCTAG
The DNA here is from genome assembly GCA_024331685.1 of Stegophilus panzeri. Lineage (NCBI taxonomy): Eukaryota > Metazoa > Chordata > Actinopteri > Siluriformes > Trichomycteridae > Stegophilus > Stegophilus panzeri. The sequence goes on along the minus strand of JANDJT010000060.1, from coordinate 11,812,359 downwards.
TTTCTTAATCAGAGTATTGTCTTAATTGGGTTAATATCGGATTATTGTTGTCCATGTAAACGGACTGATGTAGAGGTGGGTAAATGTAATTATTACCTGAGTATCTTTGAGATTTTAATCCTGTTTCAATACATTATTTTCAGTATTTTTTTTATGCACTGCCTCTGTCCAAATTCAGTCCTACATGTTGGTGAATATGCGGTCATATCCTGTGGGAAAAGGTGATTTATACTTTTTTCTTCAGTATAAAGACACTAAAAGAAGTGTTCTTTCCTATTCTCTCCCACCGAGACCAAAACAAAACCGCACACTGTCCAAGTTTAAAGTGCTGAACAATAAAAAAAGCTATGATATTTAAAAGAAGTGACATTTTCAGGGTTTTTAGGTAAGTTATTGAGTTCCAAGCACAGTTCTGTCCTACATACACTACATGTTACGGTCATGTGACCTACTAACGATCAAGCGCATCTTGCACCACCACAATCCCTACAAGATGCAGCTAAATAAAAGGGCAGATATTGTATTAAAACAAGGTGTATGCAGTATGTATTGGACTTTAAGTGTGACGGTAAAGACACTGGCATCTCTGTAATTTAAATAGAAAATCACTTCTCCTGTGCAAATCGATCATAATTACTACAGACATCGTCCAGCAACATTACTTAACAAAACTTATACCCGGAAATCTTATCCCACAGAAAGAAGCACAATTAGGGGATTTGATCTTTTTGTTCCCTTTGGATTTTTTTTGTTTGTTTTAAGATTTCCAGAATGTGCAAAGTTTTTTTTCTAATATATATAAGGACTTAGTAATAAATTGTGCTTCACGTTGTGCACTTATTCTTTCTTACATCTAATCATTCAAACCAAAAGGTTGAGTGCACAAATTGTGGGTTTTAGCAGAAAACCGCGTTTGTCGTGGAATCTTCTTCAGCAAGAATGAAAACTTCTGAGTCTAGAGGTTTTCGATGGCAAAAAGTTTATTCCCATAGTAAAAAGAGCCAAGTCGGTTTGCAAAGCGACTGCTGGACTCCATCTTGATATGCTATTTTATACACTTCCAAAACAAAGACTCTACAGATCATCCATCTGTTTTGATACGAGTATAAAGGAAGTCTTGTAGCACACACCTTGAACATTGGTGCATCTTCTCTAACACAGGTGGTCATATCATTCTGTATTTTTCTAACTTCTGCAATGGACCGCTCATAAAGCTTAAGGGGCAGTGGTGGCTTAGCGGTTAAAGCTCTGGGTTACTGATCAGAAGGTCAGGCACTTGAGTGATAATGAGTCTTTATTAATCACATATACAGTGAAATTCTTTTCTTCACATACCCCAGCATGTCAGAAAGCTGGGGTCAGAGTGCAGCCATGATACAGCGCCTCTGGAGCAGAGAGGGTTAAGGGCCAACAGTGGCAGCTTGGCAGTGCTGGGGCTTGAACCCCCGACCTTCTGATCAATAACCCAGAGCCTTAACCGCTAAGCTACCACTGTCCACCAAGGCCCTTAACCCTCTCTGCTCTAGGGGCACTGTATCATGACCCCATGCTCTGACCCCAGCTTCCTGACATGCGAAGAAAAGAATTTCACTTTGCATATGTATAATGTATATTATATAATGTACATTATCGATAATAGTGGATACGTGCTAAGAAATGACAGATAACAAAATCCGTGAGCTAGGAAGAAACAGATACAAACTGCGAGTGAGAAATATGTGTTCAGTGATTTCACACAAGCTAGAGCTAGTTTATAATAACATATTCCATGCACTATTACAACACAATCATGTTTAAATGCTGATTTAATGTTACGTCACTCTTTCTTCATGATTGAAATACATTTCAATGTCATTATTAAAACCTCTCTAATCACTTTGGTTATTTTAACTTCTGATTGGACCTGATGGATTACATACTAAACATTATTTAAATCATAGTGTGATCAAAGAAGTTCTTCTATACGGTTTAGAATTTAGCTATAAAATAAGGTAAATAAAGCCAGCTCGAAAGGAAATGCTACAACAAAACGAGGATATGCTCCGAGGATATGCGAAGACATTGGAGGGAGAAAGGAAAGCAACGGTAGTAGTTCTAGTTCATAAAGAGAGATGCAATATTTTGAACAGGTATGAGTTATTATGCCCTATCAAACTGTGCATGTAGTTTATTTCTTGTGATAAAGAAGTAGCATATGTAAAACATAGCATGCTCAATGTCTGGCTGGAGCAAATAAATGTATTTCTCTTGGATGTTTAGCTAAGCCTGTTTCAATAAGCAAGTACAAATAATTTCAACATATCAATGAAGATTAAAATTCTATAAAAAAAAATTAATAATAACAAATCACAAAAACTTCACAATTTTGGTGTTTAGGTAATTTTGCCAAGATTTCTCATGAATGTGCACGACTCTAAATGACCTTGAAAGAAGAACAACCTAATCAACAACAACTAAAAGAATCAAGTATGAAACCAGCTCGTGTATAATTGCTGGGAGACTCGTTTTTGAGGTTTTTAAACACACAAAAACAAATGTGAAAGAAAGCTTACGAGGCGCACATGAAAAAGACACGAAGACCTGCAATATGTCTTCTGCCATATCAGCGAGACTAAAAATAACTTTATTTCACAGGAAAGGCCCAAATCTGCAGAAAGGATGAACGAGCTGTTCCTGGAGCAAACATGACGTCAGCAATTATAAACACGTTTAAAAAGCCTGTGAAAACACCTTGTGTGTTACTGGAAGCGGCATGTAGAAACCACACACCAAAATCAATGTGAGAAACTTCACAACATAATACAGCAAAATTGTTCAGACCCGTTACATAAAACTCTGGCATCACGTTTCCTGTTTCAGAGTGTGTGTGTGTGTGTGTGTGTGTGTTCCTTTACTGAACAAGTCTGAATACTCACCTATGAGCGCCTGAAAGAGGCTGCTTCTGAAGATGCCCATCACGCGCAGAACGGCAGCTTTGAGCTGCTGCTCCTCTGGCTTCTTCAGTTTGGAACAGTAATCCTCCAGCAGCCCTAACGCTCGGGCCGTATCTGCCAAAACAGCCGTCAAGCATTAATGTCACTGGGATCTAGTGGGATTATTGTTATTATTCTGCACAACAAGTGTTCTCTGTTAACATCTTTATACCACGGTGCTGGTGAATTCATGAATCTGATTGGTCAGAAGTTCTAATCCATTTTCACTTTTATATATATATCTATATATATCTATATCTATATAGCTATATCTAGTAACTCATTCATTGTATTCTTCTAGGACTTGTATGGCAGACGCTAAACATACTCTAATCGTAATTATAATCTGATTTAAAAATGGCTTTTGACAAAGGAAAGCGTCTAATTGTCGATCTGGTGATGTTTTCTGAGAGTTTTCTAGTTTCTCTGTTGCATTGTTTGTCTTATTAACATAGGATGTGGGAACGAGTGTTTATAGTTGCTGTAATATAAGTGGTCTCAGGATGTTCCATAGCATTAAAGCGCACCTATTATGGTTTTGAAACGTGCCTAATTTTGTTTTAAAGGTCTCGTACAATAGATTTACATGCAAACACTTTAACATGCTCATAATTTAAACTGCAGCATTACCTTTTCCCCCGCAGTGTCACAAACAACTCGTTCAATGATCTGTTCAAAAGGATTCATTCTAAACTCCTCCTTTCACAGAGCATACTCTGCTCTGATTGGTCAGATGCCCCAGTGTGTTGTGATTGGTCTACCGCTGTCAGCGTGCATCGAAAAGGAAACGCCCACTACTATAACGAGTTTTAGCTCAGTCTGTCAGCGAGAAGCCGATGAAGACCAGAGGCGGGGATTTTTGTTACAAACCTACGTAGATTAGTACAGAAAGTAAGTCTGGAATTACTAACGACTCGATTCAGCTGTTCAGAATCGGTTCCTTCTTTTGGGAGTCAATAACTCTGTTTGTTGTGCACATTGATTTTTGAAACTTTGCACACTTTTTACATTCACAAACAGCTACATAACACACTACATGAAAGGTAATATTTGAAAAAATCATAATTGGTGCACTTTAAGTGTAACTAAAAAACAGGTCAAAAGTATGATGTGTATGTGGCAGAGAGGGCGTGGTCGAGCACCGGCTGTGGACGGAGAGGAGACGGGTTGACCCGGCAGGTAACACGTGATGATTCTCACCCGTGTGTGATTACGGCCAGTTTACTTATGTGCTCTATTCGAAAAGGAAAGGCTGTGAGCCAGAGAGAGAGAGAGAGAGAGAAAGAGAGAGAGAGAGAGACGGAGCTGACCAAGCCGACACACACACACACACACACACACACACTTGCGATAGACTTGAACTTGAACGTAACAAGCTGAGAGCGGCGTAGTGTTTGTTTTCGTTGAAGCAGAAGACACTGAAACATGCTTGCGGGAAACAGAAAGCCTGCGAAAATAAATGGAAGCAAGAAGCTCCTTTAAAAAAATTTGAATTAAAAAAAGTTGCCTGTCTCCCGAGTCATCCTTCTCACACAGACACACACGCGGTGGGTTCTACAATGTCGGACATTAATAAACTAAAAATTGTAGTCGCTGGCTCATTACAGAGGTAGGCTATAAGTGGAATAACGCACTTCAGGACTTCCCATCGTTGGTTATTTTCATACAACAGCATGCCACCAAGTGTTTTATTTCACACTTAAATATTCAAAGGTGTGTGTCTGTTTGCTCTTCCTACAACTTCCTCAGTTATTTCTGAGCAACTCATTACAGCTTAGTTTACCTCTTTAAATCTCCCAGGAAACGCCCAGGACCTGTAGCATGTCCAGATTTTCATTTCTCCTTTCCTATTTCCCATAGCTAATCAATCAGTCCCTACAGGATTTCAAGGAGTATTTTTTGTGATTGTTGCAGCCAAAAAAAATGCTTGATTTTGCTACATTTTTTCAGCATTTCTGACACAACTTTCAGAGATTTTGTGCGGTTTTTTTTTGTTTTTTTTTGCGGAAAACTAGTTGCAAAATTGCAATTGCACGAAATTGTTTCGCACGTGATGTTTGTTGGTAAACGAGACCTTTTAGCTATACTTGTGTTCGACCGAGATGGCTTTGTCTTTGCCTAAATCTGTGGAAAATCTGCAGTCAGTTTTTTCTTAAATGGCAAGTTCCTCCAAATATTGCTGAGTTTGCTTGATTTTGCGTTAAATTCTGCAATCCAGTGGTAGCTGAGTGGCTAAGACATCGGATTACTGCTCAGAAGATCGTGAGTTAAAATCCCAGCACTGTCAAGCTGCCACTGTTGGGCCCTAGAGCAAGGCCCTTAACCCTCAACTGCTCAGTTGTATAAATGAGATAAATGTAACCCAGGAAACAGGGGATGTCCCCCGGACCTTGCGAACGTCCACTTAGGTCCGCATTTGGTCCAGTTTACAACGTTCGCTGGCGGACGTCCCGAGGACGTCGAAGGATATCAAATCATAACACTACTGACTGTGTTCATTTCAGCGAAAGTCCCTTAAGTGTCCCAAATGGCCGCTGGACGTCCTGTGAACATCCCCTTGAACATCCGTAGGACATCAAGGGGACCCTACACATGGACTTTCGGGGGATGTTCGTAGAGGCCATTTAGGGGACGTCCTGGGGACCTTTTTTTATCAGCTGGGAAGTCGCTCTGGATAAGGGCGTCTGCCAAATGCCATAAATGTAATGTAAAATCCTGGAGGGACTGGCTGAATAATCAGTAGTAGCTACTGAATAATGATTAACTGAATAATACAGCTGAGAGTTTTGGTGTTAAACTGCTACAGTATGTGCGTGGATTTCATTATACCTCAATCGTCATTAGCTTTGGATAGGAGCATCTGCCGAAATGAATTCGAATGAAAATGCAATAAGCGCCAGAAGAAAAAAAAACATGCAACAGTTAAATAAAATTCTGACTTCACTTTCATAATGATGAGAGAATCTATAAACTGTGAAGTCTCTCGGTGAACATTTGTTTGTCACAACGTGATTGAATTATTTCTTTTCTTTAAAAATCATGTTGTGTATCCTTCTGACATTCAGAGAAGCTGCGTTTCGTTATCGAGTACCAACGTCAGACAGCACTGGAATCTCGGAGTAAAAAGTTATTCGGCGTTTCAGCAGAAGTCGTTATTACCCTGCAAATCCAATTGCCTTCGCTCGTTCACCGGATGGCACTTATGGGCTCTAATGTCTTTTATTCAGGCAAAAAAAGCTTTGTAAAAACTTTTACTTCCCCTTTGGCATAGGCTATTAAACAGTCGTGATATACGAGACATGAAGCTTATGACACTTGAGGTCCATTCTGGAGTCTATTTATAGTCTCTGGACTGCATAGTGCATGTACACTATAGTCTATAATTACACTCTGACACTCACTGCTGCAAATGTACATAATATTAAACCTTAACTGGAGGTTATGAACTTAATCATCATGAGAAAAACAACAAAAACAAATACTAGCATGTAGACAAAACGTAGCTTACAATGGCAGGCTTTTATGATAAACTGCCAAGACAATGTATTAAGGTTTTCCAGGTTTTACAAGACGAATCACGAATGTGATCTTGTTTGTTTGTTGTTTTATTTATTTCTCTCACCTCTTTTTCTTAAAGGCATGCTTTCTTCTTTATATCCGGGTGAGCCTGCAACATGTACGTTTCCCCTTCATTGGTTTGATGGCTTTGGAAGTCTTGGGCCAGTTGCAAAGCCTTAAAGTACTGAGTTATCGGCCAGTTTCGCAGCAGCGCTCGTGCAGCCGCGTTAGATGGCATTTAGCTCAGCTTGCACATTTGAAATCCAATAGACTCGAGACGGTCGTCGTCGTCGTCACGTCAACGAGAACTTAAGCTCCATCAGCGCAGAGTGACTCCGTGTGTGTCCGCTTTGACTGCGATGAATTTGTACACCGGCATGCAGGAGTATCCAGCTAGGAGGGGTTTCGAGTAAAGCATTTTAAACGGAGCAGTCCATCTTGTCTCTACTCTTAGGCGAGGAACACATCACGCCAAAAGTCCTAGTTCATAAAAGAAGTGACTTGGGTGCAGGACCTTTGTTCTGCACAAATGCACTCGATCGCTGCATCCATAAGGCGTTTCCTTTGAGCTGTGAGCGTCCGGACAGAGAAGCCTCCTGGGTCATAAGTTGATAAGAGGAGATTTAAAGTGGAAACCAATCCCAGCTCCAGGAAATATTAAAGGCGCAGCAGTGCTAGTCGGTCCCGGGTGGACGGGTTCACGCTGCACTCACTTTTACTCTCAAACAACATTAATGCAGCCCTGTAGAAATCATCTGGACCAGTGGATGGAGAAGTTTTAACAAGTAGTAAACTCAGACACTCTTATCCCCAGTCAGCGGGTTATGTAAACTCGTTTTAAATGGCTTAGGTTCCATTCAGGTCAGCTTAATGCCACGCTCAAGGCACCAGAACACCTGAACTGTCAGTAGTTATGGCTTACAGTATGAGTAATAAACATTTCACGCACAAAATACAAGATGAAAACAGGACCCATGGCATTCTGCAGAAGAGAAGTGTCAGTGTCAGAGTGGACTTTCCTCTCAGCCTCTGCAGATACTCCAAACTGACATTCACTCATCATGACAGAGGATGTTAATGTCAATCACCTAAATGGATATAATGCAAGAGAGCATGTGTAGCTGCGTACATTATTATTGCGTGTGTGAAAATAAACAACATCCGCATGGATGGATGGATGGATGGATTACTGAAGCATCCTGCTAGTCGGTGGGATCGGCTAATCTCAGCGAGCACACAGCGGCATGTCGGTGCGACGCCTGTCGGGAGACAACTGCAAGTTTAAAGCTAGCACATTAACAACCTAGACTGTTCAACTCCCAAATTCTTTAGCGCAAAAACCACTTATCTTCAATACGCCCAGTCATGTCATGAGGATTTACTTTACATTTGTCCAGTCTTGCTTTGGCTTCGTCTCTGTCCGGCTCGGATTGCAGACTCTCTACGGCGAGTGCAGCGATTTCAGCAGCAGCAGCAGCAGCAGCAGCATCACCGATTTCGCCTTAGCAACCGGGGGCGGGGTCACTACGCACCAGCCGTGACTGGCAGGTTCGAGCAGCCAATAGGGCGCGACGTTTTTACCCGCGTGCGTAAAACTCAACCAATCGGAAGACGTGTTTTCATTCCTGACTCTCGGTGTGAAAGTTCACAGTCACATGTCGTTAGTTATGGCGGCGCGCTGTGCGGTTTGAAGAAGCGGAATGGGGAAAAAGGAATGTTATTAGCACAACTGATTGTTATTACAAACCAACTGCCAGGCAAGTGATAACGGAATGAGACACAGATACAACGTGCGTTATAACGATTAATTCAAGAGGTTATTTTTTGTTGATCATGCATGAGCTAGATATAACTCAGTCATGGGAAAATATCTAACGTAAACAAACATCCTCTGTTTATCGGCATAGATCATGAACTGTACATTAGTTAGTAATAGATGGGGTTGTTTTTGCATCCGTCTATACAGCATCATGTCTTTTTGATAATGTTCTATAGGAAAATGTCGCTGAAAGACACCAGTCAAGGGCAGCCAATGTCCAGAGCCATGATCGTGGAAATGCTGTCCAAAAGATTTGAAAAGCTACCAAACTTTGACAGGTAGGAACCCTGAACTAGTCCTCCAGCTGTCCCCCCTGACCTCTTGGATCATTGCCCTATTACAAGTTGAGCCTAATCTGATCAGCTGTCTTTCAACAGGAAGCTGTTCGCATATGGCCCGGTTTATTTGGGTGCTAATGCTGGACTGGCGGGTCTCATTGCAAACAGTTTGTATCGGCGTGCGCTCAATGTCACACAAGGACGATTTACTTCCGGTCTCCCCATGTCCGTACTTCCTTTTCTTACAACTGTGGCATTATATAATGCAACTGTCAGCAATCCCTTATTAGCAGGTAAGAGCTTAATGTGAAGGTAAGACATAAATAATAATAAATAACTGTTTGCTGATGATGATATATATATATTTATGTATATGTGTGTGTGTGTGTATGTATATGTATATATATATATATATATATATATATATATATAAATAAAATTTTGTTGTTGTGTTTCTAGGTGACCTCAACTGCCCAACCTGTGTTCTACTAAGAGGTGCTTTAGTAGGTGTGGCTGGTGGTGGAATATACCCCATTCTGTTGGCATTGCCAGTCAACGCTGGGCTTGCAGCGAGGTGCGTTTATTTTATTAATCTCGTAGACACTTCTGTCCAGACTGTTTTACATATTAAGCAGTTGAAGGGTCGAACAATGACCTTCTGGCAGGCAGATGTCTCAAATAGCAACATTTCTGTCATTAACACTACCATGTACAACTAAACATCTAGTGAGCCATGTACTGTATGGGCCTTTGGTTTCCTCCCAAAAACACACTAGTAGGTGCATTCATGCTCAGAAATAAAGGTACCTGTACTGTACTTTTCCTTGTATTGGTGAATGATGTTTTCATTTTTGATTTACATGTTACACAATCTGGGTGGCATGGTGATGCAGTGAGTAGCATTGCTGCCTCACAAGTCTCCGGTTTGACTGCGAGCTCAGGTTACTGTCTGTGTGGAGTTTCTAAACTTGTTCTTACAAAAACATTCCAGCAGCCGTATTGGCTAAACTAATCTGTGCATAGTTGCGAGGGAGTGTGTATGTGTATGATCCTGGCGATAGACTGGCACCCCACCTTTTGCCCAGTGCTCCCAGGATAGGCTCCAGATCCAGCACAACACTGACCAGGATAGAGTAGTTACTGAAGAGATGTTAATGAATGTTTGGGCCTAATTCATATTAAATGCATCCGTATTTGCTTTGCAGGTACAACAGTGCTCCAATGCCAGAGAAGGGGAACATTTTGCGCTTCTGGATGACCCTGAGCAAACCTGTTGTGAGGAGAATGTATGCTGTACTATTACTACAAACACTGTTTGGTACATATTTAGGCTCCAAGCACTTTGAGATCTATCTAAAGATGCTTAAACTGTCAGAATCTGACAGTGAGGACCTGCATGATTAAGCCAATATTTCACTTTAACACAGGACTTTCAAATACCAGGTTTACACTGTCTCTAGAAAACAGACCTTAACCTGTTTGTTGCCCCCCTCCCCCTCCTCTTTTGATACAAGCTATTAAAGCCTAATGCACTGGGTTGAAAGTCCGATCTCATCATTTCCCCCTCAATATACAAGCCTAGTTAACAGAAAGTCCAAGAGCTGTAATTATATACCACGGTTTTTAATAATGCATATGGCTCCTAGTGAGAACTTCAGAACTACATTTATATAATCAAAAGATGGAAGACAAGTTGTGTGAATTTGTAACAGTGGTGCTTGAAAGTTTATGAACCCTTTAGAATTTTCTACATACCTGCATAAATGACCTAAAACAACATCAGCTTGTCATAGAAGTCCTAAAAGTAGACAAAAAGATCAAGACCTACTTTGAGGACTTGTGAAAATCTGATGTTTGAGGTCATATTTATGCAGAAATATAGAAAACTCTAAAATTCACAGACTTTCAAGCACTACTATAATTCATTATGAACCTTTTATCTCTACACCATCATGTAACCTGTTGCTGTTTTCTAAAGTGCATCATAGAATGAAAATAATCTTTATTATTAAAGAAAATAATCTACATTTTACAACCATATATTCCCAATTTATATGAAAGCCTAAACAAAAAATATTAAGGGTTTTGATGATAAAGTTGTCCATATTGATCCAAGTTAACTTTTATTGATCTCTGTACCTAGTGATTTATGACTATTAAATCTGTACTAATATAATCTAGAGTTACTTATGGCACTGCACACCTAAGCTGCACTGTCAGTGCTTCAGTCTCTAAACACTACAAACATGCAGATAACATGCCCTGAACATCAGAGGCTTAAACAATTATCCTTAATATTTAAATCATTACCCCATTTTATTTTTTTTTATATATATATATATATATATATATATAAAAAGAACAACCCTCTAAAATCTGATATTTTGGACAACTCTGAATTAGAATCTTGCATCCTTCACAGCAAAGGCAATTTTGTTCACCAAATAAATAAGAAATAATAATAAAGTCAAAATAAGAATTTTAAAAACAAGATATAGAACTCTCAAACCCACTGGGAAACTTTGTGATGCCTACCAATACTCATGTTTCCTTAAAACAGTACATGTAGTCATTATCCCCACAATGATTATAAGTTATTTGAGTGTGCAAACTGGTATGCATGTTAATGTCAATTTCAAGCATCTAGTACTGGCCATGCAACAGACACGTTAGGTTCATATACTCTATGGTGCATCATCAGCAAAATGCAGGCTATATGAAATAAATCATACAACCTATTACATCATTGGTTTCACAGGACAAGCTAATGGCCAAGTTTCCTATCTGTGTATCTGAATACTCTCCATTAATGAGGGTGAAAGCAGAAAGCACCCCATCATGCAATTTATTATTCTAGAAGGAATTTTGTTTGGTTTATATGCACAGTTTTACACATTCTGAGAGACTTGTCTCTTGTCTTTGGATTAGCAAGCAAGCCATTTTTAAACAAATTTCATTCAGCTTTATAACACCCTTCTATAAATCCATTTGAATATTCTCTTTTTGATAAATATTAAGGGGTAGCTTTAACACCATCCTGAACTGCTGAGAACAAAGAGGGAACCACTGCCATAAAGTACAAAAGTGGAGATTTAACATTGTGCTTAAATAGTGCCTTCACATATAGTGCGTCTGTATGTTTAATCTCATCTCTGATCTTTAACCCCCTCTCACTATTTCACTTAAGCAGTTGAATCACACTTGGGAGCAGACCAGATCAACCGGTCTGAGATGGTCTAAACAAAGCAGTCTGGTTTCATGCAAACTACTGCATTTTGATCACAGTGACAAATCCATTAAACTCTGAACAGGCCAAAGGGAACCAAACATGCCAAGTATTTTTAGTCACCTTCAGCAGTTTTGTAAAATGCCAGCTGCCAAACTAACTCATGAGGAATGAAAGGTTCCAAAAGGACAAAGCTGTAGCATGAGACACATCAATATGCTCTGGCTATATGGACCAACAAAAGGAAACAAATGCTGGATGTGACACTACACATTTTAAACTATAGCATGTCCCAGAAGTCTCCATACATAGGGGAAATGAACACATCAGCAAAATGTTTCATACTCCGGTTCATATCCCCCCAAATAACCTTTAAGAATGTCTTGGACAAAAGAAGAATGTATTGATCATTCTCATGGCTGGATCGGGAAGGCGTCCCAAGGTTGAGATGGAAACATGGCAAGCACATCACAACCCCCAGTGCTGCCAAACGGGGAGCCACGACTCTTTTTACAAAGAAATGTCAATCATGTAGAGGATGTTTTGTAAATAAAGTTACATTAGCTAAAAAGTGTTAATTCCCCCCCATGTATGGGGACATTGGTACACCCTGTAGTAATTTATACAATTGATTCATTTTTATATAGTTTGTTGCACATACTTTATAGACTGAGCTTTGTGCTCAGGTGACTTGTAACTTCTACAGCCCTTTCTATTGCTATATCTGACCAACAAATTCACATCAAGTTTTCAGCCCTACACAATGCTTATCCAATTTTTGCTTCTTGGTTTGTTACATTAAATGCTGTATCAAACCAAATAAAAAAAACTATCAATTTCTCTCTGCTTCATTATCCTGTTTGCAGAGTACAGGTGTGAAAGCCCCTCCCTATGTCTGGACCATCACAAGCTCTTTGAAAGCAAGGTTCCCCCTCCATAACCCACAGAATAAAGGCCACATAGCATGTTGTCATGGAAAAGGTTTGTGGTTTGCAGTCCCTTAAAGGCAAGATTACCACTCTTTATCCACTTAGAAAAGAGGGAGGATAACACTTGAGGAGAATGAAGAAACTGCTGTTTAAAAAGAGAAGAGGAGAATGGTTAATATAGTTCAAAATAAAAGCAGTGTACATTACACAAATGCGTTGAAAAAAAATAAGATTTATTTGCAGATACTGATTCAAAATCCTAAACAGTCTTTGGATTTCAAAACACATTGACTTGTATACAATGCACTTCTAACAAAATACAGGTCACACTTTCCCAAAAGAAATCATCTGTGTTCTGTTTGTGAAGATGAAGCTGATTCTTTAACACATACTCTGTTTGCTGCAATGGTTTGCTGGTAGGCACAAAAGGCCAGGAGCTTTAACTGCCAATACACTGATACTAAAATAGTGTATTTTTTTAAAATATCAAACAAAATGCAACAGGATGGAGTACCAGTAAAAGCGTTAACTTACACTGCTTCTTGTACTACCTTTTTTAATTTACCAGGCCATGTTGCAAGCTGCTGGTCCCGTTTCTTCAGCTTTCCCCACAGCAAATCCACTTTAGCATAAAAAAAAATAAGGGGCTCCATGAAAAATGTTCTTCAGGAAATTAGTGACATTTCACAAAGGGCTTCATCTGAACAAAAAAGTTATAATAAATCAATGACTGGAATTGTTCACGTAGCTCTTTGGCCATACCAATTACAATTATATTGCCTGTATACCAAACACCCTTTGTGAAGCATCACCTATTTACATAATTTTAAAACAATTTACCATAAAGGACTAATTAGCCCTCTATGATGATGATGAGCGCTAACTACTGCATGCATCATAAGCATGTTCCAAAGTGTTTAATTCAAACATGTTCAGTTAGCATCAATTACAGGAAACTGTATTTCCACGTTCACATTGTGCCGTGAACTTTCAGAACACTCCAGCACAATCTCAGGAGAAACTCATTTCTGTGCAGTCTTCAACATCTTGATCCTTACCATAGGTTCTGGCAGTCATGGATGCTCTGAGATCCAGTCACCCCACATGGCAGACCAAGCACCTAGGAGAAAACTGTCAACAAGTTTAGCAGTAACTTGTATTCAAATCAGTTTCTTATATACATGCCATGTCTCTATTTGTACAGTTAATTTGTCATTGAGACAACTACTGCTGTGATGTCCAACACGCTGCTCATTACATTAGTTCAGTCTCAGGGAAAACGCTGAAAAGGCAAAATACTTGACCCTACATTTTAAGCGATGCGCTTGCACTCTCTGCACATTTAGTGCAGAACTCCACAGAGACGTGGTCCTTGTCCACGTGCAGACAGACGCCGCCTGCCGCGGCCTTGTCCTCCACCTTCACTTTCTTCCTCGGCATGGCGTAATCGTGGTCATTCTCGCTGGACGCCTGGAAAAGCGAGGTAGAGAATTTCATGCCGTTCACACCGCTCAATCTAGACAACAGCTGCGCCAACATGCTCTCATTGGCCAACACGGCTCTCAAGTACCTAGTCTCATTCTCAAGTTCTTCGACCCTTTTGTTCAGGCTGCCGTTCTCCTGCCTGAGAAGCCGGTTCTCAGAGGTCAGAGATCCAACGCGCTGCTCCAAGCCATTCAAATACTCTTTCTTCTTCAGCCGGTTCAGTCTTGCCGCCAGTGCATTCTTATTCACATTGCGCCCAGAAAGGTCTTGTAGTTTCTGCCTCCGGGTCGAAGCTCTGCTGTGGGATATGGATTCCTGATCGGTCTTGTCTTCCGCGCTTAACCCTAGATCCTGCATTCCCATGTCTTGGAAAGGACAGAGCACGTCATCTTCTAAAGCCCAGTTGAAATCAGAGGTGAAGAGCTCATCTAGCTCCCAGTCGTTCGAATCGCTCTCTGGTGATGAGTGCTGGATTGCACCTTCAGAAGCCATTTGTAAAGAGAGGTCACATTCCTCAGAAGGGCTTGAGCACATGGCATCCACACCTTTACTCGGAAGTCTTCCTCTTTTCCTGGTCACCATTAGGGATTTCTGATTGGTCTGATTCCGCAGAATTATAGCCTGAAAAAACAAACAGTCAGTCACTAACCACGTTCATGTTTATAAATGCACATGGCTGTCAGAAGTGGTTTGTAGAACGCACTGGTATTTGAAATTAACTAGCTACGAGCTATTGTAGTATTAACAATGCACGTAATATTAACAAAGGCTACGATGATTTCTAGCTAGCACATAAAATTTACAAACCTCAAACGGCAAACAAAAACTGTAAATAACACGCGCGTAACGCAAGTGTCTTTATGAGTACTCCACTTTCCAAACATTTCCCCTGAACAGGGAGTTAACACTGAACTGTGTCGACACTGTGATTAGCTTAAAGCTAACTACGTCTTCCTCAAGCCGCCAACAACAGCTAGCCGACTCCGTCTTAACATTAACCACTTAACTAAACATTTCAACAAGAATTTATAAGGAAGTTATATAAATAGAGTAGAACAACCTGAAGTTACAGTTAATTAAGCCCAAAAAATGGCTCCTTTTTTTTTTTTTTTTAGCTGGCTAGTTGCTTACGCTGGCGTTGTTACTGTAGGCCGCGTGCTGACGCCATTATTGGAATGATGCAGCATTTTTAGCGAGACATTTTTTACGCTTCAATCATTTACTCACCCTCAACGGTGTAGATCACACCTTCTTCAAAGCGTAGAATAAAAAAAAATCTCAAAACACTGCGTAATGTGTAAGAAAGTAAATTTAAAAAAATTAATAAAAATACAAAATACAAAACAAAAACCCTAGCCGTAGCGACGCTCCAAGCAACAATACAATGTGTGCGCTCGGGCCTAAAATGGCGCGACAGGACATCTCGCGAGACTTAAGTACTGCGAGCTGTCGCGAGACTTAAGTACTGCGAGCTGACGCGAAATTCTCGCGAGCTTTCTACAGAGCCATGCTTGTTTCAAAGGCGATTGTTTGACTAACAATAAAAAAATATTAACATTTTCTTTACAAAAAAAAAAAAAACAACATTTATAATAGTATGTATTCATAACACGTTTTACTAATGTACTGTTGTTGTTTTTAAAAAATATTTTCATGAAGTAGGGATGTCACCAGCAGCCCTTCATAGAATTTGTAATGGTTTTAATTGTTATAATGGGAAGTGTGTGGGGTTTTAATTAAAATTGTAATGGCCCCTGTGGGTCTCTATTGGTAATTTGTTGCCTTCTATGGTGGACCTAAGTCATTAATACATCCTACTATGTAATGGAATCCATTTGGTAATGGTTTTAATGGTTAACAGCTGATGGTTTGTAATGGTATTTGTAGTGGAAACCATTAGAATGTCTGTGATGGCTTCTACTGTTGTTGTTTTATAGCAGTAAACATTAAAAGTTGACGTTATTATAAACTTTAACACTGTACAGAAGTTCATTACCTTAATGTTTTGCCTCAAATCTCAAGTTCAGGTAGTATTTGTTTGTTTACATTGAAAGGTGGCTTCAACGGATTTGAAATTTCAAATAAAAAAAAAACATACAACCCCTGGCAAAAATGATGGAATTGTCAGGGAGTATGCTTACCCGTTTTTTTTTTTGTTTGTTTGTTTTTGTTTAACTTCGTAACAAATAAACAAATCACAGATATGACACAAAACATGCAACCCCATATCATAAATGAGTGGGGAAATAATTTTTTTTTTCTTCAGGCAGTCATCGTTATATATTTCATTAGAACGGCACCAGACAAAAGTAATAGCATCATCTCTTTGGCCAGTGCAGATTCATGATTCATCACTGAATATCACATTCATCCAATCATTCACACTCCATGATTGCATCTCTTTAGTCCACTGTAGTCTTGTTTTCTTCTGTTTAGGTGTTAGTGCTGGTTTTCGTTTGGCTTTTCTATATGTAAATCCCATTTCATTCAGATGATTTCTTACAGTTCTGTCAAACACATTGGCTCCTGTTTCCACCCATTTGTTTTTCAGTTTTGTTGTGCATTTTCTATTTTCAAGGCATACAGTGTTGCTTTTTGTTTTCTATCCTGATGTTTGTCATCTTCCTTGGTCTACTTGTATGCTTTCCTTTTATAACCTTCCCATTTTGTTTATACTTGCACCAAATTTTAGACACAGCTGACTGGGAACAACCAACATCTTTTACCACACTCTGTGTTGCATTTCCTTCTTGAAGCAGTTTTGTAATCCTTTCCATTGTTTCAACTGACGACTCTTGTTCAGGCCATGTTTCCTTTCAAAAAGTCCAAGGTTAAGGTCTGTAAGCACTCTCTTTTAATTGCAGACTAAGTAGTATTTTTAGACTTGTGCTGGTATTTGTTTTAGAAATGCAAAGGTGATTCCATTATTTTTTCCTCAACATTGAATGATTCCATAATTTTTTTCCTCTACTTGATCTGGAAAAAAAATATGCCATTAATTAAAATAATTAAATTAAATTTGTTCGAGGTATGTTTCAGAAAGCCAAAAATGTTTAGCTATTAACCAAAAATTGTTTTGTGTTATATCTGTGATTTGTTTATTTGCTATGAAGTAAAAAAGCTGGGTGGTGATTCTATAATTTTTGCCAGGGGGTGTACTTGGTCCATTAGCAGAAAGAAAAATCAATAATTGTAATATTTCAGTATTGTCAGCTCTCCATAAGATGTCGCTGTTTTCTTATATATTGTATAAAAACATGTTTGAGATGTGCTGTTTTATACACTCTAAACGTTAAACCTCCAGCATTATTCTGTTACACGCTTTACTGCAGAGATATACTGCAGACTCCCCCCCCCCCCCCCCCCCCCCCCCCCCCCCCCCCCCATGAGCACAACTTCCCAGTTATTTTAAGAACTGAGAAAATAAGAAAAACTTCTGCTCAAATGTGTCATTAAACCACACAGCGATGTTTAAAATGTGGACCTTTCGGCTGTCTTTTGGTATATTATTCCGTTTGGAAAAGAAGACATGGTTTCAGTGTTCTTAAGGAGTCCTCTTCTTGTTCATAAATGTTTTCCCTCGTCCTCAGCTTTGCTTTGTCAGGCAGAATATAGCTTGTAACAACGAAGACATCTTAAAAAAAAAATTAGTGCATCTAGACCACACCAGCAAGTCTGTCCCCATTGCACAGCCATCTTAAGCCACTATATTTTATGTTTATCATCTTTTCTGCAGTTTAGTTTTGATACATTAGCTGTGACAACACCAGCCAATTCTCATTGGAATAAAATTTTAAGTAAAAAATGTATTTATATACATTATATAATTTATATACACACACATATACATATACACACATATATATATATATATATATATATATATCTCTTCAGAAATCCAGATGAAGGTACCTCAGAAGGTAGAATTACCTCAGACATTGGACATGATGCTTTTCTGTTTTTACATTTAGCAGCTTTTACATTTTGCAGAGAAGATAAAGCTGCCATTTATGTACCCCAATCTCCTTATTTATAAGAAATAGATCAAAATCTCAGCTAATGACACAAAACTCAATAAACACCAAATGCTTATAGCCTTACAGACCTATTGTTGCAAATTGTATTTTCTGTAATTACTGTATTTAGATTCTGCAATTATTTGTCCTTACAAGTATTTCATATAATCATCAAATAACAGGAAACACCATTTTCTTCACTGAACACATGTTTATTGAAATTGCTTTAATAAAATGATCTGTACATCACCAGTAGAGCTCTTTCAAATACAGTGCTCTAATTATACGCTCAGTTTCCAATAAGAAATGCAGAACCTGCTTCTTATCCAACTAAGGATTATTTCTACAATACATGTACATAATACATATTTTTAATCCCTCTGTGCTACACATTTTAGTGTTTTTCCATCACATCCAACCATCACATCTGCTGATCAGCTAATTAAATAATTATGATGTTGGAATATTGTTAGTACAGGGAAAAATATTACAAATTTACAATGGCCATACTTTAAGATGAGGATTTGGAAATACTGTTTTCATGGACTATGTTGTTGTTTAGTTTAAAAACTGGCCCACTCTCTGTAGCATTTCCTGGAAACAGACATTTTCAGTACTCCTTGTTCCATACACAATGTACACAAGTGTTTGATGATCTCAATGAAGGTGTGTTATATTTATCAGTGTGTACCCCATCCTCCAATTTGATGTTCTATAAAACCTTTCACACATTTTTTTCTTTTTTTGAACCAAACACTTGGACTATTACTATCTTGCCATGATGAGCATCCTCAAAGGCACAGTGTCTTCTACCCATTCATTCTTTGATTCGATCATTTTTCTCCACAGTGCAGATTCAGCAGTATTAGAATCCATCCACTTTACCTCAGTGCCGTGACTTTTACCTGGGTAGAGATAGAAGTGATAAAATTCTATTACAAGCCTACACAATATACTACAATCAGATTATACCAGAGAGCTATTGATTGCTTGAGTCTGACTGGTCAGAGTGTGTTGAGTAATGTTCTATAATAGCATGGCTTGGACTGTAGTTTATCCATCCATTTTCTGTACCACTTATTCTACGCAGGATCATGGAGAGTCTGGAGCCTATCCCAGGGGCACTCTTGCGGCACACTCGGGACACAAGGCGGGGTGCCAACCCATCGCAGGGTACACACATGCACTCAAGTATTTACACACTACGGACAATTTGGAAGTGCCAATCGGCCTACAATGTGTGTCTTTGGACTGGGGGAAGTAACCAGGGGTCCCCAGATGAAACGGATGAGAACATGCAAACTCCGCACACACAGGAGAATCGAACCCACACCCTGGAGGTGCGAGGCAAATGTGCTAACCACTAAGCCAATGTGCCCTCCAGTGTAGTTTATGTTAAGGTTTATATTAATGTGCTCATCCTAATACTTTCCCTAATAATAACTTACACAGGGATGTGGTTTGTTGTACTGCATGTTGTTGTGGTTTTCTGTAAGTAGACATTTATTTAGAATTTTTTGGAAGTTATCTCCAGTGTCAGTGCTTTGTAACAGTATGTAGTAAAGCTGTAATTTAAAGTTTTTTAATTCAGACAAGCTTTAACTTCAAGAGGGAGGAAAAACAAGAGGCTGATAAGGAAACAATTGTATATAGCTGCTATAATGTACATGATAACAGGAACCAACTTGTATTTGATCTATAAGTAAACCTAGCTGTGAATTTAGGCACAAGTGCCCCTACCTGTTCCAAGGCCAAGCCTTATGCCTCCTATGAAGTGATTACTGAGTCGATCGTGGTCCCACACAGTGAGTTCAACACAGGTGTCTTTCAGGTCCTCTAGTCTGAGGCCATCATAGACCATGGTGTGGTTGAACACTGGGTTTGCTGTTCTCTTTACAACCCTAGTTCTCTGTCGGTTTTTCTGATGGCTGTCTGGAAGTACTGAACTGAAAGACACAATATGCATTACATGAACAACTACCAGTGCAGAGATTAAGCCACACACATATATAATAAAAATAAATACACAGCTTGCCTGTAGCATAATACCCACAGTATATCCACAGCAAGAAAATCTCAGGAAACATTAATACAGCTAGACAAAGTGGTTATATATTTATCACATACACACCATTTTACAAAGGGGTCTATGGACCCTCTTCTGGATGGTAGATTCATACATTCCTTTACCCAGACCTGAATCTCACCAGTCTGTGGTGTCTTGTCACCTACAACCACAGAAGGCACACAAAATGATTCATTTCACGTTGCACTTGTGCGCACAGTCACTGAAGTTCGAACACTTACTCTGAGACGTCCGCAGAAGGAAACGCAAAGATACTCTCATATCTCCAGACACTTCCATGTTGTGGTTAACATGCTTTGGACTGTATGGAGTTGCAATCTAAGACAGAGTAAAATAAACAAACACATGATTCCAGGTATAACATGTCATATTTCCACAACAGACATGTCTGAATAAGCTGATGCATTTCTTCCTTATTCGGCAAACTCAGCTTTCCAGTTTCCTTTAATAAACCATCTCTACTCACCAGGTTTATCTAAGAAAATCTGCACAAACAGATGAGGAATTTAGGGCATGATACTGCAAAACATGCTTAGAAATGTTTTAATGTTCTAGAAACCCTTACCCTTCCTTTGAGGGTGTGCTCCATCATGTGTGTATTATTGTCCCACTCAGACAAATCCACATTGACCTCCCCAAGAAAACTGTTCCTCCCAAACGTGTCATTATGCCACACAGAGACGTTTAAAGTATGAACCTTTACACTCTCCAGTGGTACCTTATACTGTTTGGAAAGGAGGACATATTGGTTTCAGTTTTTAATATATACCAAAAAAAATAAAAATAAATAATAATAAAAAAAAAGTAAAAACGACCCTGCAATTTTTAACACAGTTCATACCCGTAGGATTTCATTATAAGTAGGATTCAGAGTCTTCTTCTTCACAGATGTTTTCCTCTTCCCCAGCTTTGCTTTGTCAGGTAAAAGATAGCATTTGACATACCTAAACCATGTAAAAGAAGACATCTCACTACATTAGTGCAGTTAGAACACAGTAATCAGCAATCAATCGATCCATCCACACTAGATAGATAGATAGATGGATAAGTTTGTGTTTAAGTAAAGAAGCACTCTGAACCACTCACGGGTCAGAACGGTTCCTCTTAGGCTCTGCCACTGCCAAATTTTGGCACTGGACTATAAAGATGTGAAGCTCTCCCAGTTTATTCACATAGTTAATGGCAAATTGGATGGTTCCCTTAACCTCCACATGTCCAAGGTCTGTGCTGTAAATGTTTGTCACACTGCCACTGACCTTTTATATCAACACAAGTCGCTCAATGTTATTCACTAATACAGCAACGATACAAACTGACAGATTAAGACTATAACTCTAATGAAGCATACATATATATGTGTGTTAATATACAATCAAATCATTTTGCTGCAGGTGTTAAAATGTCAGGCACATACAGAAGACATGGAGGTGAGGCCAGAAGAGGCACTGGCGTTAGTATTTGTGCTGCTTTTCCTTTGTCTTTCAGAACAGAAACTGTTCACTGAGAGACAGTCACTTCCTTTGCCGTTACCCTAATAGACACAGGAGGATAAAAAGTAAATGTATATATAAAAAAAAAAAAAACATAACTGCATTGATATTAGCTAGTGATACTGACTATACTTGTGAAATCTGTTGGAAGTACCATGTATGCCAGAAATACAAATTTATTTACTTAAATATATTTAAATATCTGATCTTCAGATGAAAAATCAAGAAAAATACATTCTAGTAGCCACATTTGTGCGATATACCTACACCCATCTGGCATTGCTTAGCATCACTGTACACCCTTAGATCACAGAAATGTATACGTAAAGTAATACGGTAGATTCTTTTAATCATACATCTATTTATAATGATCATACAAATTAAACCATCACTGCTTCATGTTAAACTTGTGTCTTGCAGCCCCTCACGTGGGACTGACATGCACAGCTTTAAAATGGCATAAAGTGGAGGACAAAAATCATGCTAATACTATATTCCATACCAATTTTGAAAAGAAGGGAAGGAATGGTGGTAGATACACGTCTACGTATAATATATAGAAGTACAGCTCGTCAGTAAACAAATGTGTGAATGCACAATGAAACGAATCAATTACAATATAATCAATATTATGGCAAAATCTGATTAAACATTAACATCTGATTCAATGATTCGTAATTAGTCATTAATATGTAAATAATTAGAGAGAGGTATTTTACAACTCATTCGATATGTAAAAGTGATAAGCACCATTGATTTAAAGCATGCAGCACTTTCACCATTCACTAAAATTGATGCTAGATGCAGGTGACTTGATTACCTGCTCGTGCATAAAAGCAGGTACTGAAACACTCAGCCTCTTACTCTGCTCTGGGTCCAAGAGAGAAATGCTGAATGCATCTGAAACTGCAGACACCAGTCCAAGAACAGCAAATATGGTCAAGAGAACAGAATAGTTGTATTGTCATGCTAATATAGTCATGTGAAAAAATAAGTACACTCCATGGAAATTGTTGGCTTTTTTTTTTTTACTTATTTGGACAAGCAAACATTTGATCCTCTTTGAAACAGTGTCTATTAATAAAGTTGATACACTATTACATTTTGTAGTAATTTTCACAATTTAAAGTAATAAAAAACAAATCAGTCACATAGAAAAAGTAAGTGCACCCTTACATATCCATAAAATTAGAATCAGGTGTTCAAGATTGGGTGCCTGTGATTAGAACCTGCTTAGGGAGTGCAGGTGGAACCTGTCTTATTTAT
>JANDJT010000060.1:11762337-11774931 GCA_024331685.1 Stegophilus panzeri | reverse complement strand
CTTTATTACACATAACTTCATTTATGGACTTTAATGTTGTGAATTCTTTATATTTCCAGATTTCTTGAGTTAATACTAATTCCTGGTGAAAATTTCATGTGAATAGCCTCATTGGAAATATATTTACTGAAAAAAATGTTCAATACTTATTTCCCCTGCTGTATATCATAATTATGTCATTGTTGATTATTTTCCTATAATAGCATGCATAACAGCATTGTGTTTTATTCCTTGTTATACTGTACATCCTGTATTCCTATGGTACAATACATCTAAAAACAAAACATTTACTTAAAATATACAAACTGAACCCTTATGCTGTCTCACTCACTTGATTCGCTGCTCTTCTTTATGTTTCAGCTCAGCATCTCTCTTCAGAACCGACAGGATCATCTCCTGCTCGTCCTCTGTCAGGTAGCTCAAGTCAATCATGATGATTGCAGGAAAAGATTTTGGATCACAGAGACCGTGCGTAGGCCGAGACTGTTCTGGGATCAGTCTTCAGACACTGCTGATGATCAGATATTTTCAGTTTGAGTTCACAACAGACACAACAGCATCACTGAACTTAAACAGAGACCTGAGGACTGGGAACGAATCGGTTTCTGTCTGCCCATACGTATCTGGATAACGTGGAAAATCAGGAAGGAGCTGCAAAACAAAACACATAACAAGGGCTGTGGCTCAAACAAACAGCTCAACATCAACAAAAAGCTTCCTTATACCAGACATTATGTCATCCTGTTTCCTAGTATCAGATGAATGAAATTGGAAGTAATGGGCTTCTGAAAGAGCCAACTGATTCTCATATCCCGAACTAAAAAATATGTTACTGCATATCAGTCACAGTACAACACAACATAAAAGATTTTACAAGGAGTGTGTGATGTGGCATTATCAGCTGACCTTTAGAAGCAAAATGTTACCCATTATGGCATGCTCCAAAGTCTTTTTCTCTTGTTTTCTGTATTCAAAACTTTAAAAAGGTCAGCCTCAAAAGCATATAAATGGCTGGACGTTACACGGCTGCCGAACCAAAATTCCATCCGAAGAATCATGTTTATCTGAGCTCCACCGAGACAAGCACTTACAATCAGATTTGCGCCTGATGCTCAGAGTCCTGTTTAAAATTTAAATTAGATTAGAGAGTGAACACGGCCAATCAAGAACAATTTAGCATGCGTGTTTTCTTAAAGTTTAAAATGGACGTGAGCTGCAGTCCGATTCTTTTCAGAAGGAAATGCCAGTACTAATTACCATTTCCTGTTACAAGTTATCCTGACTGACTCACTTCCACAAGTCTCAACAAAGTGACTAACAGGATTTGGAAAAAAAAAAAAATCTAATAGAAATGTGTGTCCTTTTTCTCTTTATAGGAATGATTTGTCAAGAAGTCCAGACAGTTGTTTAATCAGATTTTTATTTTTAGAACTGAAGTTTAGATTCCTGGGTTTAGACAAGCTTGTGATCACTGCTGTAATGCAAATCACATAATAATGATAATAATAATGTACAATAATGCAGCGCATAATAACATTTAGCTCACATTTTGCACAACATTTACACATGAACAGTTTAGAGTTGTGCTGGAATGAAAACAATTCTTCCTTCTTGAGAAGGAGTTCTTCCTTCTCAGTACTGAGATATTGAAAAAGATCAACACTCCATGATTGTTTATCTACGGGGTGTACGACAACCCTAAGGTGGAGGAGAGCCTGTGTAACCGTTACACACTTTACCGACTTTATTCAAATGTCCTCGTCTTCTGTTCAGTGTCATGAAGCTTGTCAAATATACTGACGCTCTCATATTCCAAGGAGGCTCACTGTAAATATATCCAGAAGAAAACGAGCAAAGCAAATCGTACAAACCCAACCTCCATTCCCTACAAAAGGTATTTTATCGTAAGTACAAGTAACTGTTTTCATCGTGATTTGTAGCATAACTAGAGAGCAGGGCATTTAGAAGAACGTGTTATGACAGGAGTCCATCACTCTCAAGTCAAAGATAGCCAAAAGCAACTTTCTGTCTGACTTTTTCTGTCTGTCTGTCTCTCTCAAACACATTCAGAAGTAAATTTCTAACTCGTCTTTAATGATCCGTTGATGTCTCGAAGCTTTCCTGAGAACATCTTTAACGTTCAACTTTGACTTTAGTTGAAACTGTCCCATAAAAACACTTTGTTGTTTTTTTGTTGTTGTTGTTGTTGTTAAAATAAAAATTTGTCATTTTAAAGTGCTGAATACAACACTGCCCTAAGCTGAAAGTTAAATCATCCTTGCAGTTTTTGTTTGTTTGTTTGCTAAATTGGCATCACAAGTGTACATCAGAAGTGTAACTAGACAATTTAAGACTCAGCACCAATAATGACAGTGATTCAGGCTGAATATGGCCCATACCTGTTAAAGCATGAGCCTCTGCTCTTGTTACAGCATGCTGCATATTTTACAAACCACAAACACAGCAGAGTCCATGACCAGTTTAAGCAGCTATGAGCCCTAATCCACTGCTTTGCTGATCTACTAAAGTATTTGTAGTAAACAGAGTAAATGAGAGAAAGTTTACCTCTTAGTCCCTCTTGGCTGCAACCTCTCAAACTCAGTAAAAGAGAGGAAAAGTTAAAGGATGATGATGATGATAAGACTTGGGTTAAATATGTACTGCTGGAGACCTCCTGAAGCTTCTGATAGAGCAGAGATACAGTAACCCGTTAGTCATGAGGAAAAACCAAACAAACAACGTTTCTTATAATAAACTTACCCTGCAACTCTGAGCATGCGCTCAGTGACACAATCAGAGACAAATCTGATCTCAGATCAGATGAAATGAAGCAGCCAATCAGAGGCACGGGGGCGTGGCCGTGTGAAACCAGACACGCCAACTACGTGATCTTTTAAACTCGAAAATAGGGCTTTTCAAAATAAAACCTTCTGATGCCTGACCAATGAGTGTATACTAGTATATGATTTAAACATTCATTGAGCCTGCTACACAAAATTGTCTGGAGTCTACAACACTGGCTTGATGTAATGATTTACTAAAACTGGTAATGTAATTTATTAACTGGATCACTAGACTAAAAACCAAAAATTACTGTTGTGTCCTATCAAAGTCTGAGAGTCACAAAAGTGACATCATGACATATAGATTTTAAACAGCTTGGTTTAACTCTGTGTTGGAAATAAATGTGTGTTTTAGGGTTCATAACTGTGTATGAGGCAAAGGCTAAGGAAGCAATAAATTTATTAATAATATATGTTCAATATTTATTTATTTATTTATTTTTATTGGAACCCTAGTCCTTTTATTCCTGAACTTTTCAAATTAGGTCCAAGTTGTCATTATTTATAGGCTTACATGTTCTTAAACCCATTCTTAAATTCACTTTATATTATGGAGCTCGTCTTTGCTACTATACTTGCGCTGCTACATTACACAATAGTTTATGGTTCACATCCCATGTTCTGTATATTTACTGTCCTGTGTATTTATTATTGTTTTCCACTCATCTCACACTGTTGTGTCTTTGCACTTTATGTAGTCTTGTGTACTGTTCTGTGTTGCACCATGGTCCTGAAGAAACACCAGTTCATTCCAGCGTATACAAGCTGTATAGAGGAATGACAATAAAAACCCAACTGACTTGATTAAACCAATTAAATTCAAGTGATCGGTCAAACAGATGAGTAACTATGAGAACCCAATATAAATACAACTTTGATAATTGTAGGTTGTGATTTTCACTACATTGTGTGCCCTGCGATGGATTGGCACCCTGTCCAGGGTATACCCCGCCTTGTGCCCGATGCTCCCTGGGATAGGCTCCAGGTTTCCCCGTGACCCCGAAAAGGATAAAGCGGTATAGAAGATGGATGGATGGATGGATTTTCACTACTGTAACAAAATGAAAAAATCACAGACCCCTGGATTCACTATATGGCCAAAGTTTGTGGACACCTGACCATCACATGTGTGCTTTTTGAACATCCAATTCCAGATTATTCTCCCTTTGCTGTTATAATAACCTCCACTCTTCTAGAAAGGCTTTCCAATAGATTTTGGAGTGTATCTGTGGGGATTTGCCCCTTCAGCCACAAGAGCATTAGTGAGGTCTGGGGTTCAGTCGGCATTCCAGTTCATCCCAAGGGTGTTCAGTGAGGTTGAGGTCAGGCAGGTCATGTGAGTTCTTACATTTGCATTTACATTTATGAGATTTGGCAGACGCACTTATCCAGAGCGACTTACATTATATCTCATTTATACTGAGCAGTCAAGGGTTCAAAGGCCCAGCAGTGGCAACTTGGTGGTGCTGAGATTTGAACTCATGCCCTTCCAGTCAGAAGTCCACTGTACTCGAGCCAACCAGAACAGCCAGGAACCTTGGGGTGACTTTTGATGACCGCTTGACCTTCACAGACCACATCTCAACAACTACACGATCCAGTAGGTTAATTCTGTACAACATCAAGAAAATCAGACCCTATCTCACCGAACAAGTTACACAGCTACTAGTCCAAGCTCTTGTTTGGACTACTACAATGCATTACTCCCGGGTCTCCCAGCCAGCTCCATCAAACCCCTTCAGATGATTCAGAATGAGCCTTGTTTTCAACCAGCCCAAAAGGACCCATGTCACACCAAAAACAACTAAAGACCCACCTCTTCCATGAGCACTTAACTAACCCCTAACCTGCCAACACCCACATTATTTAAAAATAAATAAATAAATAAATTTACACTGGCTCTTACACCTCTATTCTGCACACTTTGCTTCTCTAGAATTTAATTTAAAAATCTTGTATTATAGCACTACTTGTATTGTTCTCCGCTTGACATATTGCTTTGTTTGTATTTCCACATTTCTAAGTCTGCTAAAGGAATAAGTGTAAATGTATTAACCACTGACCTACCACTGCCCCGAGCTCTTCCACTCCATTGATAAACCATGTCTATATGGACCTTGCTTTGTGTACAGGGGCATTGTCATGTCCCTCATCAAAAACTGTAATGCTACAACATTCAAAGACATTATATACAATTGTGCACTTCCAACTTTGTTGCAGCAGTTTGGGGAAGGAACACATATGGGCGTGATGCTCACGTGCCCAGAAACTTTTGGCTATATGGTGTGTGTGTGTGTATATATATATATATATATATATATATATATATCTATACCGATTATCCTACAGGGTCGCGGTGAACCTGGAGCCTATCCCAGGGAGCATCGGGCACAAACAATGGGCACCCCTGGACGGGGTGCCAATCCATCGCAGGGCACAATCACACACCTATTAATACACTATGGACACTTTGGACATGCCAATCAGCCTACCATGCATGTCTTTGGACTGGGGGAGGAAACCAGAGTAACCTGAGGAAACCCATGCATATATATACTATAATTCTGTATACATTCTTATACAATGAAAAAGGTACAATTCGTTAGCACGGTGATCATTTCACACTATTTTGATTTTGGTTTTTAACTTGTTTGAAAAATTGGAATATTTTATTATGAAAGAAAGCAAAGGGTGTTTGTGCTACTTCCGGTTGCTCGTTGTAGCTGCGGTTCCTTCTGTTATGTAGCGCAGCTAAAACAACCCAAACGTTCGATGTGTTTTACTAAACAAAGCAACACTTAACCTTTATTGTTTCATCAAATTGTCAAGGTCACATTCTCCCTGGATTATGGGGGACAAGGCCGGCACCCGGTGAGATTTTACCCGCTTTCATTCAAACCTCTAGCTCGGGTTTTTATTTGTTTATTTATTTATTTTATTCCTCTTCGTAGCAGCTTCAGTAACGTCGTTAGCTGTGGAGAAAGCTAGGCGGATAAACACTCAGTCCGCAGCTACATAACAAACTAACTAACTAACTAATTATGATAGCTATCTAGATGAGTGGTGCGAGTCATCTTTATATAACACGCAATAACCAAGATTTTATATAATAAATAAAACCGGGTTAAGTTTAACAATGAAAGTGGCTCGTGGTAATTAGCTATGGAGCTTCGCTTGTTTGCTAAACAAGCACCGCGGCTTTAATGTAGCATCGTTATAAACATACACACATACACACATACACACACACACACACACACAGAGAGAGAGAGAGCTTTATCATGTCTGTTTCATTTCAGCCAGCTGCATCTTTGTAAGTGTTAAGGAGAATAGTAAACAATACACCTCCTGCTTGTAGCAGCGTGTTGATGCGGGTGTTGCCATGTTAATAAGCTCATATTTGGCTGAAGAGAGAGAGAGAGAGAGAGAGAGAGAGAGAGATGATGATGATGATGATGATGATGATGATGATGGAGGATGTGGAGCTGGTTATAATCAGTCCTGCAGTTTCTGACTGTGATTGTGTTAGTGATCTCTTCTGTTTTCTGCAGCCCTTCCTCTGTGCATTATAGCTCACTGGAAAGCAAAGGAAAAAAACAAACACTAGAAACCCTCATAGAATTTTGTAATGGTTTTAATGGCTATAATGGGAGTTGTATTGGCTTTTATGGAAACTGTAATGGTCCCTGTGGGTCTTTACTGGTCATTTGTTGGTGGCGTGTTTGTGGATACTGTTAAGGACCAATAGAACACCTTTGACAGTTTGGTTTTAATGTTTATCTGTTTGTAGTGGAAACCATTAGAATAATTTTCTATTTCTACCATAAGATTGTTTCTGTTGTTTATTTCTAACGGGGGGTATCTCGTCTCGTCTCGTCTCGTCTCTGTGTCCTTTGGGTTAGTGTTAAATCTGTTAAATTCGTATCTTCATCTGTTTGCTTTCTCTAGGGTATTCAAGAAGTCCAGTCCGAATTGCAAGGTAAGTGGAATTAAAACATTTATTATATGGTGTGCGTTGATTAGAAGTGGATGAAAAAAGCACAAATATCCATATGTCCGTATTTGAAGACGTTTTCACGATGCACGGTGTCACGGTTTTTTATTTCGCCGAGGCTTTTCTAGCAAAAGCTAACCAAAGAAACCAAAGCGTTTTATTTTATTTTATTACATTTTTTTTTGCTTTTTTTTTTTTTTTTTACCAGCTTTTATGTAAATAAAACATTTGGTGCATGCTGTTTTAAGAAAATACCCAGCAACCACCCATAAGTAGATTATTTTCCTATATTAGCACGTCCCAATGTTTTTTATTTGATTACAAGATAAAACGTAGTGGTTTAGTGGCCTAGTGGTTAACACATTTTACCTCGCACCTTTGGGGTTGTGGGTTCGAATCCCGTCTCCGCCCTGTGTGTGCGGAGCTTGCATGTTCTCCCCGTGCTTCAGGGGTTTCCTCCGAGTACTCCGGTTTCCTCCCCCCCTCCAAAGACATGCATTGTAGGTTGATTTCCAAATTGTTTGAGGTGTGTGTGTGTGTGTGTACAATTGTGCCCTGCGATGGATTGACACCCTGTCCAGGGTGTCCACCACCTTGTTCCCCGAGTTCCCTGGGATAGACTCCAGGCTCCCCGTGACCCTATGTAGGATAAGCGGTACAGAAGATGGATGGATGGATGAAAAACACTGATTTTTAACTATTTATAGTTGTGGAAAGTCTGCGAGACAAGTTAGTTCTTGTTTTCACTTGCATCGTAGCATCTATATACAGTCATTCCCTCACCAGCCTCTCTTTTCTCGCTCTCGAAATTAATAAGACAAAAAAAAAAAAGAGTTCAACGAAAACCTGGTTTTACAAGGGAACTGAAAAGTCAGAAAATAAATGTTTACAGTCCAATCAGCTTGTCAGTTTAGCTGTGGGAACCAGGGCGTGGTGGGTTGGCATAACTGGATTAACCAGCAGACCAGTCTCGTTGCACCGCATCTCACGTGTTGTTTTTGTCATTCTGAAATGCATGAGCTAAAGTCTGTCATCGTAATTGTTTGGTATAATTACCTCCCATAAATAGCAGGAATCCACCTCCTTTACGTTCACCATTCTGGCACAAACCTCTCATGTGGGTGGGGCTTAACAGCGATTTACTCTCATTGGCTAGTGAGATGTGGATCGACAGCTCCCTGACCAAGAAGTAGAGACTTCAGTGTTGCAGATTTTAGAGAGCGTTCTGGACATGGTTATAGTTAAAGTGTTTGTACTTCATAGTGGAAATTACTTACTTACGTAGTCAGTATATTAGTTCGTAATTAATATTTGAGATTTGGGTAGTCTCATACGACTAGTTTAGAGATGACCCCTCAGCAGCGGCATGGAGCATCGTCGTCGTTGTCCTCCTCCTCAACTGGACCCTCAAGCTGTCAATCCAAATCTCACTAGCCAATGAGAGTAAAGCGAGTAAAGCCCACACGTGAGGTTTGTGCCAGAATGGCGAACGTAAAGTTGCGGAGCATAAACAAAAAGTTTAAAAGCGTAAACGAAATCTCTGGCAGCGCATTCATAAACCATGATTAGCAAAAACGAAGCTTAGAAAACTGTAAACAAAGAGTGTTGTGTATTTGAAACCCATGTAAAATTTTCTGTTTTCAATTTCATAAAACTGTTTTTCTTCTAAATCGTTGTATATTTGTGTTCGTTTCTTGAAAAGTTACGTTTAGTACTTTTTGCACAAATTCAATTCTATGATCCATAATTCCATAAAAGAGCCACAGTTATTATTTTGTTTAAATAAGAGAAATAAGAGAGTATTTTGTCTTCTGGGAGACACATATCTAACAACTTACACCGATCATCCTGTTCAAAAGTTTACACCCCCCTGGATTTTAATGTATCGTGTTGCCTTCTTGAACATCAGTGAATGTTTGCACCTTATGTAATAGTTGTGTACGAGTCCCTCAGTTGTCCTTAGTGTGAAAAGATGGATCTCAACATCATATAACCACTGTTGGAACGGGGTCAAATATGCAGAAGATCCTGGAAAAGCAAACAACAGTGGGCAGTTTAACTGCTCAGGACAAACAAGGGACTCATGAACAATTATCACAAAACATAAACACAGTCGTGGATCATCCAGGTAACACCACACAGTATTAAGAATCAAGGATGTGTAAACTTTTGAATGTGGTAATTTTTATAATTTCAGCTATAATCTTGTCTTGTGGACTATATGTAAACATCTGTTATGTGAAATAGCTTATTCAGGACAGGACTAAATAAAAACAACATGGGATTTTTATGATCCCTTTTACTTTCTTAACAGTATTAAGATTTAGCAGATTCTGCAAGGGGTGTGCAAACTTTTGGCACAACTGTAGCTACATACCTGATGTGTATCTCCTGTGATTGTTTCCCGCCCGTGCCTTTTCTCTCTAAGTATGATGATGGTTTGGTCCGTAGATGACTCATCCTAGACCGCGCCGCGCATTTCATGAAAGGTTTCATTCTCGGCTCGAATGACCAGCAGCTCCTTCGTTTCGGACTCGCTCTCTCTTCCAGATGTTTTCTCCTGCAGTTCTTTTTGCTGACCCCTATTTAGTTTCACTTCATCGTATTCGCCTTTGTTCACATAAATTGAACTATGCCTTGTCTCAATTGAATGCCCGGTCGATCTTGCTGGGAATGTGAATGCCTTGGATTTCAACTGCGGCTTGTGTTC
Source organism: Stegophilus panzeri (assembly GCA_024331685.1). NCBI lineage: Eukaryota > Metazoa > Chordata > Actinopteri > Siluriformes > Trichomycteridae > Stegophilus > Stegophilus panzeri. Next base: position 11,765,384 of record JANDJT010000060.1, on the reverse strand, counting down.
ACATTAACCCCTTCACAATTAATTACATGTACAAAACATGAAGTTATAAAAGCACGAATACCAGACGTGATATGATTGTAATATCCACTCAGCTTTTTTTTGTGCTCACATTTACCTGCTGTGTTTTTTAAATAATATGTTCTATCGTCTGTTTCAGATTACAGTATACTTAGGGAAAAGGGATTTCGTGGATCATTTAGATCAGGTGGATCCTGTAGGTGAGTTGACTCCACATCTGGAATTCCGACTGACTTAAACTTGCATCTTTGTGAGGAAAATTCCACTCGGATAACCAGTCTTCCGATGACTTTCTTTACAGATGGAGTCATACTGGTAGACCCTGAATACCTCAAAGACAGAAAAGGTAACCTAGCATGTCCGATTACATTAAATCTGATTAAGCGGTCACTAAAAGAAGAGCAGCACTGCAGTCGCATCTGATTTTTCTCTCCGCTAGTGTTTGTGACGTTAACCTGTGCCTTCCGTTATGGACGGGAGGACCTGGACGTTCTCGGACTTTCCTTCCGGAAAGATCTTTACATATCCACGTTTCAAGCATTCCCACCTATAGCGGAGGAGCGCAAGCCCAACAGTCGTCTTCAGGAGAGACTCCTGAAGAAACTGGGCCAGCAGGCTCATCCTTTTCACTTTACTGTAAGTGACGGGACTCTGTTATTCCTGATATAACATACAGTGGGGTCCAAAAGTCTGAGACAACTAGTGAAAATGCTTACTGCTATTTTGCATTCTTATTGAATGCAATAATTTTCAATACAACTTATATGCATTGACAACAACTTGAGTGAAAGAGTCTTTGAAATATTTCAGAGTTTCTTAGTATGGGGTACGTCCCCTTTTTGCTTTAATGACAGTGCGTGCTCGAGCTGGCATGGACTTCACGCGTTATGATCCATTTTAGATCAAAATCATTGGCGTGTCGTCTGAACACATGTGATTGGACATGAGGACGTGATTAGACTTGAGGAAAATCTGACCTGTACAATATCATGGTCAGTATCACACATTTGCGTACATTTAAATAGTGGCCTAGAAGTAGTGCAGAATATTAAATATTATATAGATATTGAGAATTTATTTATTTTAATATTAACATATTGTTTTATTTCCAATTTTAAATGGGGAAAAACAATAATGAGTCTTTATTGGTCTCACACACACACACACACTACAGCACTCCAGGAAGCTGGGGTCAGCCATGATACAGCATCCCTGGAGCAGAGAGGGTTAAGGGCCCAACAGCTTGGTAGCTCCGGGGCTTGAACCCCCGACCTTCCAATCAGTAACCCACAGCCTTAACCGCTAAGCCACCACTGTCCCAGAGCTCCAATCCCAGAGCTCCAATCCCGTGTCTGACTTTTGGACCCCACTGTGTATTTGTTGGGTGTTCTGTGTATGTAAAATTTAGGCACTTTAGGCACTTACTTTCAGAAGTAAAACTAGTCTTTATAAAACATGGTACATGTTAGCTGTTGATCTGTTTCAGATTCCTCAAAACTTGCCGTGTTCAGTTACCCTGCAGCCTGGTCCTGAGGACACTGGAAAGGTAAACCCAAACACTCCCCCCCACCATTTTCACAAATGTTCGGTTTTTGACCCCACTTTCAGTTCTTCTTTGGCTCGAGTGCTGCCACTTCATTAATGTCTCTTTCTGTGCTGCACAGGCCTGTGGGGTAGATTATGAGATAAGAGCGTTCTGTGCCAGGTCTGTGGAGGAGAAGATTCATAAACGGTAAGCCAGTTGCGCTTTCTCCTTCATGACTCAGCACTTTATATGCCTGCACAAATTAAATTATATTGGCCTATAGGGGCACGACTGATTTCTCAACATATCCATTTAATCTTAGCTTGTACTAAAAGTCTGGGTTTTCTTTTTTTTGTTGTTGTTTTATGTTTAGAAATTCTGTCCGATTAGTGATTCGTAAAGTGCAGTATGCTCCCGAGAAGCCCGGTCCTCAGCCGATGGTGGAGACAACACGGAGCTTCCTGATGTCTGACCGCTCTCTGCATCTAGAGGCATCTCTAGATAAAGAGGTGACTACCATACTGCCCTGTTAAAGCAAAATCCATTTGTTGTTTTTCGCCTTGCTATTATTTCTCAGCCCTCTGTTTAATGGTACAGGAAGTAAGATTTTGGAATTTCGCTCTCTCTCTCTCTATTAGAAGAAAGAAAAAAAAAAAAAAAAGCTATCGCAAGTTACTTGTGAATCTCAGGCTGAAATCGCACTCATTTAGGTAGAACTCAAGGCTGTATTATTATTATTATTATTATTATTATTATTATTATTATTACTTGTGATTGCACAGTGTTACAGAGGTGTTATGAGAATAAAATTATTTTATTGTGCAAATCTGTATGTTATTGAGTTGCACGTGAAAGAGCAAAACCGCTCAACAAGAGCTTGTCTTTTGTAGAAAAATAGCTATCATTGTAACTACCTGATCAAGCAGCACTGCCCCTGCACCGCTGACCTGTCACAGTATAACTATGCTCATTTTGCAAGCTCAGAAACCCTCACATCACTTGCTAAAATATAAGGTCTGGGAGAATGTAGGCGTTTTCTCCAAGGTTCTGCAAGGGCTATTGGGTGCCGCTAGCGTGCTTATTCTTGCTGTCTAGCTAAAGTATAGCTATACAAAACTGAAAAGATACAGGTAAGACAAATCAAAGTGCTCGGCTCACTAATTCTTGGCCCATATAACCATATAACCTCCTGTTAGCGACTCACGTGTTCTGTAACGCAACAACTTCTCATTTGGAAGCTGAGTAGAAACTACACGATGAAGATAAATCGGCTGACTGTTATCACTCACTAGTGAAAAGAGAACAATTTGGTGGGAAGCTGGTGAATGATATATAATACTTTAATAGTGTAATACCAGACACCTTCCCTCTCTCACATCCATTTCTTTACACTCTGATGGTTTCTCATTCTCTCCATCCTGCCAGCTCCTGGCAGTCATCATGTAGTTGGGCTTCTTTCATGCCCTTTTTTTTTTTTTTTTTTTTTTTGTCCTCCAATTCAGTA
>JANDJT010000060.1:11748388-11760874 GCA_024331685.1 Stegophilus panzeri | reverse complement strand
TGAAAGCAGCGGTCTGTTTATTTAAATGTGAAAGTGCAATAAAAATATGTTGTCCCTAAAATCAATGAATAATTGTGGTGATAAAATCGAGATCTCAATATTGATCAAAATAATCAGGATTATCATTTTGGCCATAATTGTGCAGCCCTAATTTTATAACGTCTTGTCGAGTGAGTGAGCAGACTAATTTTCTTCCTTTGTTCCTACTCTGTGCTCAGTGTTAAAGATGGATGTAATAAGGAGGTTCTCGGAGTTCTGGTGTCGTATCGAGTCAAAGTTAAGCTGGTCGTCTCCCGCGGAGGGTGAGTCACAGGTTTCTGAGAAACAGACCCTCTCTTCGATATGCAGTTATACTGTAGCGGGGTTCATTTGTATTCTGGTACTTATGCTCTCCACGGGATTTGGCTGTTGTTTACACTGTTACAATTGATGTGTCAGTAAGGTATGCTTTATAGTGCTCTGTATTTTAGATAAATGGTTCACAGCTTTGAACTTTTGTAGCTCGCAGCGCAGTGTTGTTTCTGTATTGACCCGCCATCACGTTCTTCCCGTACTGCTGTTAGATTTGATTTAAATGACTGTATATGAGACTGACGATGGCTGAAAAGCAAGGCTGTAGGGTTTTATTAGCCACATTTCCGCTGTTGGAACATTTTTGGTTTGCTCAAAGGCAAACCTCAGATAATCCCAGATAATGATGTACTGTTACCATTCTCTTTGTGAGATTTATTTATTTATTTATTTATTTATTTATTTTCTTCTTCCCCTGAAGAATTTTATACACGAGAGTGTATGTTCCAGCAGCGGGATGGCTGCTGATGCTCTCCCTTAACCTTTTTGCTTTCATTAAGTCATTTGTGCTTTCACATCATTCCGTTCTCTGCTGGTGTTTCATCTTATTCTCTGTGTATCTGTTTCCCTCCATCTGTCTGTTAACCCTCCTGCGTTGCGTCAGACTTTTAAGCAGCTTACTGGAGAGGTAAATATACACTGTGCATCACTGTGGCTTCTTGATTTGCCTGTCCAGGTTTGCAGTGAAGCTTGCTCTATCTGCTACTCATCTGTTTTTCTCTTGTTGTGAAGTAACCGAATGATACCTATATGTACAGAATGCCTGTGTTAATTTTTTTTTTTATTATTGCACTAAATGCAAATCGAATCTTCAAGCAGTATAACCACCGTGTCTTTTTCCTCCCGCAGAGACGTCTCGGTCGAGCTGCCGTTTGTCTTAATGCATCCTAAACCCATAGATGTTCCCACTTCTCGACCAGCCTCAGGTACCTGCCGTACTTTAGCATTGATTACACAGGACTCGTTCATTTCGACACAGCTAGGCTTAGGCTTCTTAGGCTTATTCCTACACGAAAAGTGCACTGGATGATGGTATGCTGGTGTGCGATTATACTGTGACGCAGATACATCGTACAACATTGACCTATGTAACACAGCAAGTACAAAACGCCTGAGCTACACACTAGAAGATAATCAGGGCGTTATCTGAAAGTGCATGGTATGTAAAACCCAGTCTCGACCCCCTCAGATCAACTCTGAGTCAAGTCGTGGCCTCTTCAGTCTAAAATGACGTTAAATATTAATCTTCGGCATTTATAAATCAACGTCCTTTAGTGTGTGGGAACAGGCTGACTGTCTAGTGTGAAAACACAATCTCGATGTGGTTCGTGAATGGCCGAGCTGTACCGTCCATCAAGCATGTGTGTTTTGATCCGAACACACGTTCCCGCACAAGTAATTCTGCGGGGAACCATGTTTCTAACGGACCTCGGTTCCACATGGACATTCTTGCTGTGGTCGCTGGGACTATGGTTGCTGCTATGGCCTTAGGTCTGCAATTACCACATACAATTTTGCACTCGAGTCTCCTTTAGTGAACAGTGGATTAGTTCAACAAAACAGACTTCATATAAAAACCATAGTGTGAAAGTAAAGGGAAGTGTATCATCCTTTGTTATCCAGATGAGGATGGGATCCCTTCTGAGTCTGGTTCCTCTCAAGGTTTCTTCCTCTTAACATCTTAGGGAGTTTTTTCTCACCACCGGCTTGCTCATTAGGGATAAATTCACACACTTAAAATCTGTATCCTGTGTTTATATGCTTCTGTAAAGCTGCTTTGAGACACTGTCCATTGTTAAAAGTGCTGTACAAATGAAATTGAATTGAATTGAACTACAGTGTCATGAATATTATATAATATTTTTTTAACAGCTGTACCAGAGGCAGACCCTCCTATCGACACCAACCTCATAGAGTTTGACACAAAGTAAGTTTGTGATTATTTGTGAATTTATCCGTATATATTTTTTTCTCCATGCAAGAATGTGTATATATAAATGTGTAGTTTTGCCCATCTGGAGTGTCCTTTCATTCTTTCCCTTCTGATAGTAGCTTCACCCAGGACGACGACCTGGTGTTTGAAGATTTTGCTCGTCTGCGGTTAAAAGGGACCACTGACGACAAGGATGAGGACTGCTGAGCCTTCTTTCCTTCTTTCCTCCCTCCCTTTTCTACCCACACAGCCCAGAAACTTACAGCATGAAGTAAAATCACCGACTAATTTACTCAAAATGAACAATCTTTCATAACGGATCTCCTTCCTGGTCGTCTTATTGTTCCTTTTGATGATGCAGTGTTTTGTCAACATTTGGAAAATGCTAAAAGGTTCATTTAAGGAAAGGTGCTGTAGTTTAAAGAGTATTGAACAAAGAGAGAAAGAGAGAGAATTAACCACCTTTTCTTATGAATAAACAATGAGCTCATGTGATTCTTGTGCCAAACCTCGATGTAGGAAATCTAGATGCCGCACTACATGGATACGTCAGCGATTGCAATCTAGGGAGAGCTGCAGGTCTGTGTTCATTCTCAATAAATTATCTCCGTGACAGACGTCATACATTTCTACACGCTTCAGGTAACGTAAGTATACCTGCTCTGCCGATTCATTCGATTAAGCCTAACTGCTGAGAAGCTTCTGCACAGCAGTGGGATGTCTGCTAATATGCATTTGGACAGAAATATTCGTAATGTGTGATAAGACGGGTCAGTCTTGAGTAAGCGTTTTATTGGTATCGATGCATTTATATCTATTTCACAATGATGAAAATAAAAGCCTAATAATAATAATAAGAATAGATATCTGAAGATTATTTTTCATTAATGAAACATGAATCCAGGAACAAGATGACCAGAATACACAAAGTATAAGCTTCATGTAGACATGGCTTAACAAACATGTTCATCACAGGGTAGCACAGTGGCGCAGAGGATAGCTCCATGTCCAATCCTGATCTCGTGTTACTGTCTGGGCAGAGTTTCGCACGTTCTCCCCGTGCTCACATGGGTTTCCTCACACCTCCCAAAAAATATAGGAGGTTTGAATGTGTGTGTGTGTGTGTGTGCACGCACAGTAAGTAAGTAAGTAAATTTTATTTATAAAGCACATTTAACACAGCGAAGCTGACCAAAGTGCTGAACAGAGTAAAGAAAAGTACAATAGCAAACAGAATAAAACCAAATAAAGACAGACAATAGTAAAAAAAAAAAAGATTAAAATGCCTGGGAGAAGAGATGTTTTCAGCCTCTTTTTAAAAGTGGTAATTGAAGGTGCAAGGCGGATGTTCAGTGGCAATTGATTCCATAAGCGGGGGGCAGCAACTGAAAAAGCTCTATGTACATGGTGCCCTGTGGTGTGTTCAGGGTGTGTTCCCGGGATAGGCTCCAGATCCACCACAGCCCTGACAGAATAAAACCGTTACAGAAGACGAATTAATATTTATCGTCAATTGAACAAGTAATACGTAAGTCATGACGTATGCTAAACAGCCTACTTAACTAAACACTTCTTCAGAAATCCAACAGCAAAACTTAGCATACTGTTGTGCACACGCACTACCAGCCATTAACGTTAAGGAATAAATTAGGCAGTTAGGGAAGCTCTTACCCATTAAACAGTAAACCCACCTCAAAGTTCTTCATAAAATGAAAACACAACGAATCCGTGTTCTCTTGCTTTGAGCTGGCAGTGATTGTTGTATCTTGCTGTAGTGTGCTGATTCAGTAGAGTCAACCTTGTCTGTTTTCAGCCTAATGTGGCATCTAGGTGTCCTACATGGTGCCAATCATGATTCGAGGTTAAAAACAAACAAAAAAAAATGTATATGGATTTGGAAAGAAAATCCAAATTGTGGGAACTTCTGTTTTGTTGTTCTGTGATATCTTGAAGTTGATTTTGAAATGCCTTTTTAGCTTCATTTCTACAGTGTGTTTTGACATTAGTAAATGAGTGTTAATAATCTTAATTATTATGAGTTATAACACAAACATGATGAAGAAATAACCATATTGGGAATCCCAGGCGAAGCACTGTCACACACAACCTCTTTACCGTGCATCATGTTTTACAAAGTGTTCATTAGCTAACTGTTAAGCAGTTGAACATGATTAATACTAATAGGATGTTTTGTTTGTGTTGTCCATGGCATACTGTGTCCAACCCTCAGGTACACTGGCTCATTCCTTCTTTATTCACGGTGACGGAATCGGTGCTGATATGGAGTGTGCTTCAGTCGAGCCGTAATGGCCGTCTGCACATCGGAAAGGCGTTTACATTTACCATACAGCACCTTCATGTGTAAATAAACATGCTACTTTTGAACAAAGTCATCAGGTCTCAGATGGGGGGAAAAAGAGGAGTATAATTATCTTCATGTTAATACAAGTTTAATAACTGTGACATGTCATTGTTTTCCATTTACTTTTTTTTTATTTCAGAATTTATTTAATTTTTTAAATAAAATATAAAATGCCAAACCGTGTTTCAATCATTGAATTAAATATACACTCACTGTGCACTTTAATAGGAACACCTGTATACCTGCTCATTTATGCAGTGATCCAATCAGCCAATCATGTGGCACCAGCACAATGCATAAAGTCATGCAGATACAGGTCAAAAGCTTCAGTTAATGTTCACATCAGACATCAGAATAAAGGAAAACCATGTGATCTCTGGGACTTTAACCTTGGCATGGTTGTTGGTACCAGATGGACTGGTTTGAGTATTTCAGAAACTGCTGAACTCCTGGGATTTTCACACACAACAGACTCCAGAGTTTACACAGAACGGTGCAGAAAACATAAAACATTGAGTGAGCGACAGTTCTGTGGATGGAAACCTTGTTGATAAGAGGGGTCAGAGGAAAATGGCTATAGAAAGGATATAGCAACTCATATAATCACTGTTTACAACCGTGATGAGCAGAAAAGCATCCCAGCATGCACAAAACATTGAACCTGGGCTAGAACAGCTAAAGACCACGTTGGGTTCCACTCCTGTCAGCTAAGTACAGGAATCTGAGGCCATCATGGGCACAGGATCATCGCAACTGGACACTTGAAGATTAGAAATAAAGATCACCTGGTCTTTTTCCAGTCTTCAACTGTCCAGGGTGGAACCTGATGAGGTCATCTGCTGTTGTAGCCAATCTGGCACCAGCAAACATACCACAGTTAAATTCACACAGATCTCACCTTTTCTCCATTCTGATGTTTGATGTGAACATTAACTGAAGCTCTTGACCTGTATATGCATGTGTCGCTACTACATAATTGGCTTAGATCAGATGACTGCATAAATAAGCAGGTGTGCAGGTGTTCCTATTAAAAGTGGACTGTGAGTGTATATATAATGTAGCAATGCAATTCAAAACATTTTATAAAGTTTATTATGCATACTGGCTTGAAATTCACATTAAAATGATAATAATAATAATAATAATAAACATTTTTTTAAATATATATTTTATACAGTTAACCTTTAGTAAAAGTAAATCGGTGAAGTATTTAGTCCTGCTTGGTGGATGGTTGATCAGCTGAATCTCTTTGGATAACTCGGCTGTTAGTAGTTGGCCGTGTTTGCCGACGAGGCCCCGAATACAGACGCCTGTTCAGTCGACCAGCGTAACTGTTCCACCTATCGGGAGGAGCAAAATCAAGATGTTTAGTATCGGCAACATATCGGCAATTGTTTTCCATATTAAGATGACATTATGGTTCATTTTTATGTAAATAACGTAGTATTCATTTAATTATCCAGCCTGTAGTAATTCTTTTTATACCACAGCGCTGTTCTTGACAAATTATTGATTCTGATTGGTCAGAAAGGTGTTGATTAATTTTCTCTAACAAATCACGTTTATATTAATGCACTCATTGTAATATGCTTTCATTTACATAGTAACAGCTAGTCCTATTCGATGTGAATATCCATGGCTCCATGTAATCTAAGTCTCATAAGAAACAGATTAAAAATGTATAATCATTAATGTAGTGAAGGAGATGTTTAACATTCATAGAAGGAGTCTACAGTGTTAGTGCTTTCCACCACATGAAAGAGGACTTCTAGGTTTCTCTGTAACATGTCATGCTGCATTTTTCATCATATTAACCTCAACAGCTGCTATAACATAAATAATTACAGGAACCGACTTGTTTCGTGGATGTTCCACAACATTAAATGTAACTCAAAAAAAAAAATTATATATAATATATATATATATATATATATATATCGTTAATAAATTAAACATTGCAATCAATGGGAAACTGCTGTGGTATAAAAGAAACAGAGCACATTGGGGCATGCTATTATTGCAAAATAATCAGCTTTGGAGTGGTAATCACATCACCCTTTTGTGTTATTTTCCTATAACAGCATGTTACATTGTGTTTAATTCCTTATTTGACTTTTTAAAGTACAAAAATGTATAAACTGGTCTACAAATTAAACCATATACATTTTAGAATTAGCGGCATGCTGGATATTTATAGACTTGAGTCCCCTATCCATCCATTTGCTATACCGCTTATCCTATACAGGGTCGCAGGGGAGCCTGGAGACTATCCCAGGGAACTTGGGGCACTCCCTTGACAGGGTGCCAACCTATCACAGGGCAGAATCGCACACACATTTTACACACATGCACACACACACACACTATGGACAATTTGGAAATGCATGTCATTGGACTGAGGGAGGGAACCATGGATTTGGGGAGTCCAGTCCACTGCACTGGGGGATAGAACCATAGACTGGGGGAGTCCAGTCCATTTGACCGGGCGAAGAAACCAGAGTACCCAGAGAAAACCCCTGGAGCAAACTCCGAGCACACAGGGCGGAGGTGGGATTTGAACCCCCAACCCTGGAGATGCGAGGCAAACTTGCTAACCTCTAAGCCGCCATGCCTTGAGTCCCCTAGCATAATTTATTTAAAATATACAATATAACCTTCCTAAACCTTCCCAAATCTCGAGGACAAAGATGGCTAATTATGAAAAGCCTCCCTGCCCGACAAAGACCCTTTCTGACCTAGACTGTGGGAAATGTCTACAATTCGAAATTTTAGTACAATTTCCAAAATAGCACATTCACTTTTCCAGTGCAGCATTGTGCTTATTAATTCGCTCTGCCTCCTCTCTTTTCTCCTCCAACCAGCGTTCCAGCAGCTCCTCTTTCTCCTGACGTACAAGTACCAGCTCCTCCCTCAGTGTCCTCTGCTCCGATTGCAACGTGGCCAACTGCTTTGACCGACACTCCAATTTATACTCGTACTCGGACAGCTCATTTTTGAGACAGCACGCTCCTCTGGCCAAGAGAACAGCTTCAGTGCGGTAGCGGCTTACTCTAGAACACAAAGATGCAACATTTAACGTACATAAAATCACCAGAATGCATCATTTCGGAAGCTGTATTGGGAAGATCACTTACTGTGAGTGACAGTACTGCAGCTCTGCTTCCTTCAGGTAAAGGTCACTGGTCAGGTCTGAGACTTTCTGGGCAAGCTGGAGAAGAAATATAATTTACTTCCAGCTGAAATTCCCTGCGGTATACAAAGCCAACAACAATCTCATTCCTTTCTAAATGTATTCCCATTGCTTACCCTACCAACCCACTGCACTGTCAGATCCTCCTCTATAGACTTGCTTATTATCTTTCAGTCCAAACTCCATAGCATTGAATGCCAGCATAGCATTTTCCACAACTTAAAATATTCTTAACCCGTAACCTTTGTCTCCTCTCCTGCAAAAAGTTTGTCTTCCTATTTAAGTTCATGTCTATAATGTGTGTATGTCTCACTGCTTATCTGTGTACGTTATACAGTCATGTGAAAAAAATAAGTACACCCAATGGAATTGTTTAAAAAAAAAAAAAAACATATTTGGACAAACAAACATTTGATCCTCTTTGAAACAGTGCCTATTAACAGTTGATACACTCTATGAAATGACATAAAATTGACAGTTTGTAGTAATTTTCACAATTAAAATTAACAAAAAAAAACGATCAGTCACATGGAAAAAGTAAGTACACCCCTTCACTTATAACACCTTCAAATCCATAAAATTAGAATCAGGTGTTCAAGATTGGGTGCCAGTGATTAGGACCTGCTTAGGGAGTGCAGGTGGAACCTGTCTTATTTTTACCCCTCTCATATCTAGGGTCTGGGGTTACCTTTGTTATTGAGGTGTGTGGTGTCATCATGCTAAAGAGTTCTGTAAGGCCTTCAGAAAAAAGGTTGTGGGTGCCTATTAATCTGGCAAGGGATTTAAAAAGATCTCCAAATTATTTGAAATACATCAGTCCATTGTAAGGAAGATCATCTATCATCTCTTTTAAACGACTGCCAATTTGTCCAGGACCAGCCATCCCAGCAAATTCAGCCCAAGAGCAGTTGGGGTGTTTTCCCACAGTAACAGCAGACCAAAGACACCTTTTCAGGAGAAGCACAGCATACCGTCTGTGAAGCACGGTGGTGGAAATGTTATGGTTTTGGGTTGCTTCACTTCCTCAGTGACTAGACAGTTTGCATCCATTAATTCAGCTGTGAATTCTGAATCATATCAGATAATGCTTGGAGATAATGTGAGGCCATCTGTCCAAAAGCTGCAATTGAACGAAAAGTGGACCTTCCAACAGAATAACGATCCTAAGCACACTAGTAAATCCACCAAGGAATGGCTCAAAAAGAAGAAATGGAGTGTTATGGAATGTCCTAGTCAAAGCCCAGATTTGAATCCCAGTGACATGTGGGGGGATTTGAAATGGGCAGTACATGCAAGAAAACCCTCAAACATCTTGCAACTGAAAGACTATTGCCAGGAAGAGTGGTCAAAAATTCCAGCAAGCCTGGTGGGCAATTATGAAAAACGTTATATCTGCTAAAGGGGTCGTGAGTTCAAACACCAGCAACAGCAAGCTGCCACTGCTGGGCCCTTGAGCAAGGCCCTTAACCCTCTCTGCTCCAGGGGCGCTGTATCATGGCTAACCCCACACTCTGACCCCAACTTCCAACATGCTGGGGTATGCAAAGAAAAGAATTTCACGGTGCTGTAATGTATATGCGACCAATAAAGACTAATTATCATTATAAACAGTCTATGGACTCAGACACAGTGGAGTTAGGCTACACTTTTGTCTTTTGATGTTAAAAAACAAAACAAAAAACAAACAAACAAAAAACTTTATTTCTAAAGCAGTATAAAGTTTGTATATTAAACAAAGTTTGTACTTTTTTTTTTTTTTTTTTTTTTTACAAAAATATACCTTTTGCCTGACTTGTTCTTCCTCTTTGAGCTGCAGATAGAGTTTCAGTGGGTTTTTCTCCTCAACTGGGCATTGCAATACTCCATTTGTATTTGGACTCCAGGAACAAAACATTAAGATATATCAGACTGGACACTAGCCCACATGTTACAACATTATATCTGACATTATATTATTTTAAATAATTAAATAAATTAATACCTTGGTTCAGCCTTACCTCTGTATTCTGTCTATCTCCAAATCCTCCCATACACCCATGTGGAGACTTAACATTTCTTCTAATCTAGACACTGGGCATTAGTCAGAAACTTTCTTAATTTTTTTTGTAAGAAAACATTTTATAGAAATAAAGATAAAAACTGATCATACTGACTTTTAGTGAAGAGTCCAGAGAAGGGATCTTTCTGTAAGCAGTCTCTGTGGATCAGTGCAGCTCGCACGTGACTTTTCCATGCCTCCATAATCCGGCTTCACACTAACAACACACTTATATCATAGAAAACAAAATGATAATATCATTAAAGTCTTTCTGATCCTTTTCTGCAGTACGTCGGACCTGTACGCGGTGTATTTTCTTGTTCTTTCTTGTAAAACTCCAGGTACAGGTCTGGTTTAAAAGAGTACGGCTCAGTCCATCCTTCCTGCCTCTCAGTACATTAAGCACTGGAGAGCTTTCGCGTTTTCTTTTAACTGAAGTTTGTCCTACTCGGCTTGCCGTCCCTCGAGTAAAAGCTTTGTGTTTGTTGCTTTGAATGCTTTTTAAATTCTTATTATTTATTTATTTTAAGTATTTGATAGCCTTTTATATCAGATAAAACTAGTTTAACGTCATTCTAAAGTAGAAGTAAGTGAGCTGTAATATTTTTGTTACTGTGGTGTGTTTACTGGAATCTAATGCGCTTGAAGGTAAACGCGGGTTTTGCTATAATCATGTCTGTTCTCCTGTAGATGCGACACTAAAGAGCTGCAAAATGGCAAATGACAGGTTACGGGCTCTGGAGGATGTGGAAAAGGAGATCGCTGTCGTACTTCAGTGTGCAGGTTTCTGTCAACTCCATGTCTGATATTTTGTTGAAACTTCGGCTAGCTTCTAGCAGCGTGAACTTCCTCTAGCCTAGCCACGAGAAGCTCTATAATCACACATCCTTAATACTGTTCATACCACAGTGCTGGTGAATTCTCCATTCTGATCTGATCTGATCTGATTGCTGTTGAATACTCCATTCTGATTGGTCAGAAGGTGTTAATTAATTTTCTTTACCAGCAGCTCTGATTGTAGTGCCTTCTGTAAAACAAATCTCAGGTTTATATATGAATGTGCTCTAACACCTTATCATAACTTACAGAGGGGACTTGTATATTCAGATAAAACAGTCTGCAATTCATGTGTGTCGAACACGAGTACAGTTAAAAGGTCTCATTTTCATCACTGCGAAACAGAGATTTTATGCAATTGCAATTTTTCCAATTCAAGTAATTTTCCGCAAAAAAAACCCCCTCCAAGTTGCATTGCAAATTTTTTTACGAAAAAGCCGCAGAATCAAAAATCGAGCATTTTTGGCCGCAACAATCACCAAAAAAAAACAAAAAAAAAAACCTCCCCGGAATCCTGTACGGACTGCTGATCTAGAGCTGAGACAAATAGTTTCATAAGGCCTGATTTGATGTGCAGTGGTGGCATCAGCACCTTCCACCATTTCGAAGTCTCCAATGACCTCCCAGCCGTACTCATCGTAGTTCAAGTCATCCAGCAATGTCTTGATGCTGTTGCAATGCTCTTTGAGGTAGAAGAGTGAAGAGATGTGGCACTGCACGGCTTTATGGCTCCTGGATGAGCTGTCAATGAAGAGTCACCACTCATTCAGGCTACAGGCGATTCTGATTGCTCGAACAGACTGGCCATGTTGTGCCAAGAGCAGGGCCTGAATAAATAAATCAAATTAGCCCATTTTCTGGTACATTTCAAAATACCACTGACCTTAAAAGCAAAGTTTGAGGAGATTAACAGCCATTTTTTTTCTAATTGCATAAGCAACACTTATTATCCAGGAACAAAAATGGTTACATTGTGTAATACATTACTCATTTACATAGTTTTTGCAATAATATAATGTTTATTATTTAATATCCATTTAAAAACACAAGACTAAATTAATCTTTTAGCCAAAAACAGTCACAATGTCTGTAATAAATCAGCTATATACAAGAGGTCACCTTCATATGTCTGTGTAGTGACAGGTTGTGTGTGTATGTAACAAACGTGTGTAGATGCTGGTTCAAACACCACCACTGCTTCTGTTGGGGTTGAGCGAGGTCCTTTAACCTAAATGTCCATGACTTCATACTATAATAACAGTCACTTTAGATAATGGCATCTGCTGAATGATTAACAGCTTATACTTTCTGGTTCTCCTCGCTTTTCATTGAAGCTACCCCAGACATACTAAAACCTACCCAGCATCTCCACTCTGGTCATAAAGCTCATCTTGTGCTGAGGCTACATTAACAATGTAAAGCGCCTTTCTACTGACAACCAGCCTGCTTGGTACAAAGGAAGCAGTCAAGCTCTGCTGCTGTTTCCTGAAGGTTTATGATGCACATTTACAACTGCATCAGGATTCACATCTACAGGATCTACACTAGGTGCACTGATGCATTGGGGATCAAATCCAGGAACTTTTTTCCTTTAAGAAAACAGTGCTACACACAGACACACTATGACAGTAGTGGTGGTAATGAAGGTGTACCTGTGAAAAGGTGAGGAAATTTGATGGGTAGAATCACGGCTTCCTTCAGCGCTTCTTTAGCTCCTTCTAACCCAGCGACATCATTCCAACTCACATTGGGCTTCTCCATCACTATTGCACCTG
>JANDJT010000060.1:11717470-11740446 GCA_024331685.1 Stegophilus panzeri | reverse complement strand
TACAGACATTGCAGTTTATTGCTCTGGCCACATCTGTAGTCCTCATGCCTCCCTGCAGCAGGTCTATGGCATGGTCACGCAGGTGAGCAGGAACCCTAGACATCTTTCTTCTGGTGTTTTTCAGAGTCAGTAGAAAGGTGTCTTTAGTGTCCAAAGTTATTGTAACCGTGACCTTAATTACCTACCACCTGTAAACTATTCGTGTCTTAAGGACTGTTCCACAGGTGCATATGCAGTAATTGTTTACAGTTCATTGAACAAGCATGAAAAACCTTGTTTTGTCAAATTATGGAACTTTGAGTTCAAGATTTGCTGTCTCCACTCTCTATTCATCCAAACAAACAAAAACAGACATCCAAACATCAAAACAAACATCCAAACATGCATTCAAACATCTCTGAAAAATGGTGAGAAAAGAAGCCCTTACGCTTTGGTTTTTAAGAGATAAGCGAAACCTGACCGTTTTGAGTTTGATAAAAAATTTCCCCTATTAAACAACATTGTAACAGCACTAGCAATGTCATCCTGTGATGCCAGAGCAGCACACATCCACTAACGTCTCACAGAAATAATGAAAATACATCACCAACCAACAAATTAACATCCAGTTTCACTGAACACATCACAGATATTTCAATATAAACATATTTAATGTTTCAGGGTGGACTTTTCTTTTATTCTGCCAGTGCACTGAAGAGTTGTTTGCAGGTATTGGTCTGGGTAATACATCGATTGCTGCTTATTCCCTGTTTCAACACTTCTCTCTAGAGCCAAATGGACAGAGACTGAAATCGAGATGCTGCGTTCAGCTGTGAGCCGCTTTGGTGATGATTTGAACAATATCAGCTCTGTCATTAAAGAACGTACAGTGTAAGTTTTAACCCACTGATTGTCGGTTCTGTCGGCAGCCATATTATTTCTTATTGGTTTACAATACATATTTATTTATTAATTTGTTTTAATTATAACACAGCACTGAATTCTCAGTTCTGATTCAGAAGGTGTTGATGAATTGTCTAGAACAGCAGCTCTGACCGTAGTGCCGGCTGCGAAGCAAATCGTTTGTATAGTAACGACTTCAACATAAACAGATTAAAACAGATTATTTAACGTTTCTGGAAGGAGTCTCCAGTGTCAGTGCTTCGTATCAGTCAGAGGTAAAGCTGTAGCTTTCCTGTAGTCATATTCAACCTATAACTACAAACAGATAAATGATAATGAGTCTTTATTAATCACATATACATTAGAGCACAGTGAAATTCTTTTCTTCGCATACCCCAGCATGTCAGGAAGCTGGGGTCAGAGCGCAGGGTCAGCCATGATACAGCGTCCCTGGAGCAGAGAGGGTTAAGGGCCTTGCTCAAGGGCCCAACAGTGGCAGCTTGGCAGTGCTGGGGCTTGAACCCCAGACCTTCGGATCAGTAACCCAGAGCCTTAACCGCTAAGCCACCACTGCCAAAAACGTATGATGTGTCGCTCTTTAATAAAAATAAGATGTTAGTGTTGGCTGTGGTATAAAAGGAATAAAACACTTTTTGTAATACAATAATATTTTGAGCTGGGGGCAGTAACTTGTGTTTTGTTCTTTACATTATGGCCTGGGTAAACAGCATCAATGAGCCTCATTAACACATGACATCGTAACAAAAATGACTCTTGCTCAACTGCTGATGCATTTTAATCTATTGCTCTGTCAGTGCCCAGATTAAGACCACAGTAAAGAGGAAGCTCTATGAAGACAACAGAGTCCCACTCTCATCAGAGCCACCCCAAAAGACTGTGAAGAAAACCACCGTTGCCATGGCAGCGACTCCAGCAACCATGGCTCCAAACTCAAAAGTTGTGACAGCAGGATTGCAGCGTGCTGCTTCTTCTTCTTTGCCACACACAATTAAAAAGCCAAAAACTGCAGGTGACGAGTGTAAAAAGAACCTGAAGCACACTGACTTCTTTTACATGCACATCAAATTCCGTTTAAGGTCTATATTCGGGTTGCAGCCATATTCTGAATACGATGTTTATATGCTTACAGGCATCGGAATATACCTGTATACAGTACATGGTTGTTGTAAGTATACCTGAGTTGCCATTCCTAAATACCTAGCCTATAGCTAAGCATCTGTTAGCACTCCCAATTCCTTGCGGAATGAGCATGCGCATATATCTGCTTTCAGTGGATTTTCTGAATAAGGTGTTTACATGCAACAACTTTCATAGTCCAGGGGTGGGAATCAGAGTATTGTCTTAATCTGAATCGGGCAATCGGATTGCGGTGTTTACACGACTCAATACTAATTCGCATATTGCCAAAATCTGATTAATATCGGAATATTGATGTGCATGTAAACGTAGTCATCGTTACAATTGAAGTGTCTTGATTCCTTGCCCAAAAAACCAGACTTAACTGAATGGTCCTTTGTATCAGATGTGACACTCAGCGCCCTGAATGACTCGGACGTCAACAGTGACTTAGTGGATATGGAAGGGTTAGGAGAGGGTTCTACCAAAAAACCCAACTTCGATCAAGGTAAGAGTAAGCCCTGTGTCCGTTTGATGGAACGGATAGAATTTTCTTATGATTGAATGATTATAAGTTGTGGTTGGTGTGAAATTCATTGCAGTGACTAAATAAATCATCTGCATGCTTTGTTTAAATGTAAATGGTGGTGTTGTAACACATTACATGTGTATGCCATTTACAGTGCCCTCCACTAATATTGGCACCCTTGGTAAATATGAGCAAAGAAGGCTGTGGAAAATTCTTTGTTTAACCTTTTGATAAAAAAAAATTCACAAAAATAATCTTCTCTCATGGATATCAAACAAATGTAAACAAAACACATGCTTATCCAAAAAATATATTGTTGTTAAATATAGGTGTGCAACAATAACTGGCACCCTCTTAGTCAATACTTTGTGCTACCTCCCTTTGCCAAGATAACAGCTCTGAGTCTTCTCCTATAATGCCTGATAAGTTTGGAGAATACATGGCAAGGGATCTGAGACCATTCCTCGATATAGAATCTCTCCAGATCTTTCACATTTCATGGTCCACACTGGTGGATTTCAGTTCACCCCACAGATTTTCTGTGGATTTTAAGTCAGGGGACTGGGATGTCCATGGCAGGACCTTGATTTTGTGATCAGTAAACCATTTTCGTGTTGATTTTGATGTATGTTTTGGATCATTGTCCTGCTGCAGAATCCAACCACGGCCCATTTTAAGCTTTCTGGCAGAGACAGTCAGGATTTCATTTAATATCTGTTGATATTTGATAGAGGCCATGATCCTAACAAAATGTCCAGGCCCTCTGGCAGAAAAACAGCCCCAAAATATTGAAAAGCCACCACCATATTTAACCGTGGGCATGAGGTACTTTTCCATATGGCTACCTCTCTGTGTGCACCAAAACCACCTCTGGTGTTTTATTTTGGTTTCATCTGACCATAGAACCCGATCCCATTTGAAGTTCCAGTAGTGTCTGGCAAACTGAAGACAGTTGAGTTTGATTTTTGGATGAGAGTAGAGTCTTTTTTCTTGAAACCCTTCCAAACAATTTGTGGTGATGTAGGTGACTTTGGATTGTAGTTCTGGAGACTCTTTGACCCCAAGACGAAAGGTATTTCAAGCTTTACACATGTCGGGTCTGATTTAAGAAGCTGAATATGAACAAAAATCATTCACAGGAGAATTTACAAAACAAATGTTGTATTAATGAAAATCCAGTTAGTATGTGCAATTTCACATATAACAAGACTCAGCAATGTAACCCTTGTTTTAGACTTGAAATTTTGTAACTGGCATGAGTTACTGCAATTTCATACACTGTGTCCGAAAGTTTGTAGACACCTGACCATACGAGGTTCTTCTTCTGTAGCATTCAGTTTCTCTTAACTGGAACTAAGAGGCCTAAACATATTCTAGCATGTGAGGACCATTAAGAATTGGTTTGCCAAGGTTGAAGAACTTGAGAGTCCTGCACAGATCCCTGACCTCAACCCCACTGAACACCTTTGGGATGAACTGGAATGCGACTGTGCCTCAGGCCTCCTCACCCAACATCAGTGCCTGACCTCACTAATGCTCTTGTGCCTGAATGAGCACAAATCCCCACAGCCACGCTCCAACATTTAGTGGAAAACCTTCCCAGAAGAGTAGAGGTTTATTATAACAGCAAAGGGCGAATAAATGTGGAATGGGATGCTCAAAAAGCACACATGGACGTGATAGTCAGGTGTCCATAAACTTTTCACCATATAGCGTATAAATTATGCACGTGAAGATGGAGAAAATCATTGTTATAGAAACGTTTGTAAATCTGGCAGGAAACTTTAGTTTGGTTTGGGCTATGAAAACATTTACACACAACTTTACTAAAAGAATGATAAATGAGGCCTACTGTCCCATGGAAACATTGAACTCTTTTCTTCCCCCTCACAGAGTGTCTGAGTTTGGACTCCAGCCTTATAATGAACTCCAGCGACCTGCCTCTACTTTCCCGGTGAAACACCTGAAGAACAATATGCCAATTTTGGTTTGTTCATGAACACTGGTTAAAGAAAACAGTGACAAACTAATCTCAAACTCTGTTTTAATTGTCTGATACAAGAGTGTTATTTTTGAATTTGCTAGATGTGTTAAGTTCGTGTAAGATGTATAAAGTCAAGACTTTGAACGCGTTAAAACATTTTCCATGGAGTGGTTCACATCACCGAGTAAAACTCCTACAGGTGCTCTAGTTTTGCTTTTGTATTATATTTTAAAATACTCTTTATTGTCAAAGAGGGATGTGACTGTACTCCCATAGACGTTTATCCATTGGGCACAATGTATAATCAAATAAAATAAACAATCTTAAATACAGTATCTTTATTTTCCTGATCGATATGTACAATGTAAAATACAAATTCAAAGGTGAACAGCATTTTGTATGTACTAGAAATGAGACATTACCAGGTACAGGATATGCTCAGAGGGAATGAATATACCTTTATATACCTCATTGCTTTATATTACAATTCATAAAAATACATCTTCCTCTTCGGTTTGTTGTGGCTACAACATATTTACATCTCAAACACAAGAGGCAAGAGTTGTGTGTGTGTTTTGTCTGTGTGTCCTTTTATAGAACGCACCATGTGCTTACAAATATTAAACCGACTCCCGGCCTCGTGTTCCAGCTTTGTAACAGTCACTGATTAACACTCGTCCTTCATTCTTTGTAAAGAAGACGTAGAAGATGCAGATAGCGAGCCTCCCGTTTTAAGTGAGAGAAATAAAAGACAAGACAAAAAAGTACAAACCGAAAGTAGAATAATAAAAAAAACTAATTTTTCAAGTGATGTCTGTACTTCAACCAAAAAAAAAAGAAAAAAAAATTACGTCCAAGTTACTGAAATGATTTCTAAACAAAACTGACAATTTGTGACTTTACATAAATAATACATTAACATTTAAATGATCAATATGTTCATTTAAGAAAGAAAAGAGAAGAAAAAAAGAGAGAAGCCACAGAATGTGGGAAAAATGATCGTGTCTTCTTTCCTATTCCGTGATGCACTTATCTATATTGCACAATTCTTTTCCAAGACTCAACTTAGATCCATTGGTATTAATTTAAACATGTACAACTGGAGACTTTGACAATATGTGCAAATGTCTTTGGAATTACTTTACAAGGCAGTTCATTGTACCAGCAATAAAGCTAAAAGAAAACGAGGAAAAGGCAAGAACGTTTAAAGAAATCTTTCTCTAAAGTTCCTTCTTATCTTTGCAAGGTCGAATAGATGCGGAAGTTGAAATATTTAGCTGCTGAGATGCTAGTCTGAAATATAACATGGTCAAATGGTGATGTTTTCTAGTCAGTATATGATGCACATGATCCAAAACAGTCCTGCTCAAAGACTGCTCTGGAACCATTAATGCACTTGTCAGCACAAAAAATAATAAAAAATCAGCAATACTGTACATCTGTTAGTCCGTTTATATATTTTTTTTTACAACAACCCTAGCAAAAACATGGAAATATGAATCATTTATGTAATGTAATTGAAACTTACATTAATAATGTTTAACACTGCACAAAAGGAAAAAAAGATCTATCAACCATGTCTTATTAGTGACATGCGATACAGTTTTACAGTCGGTCGGCTTGTGTAGCTTCATTTGTGTTCGTTTTCTTGACTACGAGCTTACGGTCACATGGGTGCTTTCGCAAGCCTGAAAAACAATATGGCAACGTTTTTTGCTAATAAAATGCTTGTGCCTGTTCTACGAAATGTGAACATTTTTTGGGCATATTTTATAAAAAGGGAATATTTGAAAAAACTGCTTCTGTTGTTCTTCCTCCATATTAAATATAAAACAAAAGGTGAAGGACAAGCTTTAGAGCAGGCTGGCGTCTGCTAGTCCAAGGGTTGTTGGAAGGTTTTAATAAAATAATAAAATGTGTAAAAACGACCCTTTAAAACATACACAGAGCATACATGAACACACTTGTGGCCTGAACAGTCTAGTGATCTAAGGATCTTTTCTTAATTTATATATGAGAGAGAGATATAGATATAATTATTTTTAAATACTTTTTGGAAGACCTCACTGTTTGTGGATGAGATTAGAAAAGAATGTTCTGAGCCTGTTTAAAAAAAAAAAAAAAAAAAAAAAAAAAAAAAACCCCAACTAAATCCAGGGAAGGCAAAACCTTGATGTGTATTTGCATGCTCACAGCCAATCCTTACGTGTAAATCGCAATCACTAAAACACTAGCGGCAACATGATAACTCCGTGTAAATCCTGACACTATTTCACAAAAATGCAAGGAAACCCTTGCCCTGGTGCAAATGAAGTATTATCAGATGATACTGGGCAGCACTAGCACTGCACTATTCCTGGCATCGACACAATTTCCATCTTCAGTCTTACAACATAAAACTTTCCTCAAAAGTTCCCACGGAAAGGTTTTTTTTTTCTTCTTCTGCAAATAACGTAAAACCGAATACGTTCGTCCTTAAAGCACCAAGTAGAGATGGAGGGCTGATCTCGGGACACGGTTCTGAACAAAAGTTCAGGATGTGATGAGTGTAAAGATGGAAATGTTGTCCTTACGAGTTGAACTGATGTGGTTATTAGATGCTGGGGTGTTGGGATGTAAACGGCGAGGGGGGAGAAAGCGAGAGCGCGATGTTCTGAGGGCTTGGACATACGGGTACAGCGCTTGA
This sequence comes from Stegophilus panzeri, assembly GCA_024331685.1. NCBI lineage: Eukaryota > Metazoa > Chordata > Actinopteri > Siluriformes > Trichomycteridae > Stegophilus > Stegophilus panzeri. The sequence continues at coordinate 11,733,228 of JANDJT010000060.1, read as the reverse complement.
GGGAGAGTCCATCGACTGGGAAACACTGCACAGAGAAGAAAAACTGTAAATTAACACTGCGGACAGAGAAGAGAGGAAATGAAACATGAGATCATTTCCAAAGCTGACCATTAGCACAACAGATGTCCCTCCCCCCTTTTTTAAGGCCTCACCTGACAGTGCAACTAGATATGTGGCCAGGATCTGTAACTCCAGCAACAAAGAGCTTTTTAGGCGGACCGTCGGATTCCACTCCACCTGATCGCGCAGGTCAAAAAAAAAAAAACATCATCAAAAAAACAAGAATGTAGTGTAATGTTAAATGGGACATTAAGACATTTCATTTTTGGCAGCAATTTGTATATCACACTGAATATTTTACATCTGGGATAAAAATTTCGTGTAGATCCTTAACACAAGTTTAACTCAGTTCTTACCTTTTCTTTTTAAAGGTGCAACCACTGGCCATCTCACGGATGAACTCACTGACCCCCTGTTGGAAATTCAGCAATAATGCTCTATTACGATGTTTCTCAAGTGCTATACTAATTGCATGATGAATGCAACAAATATGGAGGGTCAAACCTCTACTGTGTGTAGCTGGAGTTAAATATGATCATACTGCAGAGGTGCCAGCATTTCTAACGAGAAAATCCTAGCAGGCAGAAAAGCTCGAACAGAATTTTACCATGGAAACCCTAGCATATGCCGATGAAAGAGATGGCTGATGGTTTTATTTTTCTGATGTAGAAAAAAAAGCAGCAGTAAGAAAACAGCGAAGCAAAAGTCTGGTGTGACTGATACGTAATAATAAACAGCTCTTCCATTGTTTTTTTTTTTTTTGTTTTTTTTTTAAACCAACAAAAGGTACCACAGTTGCACCTTCATTTATTCTATTGGGTACAAGACTGAGACTCACAGGTCAAAGTTCACCTCGGTTAAGTAAGAAGAAGCAAATGCACATGTTTACTGTTTTCGGTCTTTCCCCTTCAGTGAATTGGCTTTTCTTCCAGCCCAATTTGAAAAAAAAACTTTTTTTTTAATTGCAAAACAATTTATTTGGCAAAACAATCATTAGTGGACAAAAAAAATCTTCAAACTGCAAGTACTGATATAAAAACTGACTGAGGTGAATAGAAATCAGCGAATAAATATTTAGAACTGCTCGAATGTGAAAAAAGATTAACTCAACAATTCATCTAATAATAGTAATGGCACAAGTCAACAATTACTGTAAAGAAAAGAAAAGAAGAAAAAAAAAAAGAAAAAAAAAAAAAGGTTTTCTAAGTAGTAACGGTACATTTAGCAAACATTTAGCAAAATTCCAAAATGACGTAAGTACTCTATTAAATGCTCGTTTTTTTCGTACGTTAATTTGCTTGTAGTACAATGAAACCTACCCCCTGAACCTTCTTGTTGGACTGGGAGAAGAATTAGGAGTGACTCCAGAGTCTTGGGAATGGAAATCCTATGACAGAATGAGAGTGAGGGAGAAAAAATGATTTAAAGATTATCAAAAAGGTGATTCAATCGAAGCGGTCCATCATACTCACTGGTGATAGATGCCCATGCCAATGAGTTCCAGGAGGTGAGGGGACTGTAGCTGAGGCACTATAAGAAAGACAGAAAGAAAGTCATACATAAAACACTGCTCTGTGTGCTGTGATGTTATGTTATATTCTGTTTCATTCTACATTATCTAGAGAAATATATGGTTACCTTAGTCTCTGTAAACTCCCTCGGAGAGTGAGTTCCATATTCTCCATCTGCAGCACAAAAACAACCCTGTCAGTACAATAAAGATAATATGCCTGTTTCTCAAAATAAGCCTCAAAATGCACCTAAACATGGAAATCGAACCAGATTAACTAACCGTGAGTATTAATACCACTATTGTTCCATGCTGCAGACTTTAATCTCACCTGCCGCCTATGATCTGGTCTCTCGCTGCACAAGGAGAATGGAGAAAAAGGCAGGGTCTACAACAACAACAACAACAAAAAAAGGCAATGTATTGATTTTCTCTTGGCGATGAATGTCAATACAATGCCTACTATAGAACTAAACACTCACTCTAGAGGGGCAGCTTGGGTTCACAGACACACTGCTCCGGCGATACCGCGCCGAAGTGTTTGAGCTGAACACTGTCATTCCGTCACTGTTGGGAAAGTTTACGAGTCACATCACGTCACGTCAAAGAATTGTCGCTGTATGCTGTGCTACTTCAGTATGCACAGTGATCAGATCTGAGACAGGATTACACGAGTAGCCTACAACACGTAATAAATACTCTCATTACACAACACTACACTGCACAAGACTCTGGTGCTGAATAACAGTTTCACCACATCGGTTTAACTTCTGAGCTAGTGACTGGAAGACAGAGAGTTCAAATCTCAGCACTTCTAGGAAGCCACGAATGAAATTCGCCCTTCAGTTCAATCTCTGTACATGGCCTAATCCTCAGCTGGATTCAGTCCGAGCACAGGGTCATTTTTACGGTGGTCTGTGAATGCAAAAACAGATCAACAACAAACCAAACCAACAGTCGAGAGTAAATTCAGAAAACACATCAACATTAACTTGGAAAAAGTGCATCCTTATTGAACATGCTCATAAAGCGTATGACTATATATGACGGAAAATCAACTGCACTTTTCAGGCGTTTGTCTAGGCTACTCTATGCTTTCATGCGAAGTTACTTAAGTTATTATAACAACGAATAATTCTTTTCTCTTTTCTTCCCTTAATAACCCAGCTTCCTTTAGGCATGTTTTCAATTTAATTTAATTCATACAGTGCTTAACAGTAGACACCATCCCAAAGCAGTTAAAGAGAAATCCGGATATACAGTTGTGCCCAAAAGTTTGCACACCCCTTGCAGAATCTGCTAAATCTTAATACTGTTAACAAAATAAGGGGATCATAAAAATCCCATGTTATTTTTTATTTAGTCCTGTCCTGAATAAGCTATTTCACATAACAGATGTTTACATATAGTCCACAAGACAAGATAATAGCTGAAATTATAAAAATTACCCCGTTCAAAAGTTTACATACCCTTGATTCTTAAAACACTGCGTCGTTACCTGGATGATCCACGACTGTGTTTATGTTTTGTGACAGTTGTTCATGAGTCCCTTGTTTGTCCTGAGCAGTTAAACTGCTCACTGTTCTTCCGAAAAATCCTCCAGGTCCTGCACATTCTCTGCTTTTCCAGCATCTTCTGCATATTTGACCCCTTTCCAACAGTGACTATATGATGTTGAGATCCATCTTTTCACACTGTGGACAACTGAGGGACTCGTACACAACTATTACAAAAGGTGCAAACATTCACCGATATTCAAGAAGGAAACTAGATACATTAAGAGCCAGGAGGATGTAAACTTTTGAACAGGATGATTGGTGTAAATAAACAGTCGTGGCTCATCCAGGTAATGACACACAGTATTAAGAATCAAGGGTATGTAAACTTTTGAACAGGGTAATATTCATAAATAAATTCAGCTATAATCTTGTCTTGTGGACTAGATGTAAATATCTGTTATGTGAAATAGCTTATTCAGGTCAGTACTAAATAAAAACAACATGGGATTCTTATGATCCCCTTATTTTGTTAACAGTATTAAGATTTAGCAGATTCTGCAAGGAGTGTGCAAACTTTTGGGCACAAGTGTAGATTTAGAGCCTTAATGAGCAAGCCAGAACTCTCTGAGACGGCATGACGAAGAAACCTTGAGAGGAACCAGATTCACAGGGGAATTCATCCACTTCTGGGTGACACCAGATAGTGCGACCATGAACCATTACTCTTCCACAACCATGCTGCTGAGAGTGATCAGTAATTTGCCACATAGAATTTGCCACAGTCATTTTTAACGCAAGGTTGACAGCATGTCTAAAATAACATTAAGTGAACGGCCTTGATAAAAAATAAGCACGAATAACAGCATCGCTAGATAATTCGTCTTCCTGTACACATCCTCTAGCTGTCTGATTTCTCTGGTCTCTCGGACTGACGCAGACTGTATGCAATCAGCAACAAGCGCGTGATGTTGAACAAGGACCTACCCTTTCCATTTTGATTTAATGTTGATGTGATTTCTCCTGTTGCATTTTCGCAGTCATTCTAGTGTTTTCTGATTTGCTGCTGTTTTTTGATTTTTTTTAATGCATGTTGCAATTACAGGCCACCGTACATTTTTGGATTAAAAAAAAAAAAGTATAAATCTGTCAGACGAATAAATATACATGCAAAATTCCAAACCTATAGAACCTATATTATGGTATAATCAACACTAAAGGCTCTGTGATTTGATTATTAATCCTGACTTAGTTGACAGATATGCAAAGATATAACAATTGCTATACAGCATATCTGAAAATATAATTCTAAATAAATGAAAAATGATATAAAACACATTTTAAATCAGACTGCATATTTTGTAGAGCAAGAGTTTGGTGTATATTCCGCATACCTGTGTAGGGAAGGTGTAATAATAAATTCACACACGCTTAAAGACCACACTTGAAGAACCACTGGTCTTGATTATACCTTCACAATGTCTGAGGACATGATTATAACTTAAGAGACTGTATAAAACACATTTTATGTACATGCAGATGTGTGCTTTTCTTACCTGACATTGGTGATCATAGGGGCGCTGTTGGACCTACGTAAAGCCCCGCCCCCGTTCCCTCCAGCTGCGCCTGCGCACTGGTCCACTTCCATTCTCTCCATGGCTCGTTGGCAGGCCGGGGTATGTTTGAAGCAGGCAGCCGGACTGAGCGCGCTCCACAGCGGCGAGAGCTTAAACTCTAGTGCGGCGAAAGCCTGACCAGCAGGCCGCACGCTAAAAGTGCTTGGTCCAATTTAAAGCCGCCTGATACTGAGCGGGGATTATTTCAAGTGGTCCCTTATCAGTCGCATTCTGTTAGAAGTTGTACGGTTTGAACACAGCACCACGGTGTACAAAACTCCCCTAACTAGTTCTTCGGGTTATTGCTGAAGTAAGTTCAGACTAGCTCCGACAGGTTTAACAGCCACTCGCATACACCGGTCAGAAGTAGTTTGGGCACTTAGCGAAACTTTCAGCAAACTCTTCACCTCACCTTACATTTATTTATTTGTATTCGAAATTCCTAAATAAAAAAAGACTGTGCGCAAGAGAGCTGGCTAGTTAGCTAGCCACGCAGCTATTTCTCAAGTTTAAGTGCTAGTTTGTATACAGCCGAATAATGCCGACACGCAAACCGTCAAAACAAGTTCATCAGACTGATGCGATTAAGAGTGCGCAAATTTTCTCTTTAAAGCGAAACGGCAACGCAAATTAGTCTGGCTTTCGTTAATTTAGAACATTTTAATATATATTTATATATATGTATATATATATATTACCAGCAACCAAATAGTGATGGTCTTCTTCTTCAACAACACCACCTCGCTCTGGCCATGAAGAAAACTGCAAGCTCGATAGACACGTCTGATTTCTCTGCCTGCTCTTCTGATTAATGCTCTCATACTGCTTACTTTCCTTTACCTTACTAAATCTAAAACAGGGGGTGTTTAAGGGGAATGTAAACTGACTTTTATACAGTTCAGTATTTATTTTAAAAGTACATTGTGCATTTAATAGCAATAGGCAACAGACAGCTCGTCAGACATTGTGAATAAAGATGTAAAAGGTTGAAGGGCCTGTGACGGTGCACCTCCTGTTTAAAACTCTACAAAAATTGGACATAGGAAGACCCCTAATTGGAAATATAAAATTTTTATGCACTAGCAACCATGTGTGTTTTGTGGATATGTGGGGTAAACAACAAAATATTGAATAAAATATGTACATATAGAAATCTGTAAAGCCAGTTGTTTTTTTTTTTTTTTTTATTTGATTAACGTTTATCAAAACAGGCATTGCTTATCTTCTTCAGCAGTTATAAATCATGCCATGAAACATGCAGGGAGGTCACGCAGAAAGGTCAAAGTAATACGAATGTGTTCCATTTTCCATACCGTTTATTCTACAGAGGGTCGCAGTGGAGCCTGGATCCTAAGGAACTCTGGGCACAAGGTGGGGGACACCCTGGACGGGCTGCCGACCCATCGCAGGCCACAATCGCACACATTCACACACTACGAACAATTTGGAAAGGCCACTCGACCTACAGTGTATGTCTTTGGACTGGGGGAAGAAACAGTAGTACCCAGAGGAAACCCCCAAAGCACGGAGAGAACAAGCAAACTCTGCACACACAGGGCAGAGGCGGGATGTTGACGCGGAGGAAAACGTGCCAAATAAGTACACCCCATGGAAATTGTTAGCTTGTTTGACATATTTGGATAAGCAAACATTTGATCATCTTTGAAACAGTGCCTGTTAATAAAGCTGATACACTATATCCAATGACACATAAAATTGACATTTTGTAGTAATTTTCACAATTCAAATTATCAAAAAAACAACAGATCAGTCACACGTGTCCAAATATGTCAAAAAAAAGCCAACCATTTCCATGGGGTGTACTTATTTTTTCACATGACTATGACATGACAAGTCACCCTGCCTCAGTAATACTAATGGATTATGCTTAGATCCAGACAGGAAAGAGTTTAACTATTAATACCATACATTGTCACGGGCTGTGAATTAGTAACATTGCTTCCTGTTTTCTTTTCATTTATTGACCTGGTATTATATATTAATCAATCTCATTACACTCCATTTGCTAACAGCCATTGTAGGTCTTGTATTAATTAAGGGAGAGGAATGTAAAAATCAGTCATTGTAATGCTTTAGTTTCAAACAATCATTTAATAAATAATTAATGGAAAGCAAATTAAAGCCATCTCAGCATTACCACAATTATGAAAAATAATACATTTTCACAAGTTTAGAATGGCTCAATGCAGGATGCAAATAAAGTTCTTGTTCCAGCCTGGTAAATAGCCATGTACTGAGCAGTAAGGTGATAAAATACAACTACATCAGAACAAAGAGTTTGAATATGAATATGATAAACTTTCTTTTAATAGAAAGTTAAGAAAATAAATACAGGAGCAGTATTATTCAGACACAGACAGTTCATAGGAAAACCACCATGCACAGGATTTGGTCATTTTCACAGTCCGCTTTGTGATTCCTGAGGGTTTGGAGTCTCTGTTTTGATTGTGGTTTGTATGTTTTTCACCCTGTTCTCCCTTTTCAGCCACCACCTCCTTTTTCAGTCCTCCAAGAGCCCTTGATGGTGAGACATGATGTATGTGATGACTGGTTTCTCTCAGTCCACAGCAAGAGATGCTATTGTCCCCAGTGAGGAAGTAGAGCAGAGCATTGAGCCATGAATTGAATGACGCCAGGGGTCGAGTGACTTTGTAGCAGACAGAGATAGCGTGCATGGTGTGGCACTCTGCGTTTCTCTGTTTAAGAATGAGGTACAGCGTCCGGGTGATATGGAATGGCAGGAAGCACAGCGCGAACAAGAAAGTGATGGTAATGATTGTTTTGATGGACTTGCGGCGCCTGCTGATATATGGTGCATGCTGAGAGCCGGAGATTGAGGTCTGATTGGTGGGGCCTCTTTCATTATCATGAACCTCCTGCACATATGGTTGGGGGTGCAAGGTCTGAAAGATGGTTCGAACCACCTGCGAGTAACACCACGCAATGACAGTAAAGGGAACAAAGAAGCCTAGAAGGTGAAGAACAATTCCATATGGAACGTACTCGGAGAACTCGGTGTCTGTTGCAACATCAAAGCAGTTCTTATACATCTCCGAGTCCACTTGGTTTAGCCCACGTCCCGTGGTTCCATTTACTCTGGACATGTCACCAGTTTGAGCGAAACGAAAGATTGGACAGGTGAGTAGGAACACCACGACCCAGACCATAGCGCAGGTGCTCTTTGCAGCACGCTTGCTCTCCAGTGTGATGGTTCTGATGGGGTGGCAAATGCCCATGTAGCGGTGCACAGAGATGCAGGTGAGGAAAAAGATGCTGCAGTAGAGGTTAAAATAAAAAAGGAAGCGTACCAGCCTGCACATAAAATCCCCAAACACCCAATGGTCATGCATGACATAACTTGCCACAAGAAGTGGCAGAGACAAGCTGTACATTAAGTCCGTGGATGCCAGGTTAACCATATAAATTAACGAGGTATTCCATCGGCGACCACCACGGTACGAGCGCAAGAGAACAGTGGAGTTTAGGACGACACTAAGTAAGAAGGTTATAGAGTAGCACAGAGGTAAGATGATGTACTTGTATGACTCATCGTTGCTGCAGCTGAAATCTGTTTGGTTACTCGAGGAATTAGAGTTTGTGCCTCGCTCCAGTAAAGCATCTGCCATGGTGCTGGAGAAAGCAGTAGTGATCAGCTGTTTATGGCATAGATACAGAGCTTCATCCTACATTTCTTCCTCACTGCTAATGATTAGTCCTGATTGCATATTCATGTGTTTGAGTAGCTTGATAGTAAATCCTCAGATTTTCCCCAGTGCTGAATGAAATCCAGTCTTTAAAATAAACAAACATGGTATTTAAGTAATTAACATTTTAAATGACACGCTTTAGTCTTCAGTTTCAAGATTTCATCTGTAGTACTCGAATGTCCTCATCATATTACGTGTTAAGCATTTGTCCTGACTGTCATGTACCTCTAAAGGAAATTCATGTTGACCAAATTATTGCGCTGATTCAGCCTTACTCGGTCTATTAACCTTTCAATCAGTAACAGGCTTTTACTTCAAATTCTCCATTCATACTTCTAGGTTCTTATTACTTGCATTAAAAAAAAAAAAACCTGAGATCTGAATGATCTTCAATTGCTGACCTAATCTGCCATAGAAAACTGAACAGGAAATACTTACATATCTGGAAAATGAGCAATTCATTCAATCTGCTTCTGTAGCTACACTTAAATGCCACAGTTCCGCCGAGGACAGACGCCAATGTCTAAATATCAAGTGTTTGTGACATGGACACTGTTCTTACGCTGCAACTGCATGTGGTCTCACAGGTACACTTTGGTAAATAATTAATATCTATTCATTCAGACAGAAATGATGAAAGGAAACCCAATACAGTGTGACCCTTCAGAAATAGCAAGAGAAGCAAGGAATATTTTGGTTTGTTTTCAAAGTTGTGTAAACAAAAATGTCTGTGTAGTATAAGAATTCAGAACAGATTAGCTGCAATGAAAACTGTCCATCTGTCTATCCATTAAACTTGTCATAAATACAACATATACTTTATAATACCTTTTTTATTGTTTTTGTTTTTTTGCTGTAGACAGTAACAGTTTCCTATCCATATGTGCTGCTTGTTATTCTGATCTTTCTCTTGCTCTCATTCTCTCAGACCATGTTTTACTTTGCTTGGCTGAGCAGCTAAGCGGTGCAAGGCTGAGAGATCATGTTTATTAGACACTGACATTCACTCCAGTAGACATGCTATGAGGTAGCAAGTGGATCTTCAGGAGCTTGTAAGTTAGAGCATGTTTCTCCTTGACTTTTCAAGTGCAAAGCTTCAGTCAAACACCTGCCAAGAATGCAAGGTTAGTGTTCCTTCTTGTTTAAAGGTTCTTGAATTAAAGGAAGGTAAAGGTTATTACAAAAACTTAAATAATAATAATAAAAATAAAAACATTTGCAACTGTTAGTACACTGGGTGTCATTGCATAGGCTACATGATTAACAAAACTTGCAAGTTTTATGCAAGTTCTATGTTTGGCTCGCACCTCCCACCTCCACTCCACATGTTCTCCCCGTGCTTCGGAGGTTTCCTCTGGGTACTCCACCTTCCTCCCGCAGTTCAAAGACACGCGTTGTAGGCTGATTTGCATTTCTAAATTGGCCGTAGTGTGTGAGTGTGTGCGCGATTGTGTCCTGTGATGGGATGGCACCCCTCCAGGGTGTCCCCTGCCTTGTGCCCTGAGTTCCCTGGGATAGGTTCCAGGCTCACCCACAACCCTGTGTAGAATAAGTGGTACAGAAAATGGATGGATGAATGGATGGATGGACCTTTGGAAACACAGACATTGAAACAGAAGAAATAAGAATATCCCATAAGCTTTAAATATTAACCCTAAATGCATACAATTGGTTGCTTGCGACCTCTAACCTACTCCCTCCTCAATCGTTCTTTGTTTTGTTTTTCAAGTTAACAAAATGACCAATTAGAATAAATGAACTGAAAAAAAGTGATTTCGCTTAGATATGTAATCGGCAAAATAACCATGGATGTAGTTAACAGTGAATATTGTTACATGTAGCTCAATGCATTTGAAAGCACTGACAGCATAGTATCTGCAAAAATATCTGTGTACAATTATCAAAAAATGACAAAGGCTGGCAAAACACCCACACATTTAGGAGTTAAGTAAACTTTACAGATTTATTCAGTTATATTAATTGGCAAATTTTAAGAAAAATACTTAAAGTTTGTGTTAGTGTTTTTACAACGTGAAGCTCCATATTCAACAGATGCTATATTATATTACATGCAGTTCTTACTCCCATGAAGCAGTTACTGATCACACGTACATTTAATAGCAGCTTTCACAGTTTTTACAGATGGTAATGTAAAACAAATGTTGAAAACATGAAGAGCATGCTTGTTTAGCTACTCTTTCACACATGCACAGTTTCTCACAATAAAACTTGTGACTAAAATAATTACATTCACATAGTAAGCAATATTTGTGTGAGCACAAAAAAGCGAATCAAGACAAGCAGGATCATATGGCTTTGTTAGTGTAAAGTAGAAAACAAAAACATATCAGACAATAAACTGCTGGTGTAATATAGGGCCATCATTCCAAAAAGGCCTATCATACGGCAGACTATTTTACAATAAAGGCTAATTATAGATTGATGTGTGTCACAGTGATGTCATATCCTGTACGTCCAGGAGCATGGCATCTTGCTTTGTCCGTAGATTGTCCCTCACTACCAGATGCTTCACTAATTCTGAGCTCAGATCTGTAAGTTTAAATAATTACACACAAAAACAGATTTTTGCACATTATAACATATGCTTACCACCTTAACTATTGTGTATTTAGAAATAAAATGCATAGTTAAAGCCCATGAAACAAAGAGGAGGATAGACTAACCCTGAATGTCTTCATGGAGGGAAGTCCTGAGAGCATTTAGCTGAAGCACAGAGCAGGTTTGCAGGTCACTGCGGCTAAGCTTTCTTCTCCTAAAGCTCACGTCCTTGTGGCTCGGCTGCTGCATCATCAAAACACACCAGAACAATGTAGGAACAAACACAGTCTAGCACAAAAGAGTAAATGAGTCACAGATATGACATCACAGTGCATTATATTGTGCAAAGCTGGAATGCGTTTAAGGCACCTGTTGCTGCCCCTGCTCAGCCCAAAGCTTATCTCGGAGCTCACTCAGAGCTGCTCTCACTTCCTGTTTCAGGCCGGCAGATTGTCGCCCCTGTCCCTGTGAATCATGTGGCTTCTGGCCATGAGAAAGCAAAAAAACATCCTATTAGCATAATACCATCCTGTAATTACATATATTGCAGTAAAGGAAAAGCAGTTCATTTTAAATGCAAGTGATTTTTGGAGCTGTGTTCACCTCTCTGAAGGATGCCCCTTCATCACCCTCTTGATCGCTCTCACTATCATTGATAAAACACAGCTGTAGGTTTTTAGGAGTGTTAAACCTATAAACACAGATTAAGTGTGGTGATCAAATCTGTCAAAATTATGTTTCCCAAAACCTGGGTTACAAAGATTATCAAAGGTGATAAAGTCATTCACTAGTGATGTTTACCAAATTTCCCCTTGGGGATCAATAAAGTACTCTGGTCTATGCTTATATTTTTTTTAACCTATGCTGCATTGGGAAGCAGGATTGCCTCGATCCTGTTATTTGCCTGAAGTATCCTTTGTGATTTTGCTTACTGCTATAGTGCCCTCCAGTAATATTGGCACGCTTGGTAAATATGAGAAAAGAAGTCTGTGAAAAATTTTATTGTTTAACCCTTTTATCTTTTGTTTAAAAAATTCACAAAAATACTCTGCTCTCATGGATATCAAACAATTGAAAACACAACACAGATTTATAAAAAAAAATCATTGTTAAATATAGGTGTGCAATAATTATTGGCACCCCTATGAATTCATATGAGAAAAGTATATTTGAAGAATATCCCCACTGATATTGTACTTTTTTTAGTATACCTGGGTGACTAGGAACAGGAAATTGCTCAACCATGACTTCCTGTTTCACAGGGGTATAAATATGAGATAACACATAGGCGAAATTCCCTTAGTCATTCATAATAATGGGTAAAACCGAGGAATATAGCTGTGATGTGCTGCAAAAGGTTGTTGACCTTCACAAGATGGGAAGTGGCTATAAGAAAATAGCACAAGCATTGAAAATGCCCATTTCCACCATCAGGGCAATAATTAGGAAGTTAATTGGAAATGTTATGAATCAACCTGGAATTGGATATGTGTCTATATTGTCTCAACGTACTGTGAAGAAGATGGTTCTAGTGGCCAAAAAATCTCCAAGGATCACAGCTGGAGAACTGCAGAAGTTAGTTGCGTCTTGGGGTCAGAAAGTCTCCAAATCTACAATCCGAAGTCACCTACATCACCACAAGTTGTTTGGAAGGGTTTCAGGAAAAAAGTCTCTATTCTCATCCAAAATCGAACTCAAGCGTTTTCAGTTTGCCAGACACTACTGGAACTTCAAATAGGATCGGGTTCTATGGTCATATGAAACCAAAAGAGGTGATTTTGGTGCACACAGAAAGGTAGCCATATGGAAAAGTACCTCATGCCCATGGTTAAATATGATGGTTGTTCTTTAATGCTTTTTTTCTGCCAGAGGACCTGGATATTTTGTTAGGATACATGGCATCATGGACTCTATCAAATATCAACAGATAGTAAATGAAAACCTAACTGCCTCTGCCAGAAAGCTTCAAAAACAAAATCAACAAAAATGGTTTACTGACCACAAAATCAAGGTCCTGCCATGGACATCCAAGTCCCCTGACTTGAAACCCATAGAAATACCTGTGGGATGAACTGAAGAGGAGAGTCCACAAGCGTGGACCTTGAAATTGTAAGGATCTGGAAATATTCTATATGGAGGAATGGTCTCAGATCCCTTGCCATGTATTCTCCAACCTCATCAGGCATTATAGGAGAAGAGTCAGAGCCGTTATCTTGACAAAGGGAGGTAGCACAAAGTATTGACTAAAAGGATGTCAATAATTGTTGCACACCTATATTTAACAAAGATATTTGAGATCTGTTTTAGATAAACATGTGTTGTGCTTGCAGTTGTTTGATATCCACGAGAGCAGAGTATTTTTCTGAATGTTTTGAACAAAAGATCAAAAGGTTAAACAATAAAGACAATTTTTCACAGGCTTCTTTGCTCATATTTACCAAGGGTGCCAATATTAGTGGAGGGCACTGTAAGTCCTTTTTATAAAAGTAATAAATGCTAAATTGTAGCATGTTTATTTCTTTTTGTGACATATGAATATCAGTTTTGTAATAATATAAGTATTCTTATTATTACATTTGTAACTACTTTTACATTATTTTAAATAGGCCATCTTTGCTTTGAGGTATTTGTCTGGGTTTGTAGCCAGGTTACCATGTTTTGTTTTCTTTTTTTTTCTTTTTAAATAAAACCTTTATACCTTCATATGCTTATTAAAGATTTATTTTCATATCTGCCCATTTTAAGCTAGTTTACAAGCTTTTTAAAATGAACCTGTTTTTGCTACAAAGCATATATTTTAGCTAATTATCTAACTGTGTCCTACAATAATCTGTGGCCTGAAAACAATGTTTAGCATATTCTATTAAACAGTCATTTCAGTCAACCAGTTCTGTCATGTTTTAAATACAAAGTCATAATCTATCACAATCTCATGAACCCCTCAACATCACTATGAACCCAGAGGATTTTGTGAACACCCAGGGTCTATGTTTTGGGATGTAGCTAAAAAGCAGTCATGGCATACCGAGATGTAATGCATGGAAAACGATGTCCTCCAAGATCACCTGCATCTTCCCACTGCTTTCTGTTAAGTGACTGGTGCTTTACATGAGGCCAGGGTCCTGGCACTGGTTCTTGGTCTGTTAAACCCATGGACTGGAATAATATCACAAAAAAACCCACATGGAATTTAGGATCAGTTTTTTTTTTTTTTACAGTAGCTTTTTATCTTCGATAATGTTTCACATTGGGACAGACAGAATAAGACAAGACAATAATGCCTGAGAGTGTAGGCTTTACAAAACCTTTGACAGCTCAATGATTGTTGCTCAAACCTCAGCTCTTTTCCTCCTCTCTTCCTCCTGTTTCTCAAGCTCGGCTATTCGCAAACTCAAGTCCTCCCAGTGCATGATGGGAAGGTCCTGGTCTTGTCTGTAGGGCTCATGGTGGTGCTGAGGCTGGTTCTGTGCCACAAGGCTGGCACAAGGAAGAGCAGGGTCATGAGCATTCTGTTCTTCCTTCCCGCTGCCGTCCACCTCCTCGTCCATGTGCTCCTCGTAAGTGAAGCAAAGTCGTTTGAGACAAACCATTTGTGCTTAAATGAAACTTCACGTATCAGTAATCATCTTAACGGCTCTGCATCTTCACTTCAGGCTTTTGATATACTAGACAACATACCCAAATGTAAACACAGAGGGCTGACTTTTAATAGTTAGGCTATAGTTTAGTAATAGGGTGTTAGTGTAACACTGGAGATAGTGTAACACTGTACAAACGTACAGTGACAGTTTATAAAGTGATAGTTTCACTGTTTTTTTAAAGGATAAAAAAAACGTTTAAAACTTTACGTGCAAGCAAGCGACAGGTATTTTCCCTAAATAATAAATAATCAGTATGCAGCTAGAGAAAGTTTTGCGGACCATACCACACATGCCATAGTCTGTTTTTCTAAGGGGGCGGATGATTTGAAGTCAGTTCCTTACCTCTCCTTATCGCAGCGCTGTTCTTGACACAAAAACTGCCATTACGGTCCAAAAGTGACAATCCATCGAAGCGGATAAATTCACAGAGTTCAATTAATTGCGTCTTATTAGTTAATCATTCCTCCACTGTGAGGAAACCCCCCTCCCTATCTTACACTTCCCGCCGCCCCGCCCGCTCGCGAGATCCTTCCGTGGCCCTGTTTTGTTTGAAGCTAAACTTTAGAAACTCCGTCCGCGTTGTTTTGTTTGTTTGTTTGGGTTCTTTTTTTTCCCGCCGGTTTCTTGCTCAAAAACCATTAGACACGTTGAAATGTGCACTGTACGACCAGCACATGAGCTTTAGTTAGTTTCTGGAGTAATAAGTGGAAGGGGCGGCCGGGTTGGGAAGAAACTTAGGTGTCCAATTTCACAATGTTCGGAGATGACGCCTGAAAGCAGATGGAAAAACTCAGAAATGACTCGCATAGTTGATAAAGGCGGAGAGGGGGTGTTTATTATCTTCCTAAACAAATGCTCAGTTTCTGGTGACATATGGTGTTTTTGGCCTAAATATTAGTGGTGTTATAAGTTATAAGTTCTTTAAGTTAGAACATATTTCTGACTTGATTCATATGCACATAAATCTAGCCTCTGTGCTACTCACAGTACTAGAGTGCCAGCAATACATATCAATTTTATATATATATATATATATATACATACATACACGCACACACACACACTATCTCAAAAAAGTGAGTACACCCCTCACATTTTTGTAAATATTTGATTATATCTTTTCATGTGACAACACTGAAGAAATGACA
>JANDJT010000060.1:11693992-11717370 GCA_024331685.1 Stegophilus panzeri | reverse complement strand
ATACACACACACACACACACAAAACACAGTAGGATATAATTAACATAGCACACATTTTATTCATAGAAATTCAATTAAGATTATACTTTGTTTAGGCTTTATTAAGATATTGCGACTTTTTGTTTTATTTTATCTGAGCTATCTTGCCATTAATAAAACACAATACCTTGATATATGATACCTTTGAGAAATCCTCAAGGTGTTAACTATGTCCATGTGAAAGGAAAATGGTTATATGATCATTTAAATTCTTGTGAAGTATTTTAATGGGACGTTTGGTCATTTGGGACAGTATGTTTGGGAATTTTAATTTACTTCTAGCATTCATCATGGCATCAATAAATCAGATTTCAATAACAGGATTTGGGAAAAATCTCCAAATATATAATCAGTATATACTTAATTTGTGTACTGCATTTGTACAGTAGACTAAATAAAAATCTTAACATGTTAATACGCCTAAATATTTTCTATAATTTGTTTTGTACACTAATGACAACATTTTCCAAATTCACAATTGATCTTTTTTTTTTTCCTTCTTAAATTCAGTATGAACAGATTAAGTAAAAATCACAGTGGAAAACCAATTAAAGGTAAGTAACATTGCAGTAGCAGCATTAAACAAAAATGTTGATGTCATTCTCTAAAATTAAATGAACACTGTGCCCTAAGTAAAAACAAAACAAAAACAAAACATAACCTCTGCATACTTACTTCTTTGGAAAACTCTCCCAATTATCTATGTGTGGTCATCCAATTAGTCATTATATACATATGTACATGATTTGAACTAATTTTATGCTTATTTTGTATCCATACATGCATCATAAATATGTGTAATATACACATTACACATATTTATGTCATGACAATTTTAGAAAAAATAGCCAATGCACATGTTCCTACCATATGCTTTTTGGCATCAACTTTCTGTTTGATGACAACAGCAAGGGCTTAGTAACAAAAATACATTTTCGCTTATAAAGCCAGAAAATAAATGCTGCTGTTTTATAGTGTCCTGATTAATCTGATGCCCCAGTATACCTGAATATTCATAAACTCCTATTTGCTCATGTCAGTAAAACATTTTATATTTGGCATTTTTGTTATAGGATATCCATCACACATTTATTATACTTTACCTAAAAAGTATACATTTAGTTCATGATTTCCTTTAATGTGGAAGTTTACATCTTCAGAATAAATTCAGAATGTTACAGACAGATTTAGTATTACAAAATCTCCTTCATAAATACAGCATCTCTAATAGGTTAATCTGGTCAGTAGTGAAAAGATCACATGCATGAGACTAGTATCACATTCTCTTGGTCCTTTAATGTCTATGAAGATTTTTAGTAATTCTAGTATTGAATACCTAGAAATATTAAATCAAGTTCACTGCCAGTGAACTTGCAGTGTAGGTTGTGCCATCTTTCTGAAAAGATTCAGTCTTTTGTGAACATCCAGGGGCCCTACACATGTTTGTTTTGTTTGCATCAATGAAAGGGTATTAGTTCTACAATTCAAATTGATTAGGAAATATGTTTATTGCATATGACAGAAAATAGTTCTGTTTAATCAGTTGAGATAAATCAGATGAATTGATTTGATTGCAAGTGATGGAGAGCTTCGGATGACTGGTGAGAGGTGCATTTTCCTTGATTTACTGCTACTAAAGATCTCTAACTAAATATTATCAGTTTGTTCAGATGGTGCATTGAAAAGCTGCCACTCAGTGGCATTAACCAATTTGTAGTTCAGTTCTCTGTAGGCTTGAGGGTTTGCCCGTCGTTGTCTCGCTACTTCTTCATAGAGACTCTGTATAACTGGATTTGGAGGAGGCAACCCTGCTGTTTCTGCCAGACTCACATAGTAATCCCACTGATCAGAATCCATTTGCAGGAGGCGAACACCCATCTGTGTCTTTCTTTGCCTCTCTCTCTCTGCATCCTCGTCCATCAACTCACGTGAGGGCAACTGCACAGTGCCGTCAAGAACTGCAAGCGCAAACTGGATCTGAGGGAAAGATAAAACAAAGAGACAATTAGATGAAAAAGCATGAGAACTCTAGCTGTTTATATCACCGAAAACACATCATCTAGATACTTACCTGATAATGGAAGTGAAGAAAAGGGCAGATGATTGTGCACACACCTATAAAAAAGAGTGAGGGAAAGGCTGGAAGCACCAAGTACTTGTAAAGAGGAGCCAGTAGGTGGTGCTGCACCTCCAGGCCAAGCTGTTTTGGGCAGAGGAATGGGAATTCGTATTTGTACCCAGTGCAAAGCAGAAGAACTTGAGCATGGGTCACTGAACCATCCTGGAAGAACAGAGAGCCATCGTCCAGCACCTTCACTACAGGAGGTGCCTGCTTGATTTCCAGAGGCAAAGAAAATGGCAGGGCTGGCTTATTATGGCTCAAAATCACCTAGAGATGGAGATAATGAAACAGTGAGGGAATATGTCAGTCTCTACTTACCATTAATATTGCTGACAGCCACATGTAGCTGATTTTAAAAAAGGCACATTATAAGTGAGTACTGAATAACCATTACATGCTGACCAGTCAATTACATATCCTAACTACAGACAGGTGACAAAGAACAAACCAACATAAAGTGTCTTAGTAAGGTGTTGGGCCGCCACCAGCCAACAGAACAGCTGAAAAAGGCATGTACCTTGGCTTCAATTCTACAAGTATGTATATTGTACTGGGGGGAGGAACACCCGATATTCTCTCAATAGGTGTTTTGATGATGGTGGTGGGGAGCAATATCTAACACATAAGAGAGCCACCAGGTTCTTTAGTTTTCTTAACTTTGTCACCCAGCTGTAGATTACAAGCTTCTTTATATAATATAGACAAACTAAAATTTTAGATAAATTTAACTAAAAATAAGGACACGGATCAGTTTGTCACATGCCGTTTTTAAGTTGTAACGTTATCACTGTGTATTAGATGCTTATTTTACCTGGGCTTTAGCTTGAGCCAGCTCAAACGAGATGTCAACCCCAGATGCTCCCGCACCCAAGACCACAACAGATTGATGGGCAAAAGGCTCTGGGCAGCGATAACAGTGGCTGTGCATCACCTTTCCTGAGAAAGGACACACAAGCAAAAGAGAGCAAATGCCAGAGCGGGAGAAATCAACAGAGAGCAATATGGTAAGAGAGTATGAACGTTATGGTTTGCACTTTCAGGGTCATGTTTGTTGTTACCACCGAACATTTGCCGCACCTTTAAAATGCTCTATTCCTGGAATGGAGGGCAAATGGGGCACAGAATAATGACTGTAGAAAAGGAAGGAACACATGAGTCATTCCTAAAGGTCTGTTGCTCTTTTCTCCTTGTGGCTTCTTTCACACCTATTCCTTATGAATGGTTTAAACAGTGCTCATATATATTCTAGCAGCAAAGGTGAAATCAGTTCAAGGTATGGAGTTTAACTTAAAAAACCTAAACCTCTTTTAGGGTAATAAAATACATCTTAACAAAATGGCACCAATGGATCAACTTCATACGGAGTACAAGTTGATTTTTTTTGTGTGTCTCAAGAGCAGAAATGGCAT
Source organism: Stegophilus panzeri (assembly GCA_024331685.1). Taxonomy (NCBI): domain Eukaryota; kingdom Metazoa; phylum Chordata; class Actinopteri; order Siluriformes; family Trichomycteridae; genus Stegophilus; species Stegophilus panzeri. The sequence goes on along the minus strand of JANDJT010000060.1, from coordinate 11,713,800 downwards.
TCCTCACCCACTGCAGATGAACACAGAGTCGAATGTCTGTGTGTTATGTCCTCCGTGCATGCCACGCAAAATTACCTCCCACCTCATGGCCCCCCCTTCATCTGTCTCCATGGAGATGGGTTTCACCTCTTCCACCATAGTGTTGAACTGTCGGGGAGAGGGAGACAGGGCCATCACAAGCATTACTTTAGCCTCCAACACAAAAACGTTACTCACTAATACCAAAGGACATTTACAAGCCCCTCCTCATCGCCCTATGTGCACATCTGATTGGCTGTGTTTTCTGCTACTGTCTCTATGGCAGTGTTTTCAGCCAGTGTTCAATGAAGTTGACACTGTTTGAAAATCTAATGAACATTGCTGCACTTGACACATGCTTTGGACACAGAAAATGAGATACTTTGTACAATATGTTTAAATATGTTGTATACAGTATTTTACAGTTTGTAAAATATGCTTGGGAATAACAATGACATGATGATCTCTGTCTGAAAACCTTAATGTGGGGCATGACGTCATGACTCTTGCAGTATGTCTCTAAATACTGCTGAACATCCCAGTGGGTCAGAAAAGAGGGCAAATTGGAGTCAAAGGGAAAATCAGGAAACATCATGACCTCTTTAGGCAGGTTGGTTCTGAAAACAGAGAGCATGTTGAGAGACACAAAAGCATAGCACACAGCAGTAAATGGTGTATTTACACAAATGAGCATCCATCATTGCCATGATCAATATGGTCCAATTGCAGTAAGCTAATGTGAATGAAGTTCACATCATCAAACCCTTGGATGAGAGGTGAAATGCCTTTGTGATTATTTTATGACCAGTCACATTCACTTAATACTATTATTCAATAGTGACTTTATTAGGTACATCTACCTTATATCTGGACTCATTAGCCATTTTATGAGGCACCATTTATACATCATATAGCTGAACATTGTAGATAAAATTAATGACTGTAGCACATGACGGGCATAGTGACTTAGTGGTCAGCATGTTTGCCTCGTGCCTCCGGGGCTGGGGGTTAGGTTTTGAACTGTATATATATGGAGTTTACATGTTCTCCCTGTGCGTCAGGCGTTTCCTCCGGCCTCCTCCCCCAGTCCAAAAACATGTGCTGTAGGCATTCTGATTGGCATTTCTAAATTGTCAGTGGTGTGTGAGTGTGTGTGCGATTGTCCCCTGCGATGGGTTGGCACCCCATGTCTCTCTCAGTCACATCTTATTTGGTGTTGCCCTGGTATACACTGGCACATAATAGTGCCATACTCACAATTGTCACTACAATGCCAGCGTCACTAAAAATGATCCAACACCCAAACATTTGGTCAGTGGTCCTATGGCCCCTATCCACTGATGGATGTTTTTTTTTTTTTTTTTTTAATATGCAGTTGGTCAAAAAAGAGGGGCTACATTCAATAATTGTATACCGACATACCCTGCTGAAAAAAATTGTAATTGTAATCTTATCAACTGCCAGCTTCTATACACTGGTAAAACTGGTAGACCATATTTGCCAGCTGGTGGAAAGAAAAAAGCTTCTGAATTACTGCTACTAATTCTTAACCATAGACTAGTTCACTTTTAATAACACAACCCTAAGAGGGACTTTCTTAAATGTTTAACGTCAAAAACACTTAACATGGCTTATTGTACTACAACAATGAGCAGGGAAAACCATTTTTCTCTCACATTGTTCTTGTCATAAACACTATCAACTGCTAAGACAACGGCATCACAGTCTAAGTGGAAATACAATATTTGTACATTAAGTGTTTTCTCCCCCTAGAGAACAATTATAAAAAAAATGCTTAACGTGGCTTAATGCATTGCAGTGATATTATCAGACCAAATTCGGTTTTCCCTGGCCGTTGTTTTAGTGCATTAAGCCATGTTAAGCGTTTTTTTTTTTTTTTTTTTACGTTAAGCATTTTAGAATGTCCCCAGTAAGGAAATTAAAATATCAGGTAAAAGTGATTTGGTAAACTGCAGTTGATCAGACCAAACTGGATTTTTTTTTTTAAACAGGGACGTGCCTCTGTGTGGTAGTACCTGACGAACTGACAATTGAATTTACTTCTTTAAGTCATTTTAAACCTTTATAGAAAGCCATGCGCGTGTGGACAGAGTGCTACGTCACCTCAGGTCTCTGTACATGCTGCCGTGGATCGGCCGGCCGTCGTCAGAAGTGCCCACGCGCTCCTCGTAGTACCACGTGCCTCCCACGCGCGCGCTCTGCTCGAACACCACGGGCGGCTCGAACAATTCGGCTCGAGACAGGATGTGACGAGCTGCACATAATCCCGCTGCCCCTGCTCCAACTACAGCCACGCGGAGTTTTCCCGACCCATTCATCTTCGAAGTTTGCTCACGGGATAGTGAGCTGAACAGAAGTACAAGAGCACACACACAGGAGTCAAACCGAAGAGGTTGCCGCTATTCAAATTCCTCTGTCTTATGAAACACTGGTTACACATATTTGGGTATAAAGCGCCATTTTGTGGGCTGAGTACAAATTAAACGCACGCTGTCGTCACCACGGCGTCTGAATAATGAATCACTAAGTAAGAACTTTGACCCTTAAACTGTCTCAAGCTCTCATACTGTTTTATTGTCTTTTTCTAAGCAACAGAGGTGGTATAAAGCTATGGTGTGGACTAACTATTGCTGTCTTATCACTTTTAAACTTTTTTTTTTTTTCTTCACTTTTAATCTGCTTTTCCAAGTGTATTTCTGTCACTAATACAGACTAAAGTTTACTTCCTTTTATTTATTACTTTTTCTCACACCACACCTCACAAATTATCCTAGGATTTTCCCTCAGAGTACTTAGACCAGTAATATTATTAGATAGAAGAGACTTGTATAGCCTAGTGTAAGTGCACTTTATAGAGCATTATACAAAACAGTGAAGTAGTAGCCTGAAATTAGTGATACACAGTAAAACTAATCATTCCAGTAAAGACATCTTGAGAAAATGTAACATTTTTATTAAACAATCCGTGCAGGATTTCGCAGACCTTTTTTTAGTGATTGTTTAGGCCAAAAATGCTTGATTTTGCTGTGGCGTTTATCAAAATTTTCAGTGCAATTTGTGGAGTTTTTTGTGCTTTTTTTGTGGAAAACTACTTGAATTGGCGAAATTGCAATTCCATGGAACTACTTTGCACGGTCTTTCACAGTGATGTTTGTTCATAGATGAGACCTACAGCTGTACTCATGTTCGAAGGGGAAATTGGCTGAATGTGTGTTGTGATGACGCGTTGTCATGATGTCACATGACACTTGGCCCAAGTCTGAAAATCTGTGGTAATTTTGAAAATTTGCGCTCCTGTGAATGTTGCAGAGTTTCCTTGATTTTGCATTCATTTCTGCACTCGCAAAATTCTGGAGGGACTGATTAATGGTTAAATAGTCATTCCATTTTTTTTGGAATGAACTTCAGGGTAACACTTTAGAGTACGGATCCTTCATTAATGATTAACTACACAGGAAGAAATGACTAACGCAATATTAACTTTCTAGTAACTAACTAACTAGAAACTCTGATTAACCAGTTAGTAAGTAATAGCACACAGATGAATGCGGTAGTTCACTTTTAGCTGTGTAAGAAATAAGAATAAGTAACTATTAATATAGTTTATTAGTACATTTACATTTATGGCATTTGGCAGACGCCCTTATCCAGAGCAACTTACAGAAGTGCTTTGAAGTCTCGATCAATAAATACATCTGATATTGTTTCACTAGGTCACAGACTAAAAATACCATCAGTCTTAAAACTCTGTTGGGGGTAATATAATAAGAAAACACTGACAATTTTTTTAAATGAAAAGTGCTAATTTAAGTACTTTAGGAAGAGGTAGGTCTTTAGACATGGTTTCAAGGCAGCCAGTGACTCAGCTGTTTCGACATCTAGGGGAAGTTCATTCCACCACCTCGGCGCAAGAGTAGAGAAGAGTCTTGATGTATGCCTTCCTTGTACTCTGAGAGATGGTGGGACCACTCGAGCGGTGCTAGAGGATTGGAGGGAGCGTGGGGCAGTGAGGGGTGTGAAGTGCTTTGAGGTAAGTGGGTGCTGGTCCATTTTTGACTTTGTAGGCAAGCATTAGTGTTTTATATCTGATGCGGGCAGCTACAGGAAGCCAGTGGAGGGAGCGTAGCAATGTGGTGTTGTGGGAGAAGTTAGGAAGGTTGAAAACCAGGTGTGCAGCTGCATTCTGGATCAGTTGCAGAGGTTGAATGGCGCTCAGAGGCAGACCTGCCAGGAGTCAGTTGCAGTAATCCAGTCTCGAAATGACAAGAGACTGAACCAGAGTGGCCTGTGTGGATAGAAATGGACGAATCCTTCTGATGTTGTAAAGGAGAAATCGACATGAGCGTGTCAGATTAGCACTGTAAGAGGAAAAGGACAGATGATTGTCCATGGTTACCCCAAGGTTTTGTGCAGTAACCAAATTTCTCCAGGAGGCATAAAAGAAATAGTAGTTATTGATTAGCTAATAGTGAACTACCGCATTCATCTGTGTGCTAATACTTACTAATTTGTTAATCAGAGTTTGTAGTTAGTTAATAGTTACTTGAGTGTTAATATTGTGATATTCATTTCTTCCTGTGTAGTTAATCGTTAATGACATATCCGTATTCTAAAGTGTTACCAAATTGAGTTTTATGAATGAAGTTAGTGCTACATTTTTCATGCATTCCTATAAAGACACCCTAAATTTATGGGGTATAAATTACAATGGCACAATTGGAGTACACAGTCTGGGGTTTGATACAAATGTATTTTTTTTTTTACATTTATTTATTTATTAAACCAGCAAAGAGACATAAATCATTAATGTCTAGCTTGCTGAAATCACAGACTCACTTATTTCTGTAAGCCTTAACTTTCTTCTCTCTCTATTTTTTATGTTTATGTTTTGCAGAAGAGGTACAGAGGATACACAAATTTCAGGATGTCTGAAGCAAGAGCTTTTACCCAGTGACTTTGTAGTCACTGTTTTCCAAGTGCACTGTAGCAGTGGTTAACAACTAAAGAAGGAAACCAAGAACCTGCAGCATGTCAGCCTTAAGCTAAGCTAACACATTAAAGATCTGTTTATTTTCCCTGAAGACGTATATGCAGTTCAAGTGACAAATGTGTTTGCCATTTGATTTTAACAAGTGTGACAATGTGTGAGTAACATTAAGCTTAGTGTTGAAAGGTTGATGGAGGTGAGATGCTTTACGTAGCAGATGGCTGTAATGTCTGATGGAGTCATGTGGTGGTTGAAGGCCTGCGGATGAGGTCCGATGAGAGAGGTGATTGCGCTAGAGAGGAAGATTCATGATTTTACTGAATGCTACCAACACGGTTACTTCACTGTGTGTGCCTGCTGTTTAATTTGTGATGCTCCAGGACTGGATAGACTGATTAACAGTGGAAAGCTGGATGAGTCACATTCTGAGCATGAGTCATTTAATTTTTTTTTAAATGAAAGTCCACAGGAATGCTATATTACAGTGTACTTTTTATCTGTTAATATCCAATAATCTTATGCAATTCCTGAATTTTTTCCCTATTTACAATACAGTGCATTATTGAGTGCAGTGTTCGAAATGTGGTGATGTGTAAATTTTCTGAGGATAATTTATATTCCCTGTATAGCTCACTATATTAATACTGTAAATCCAGTGTACAACTGATGTATGATGTAAGACCACAATACTTTGGATTTTTATCTTTTCCGGCTTGATATTTACATGTCAGGACGGATACCGGAACAACCAACTCTGTATATAAATTTGGTGTATTTAATACAGATAATCACCTTTAATACTTCTCTATTTTGACTAAGTAATTTCTGATTGATTATGGAATAACTAGTTATACCAGGTGTGTTTCCAGAGCGCTTATTAGTGAGTGTTATCTGAATTTGGTCCACTGTCTCCCTCACTGCTGCTCTATTTAGTGTTCTGTTTACAACAGTCTATATAGTAAATAGTGAACAAGTGAGTGAATGAGTGATTTCAAACACAGTTCCAGTGGTTTCCTTTTTTTCATGTTTAAATCAGGAACCTTTCTTTCAGAAATATTGCGTCCCATTTTGACTCAATAAAATCAGTATTAGCAATAAAACAAGTAATAAAGCTCTTAATAACAAAAGATATAACAACTCATGCTCTAACTTGTTTGGTCTATTTTCTTTCTTTCTACAAAGGAGATACATTCTTCCATTTCATACATTCTTCCGTGTGTTTTAACTGAAAAATTCTGGACAGAAGAGAAGAGAGATGAGTCTCTTCCTGCATATGCACTGAAGGCAGTGGATCAACTGAAACACACCCTGCTTGACTTCCCTTGAGGGTCCAACATTTTGGATGTGCCATCATTCAGGATTGCACTCTTAGAAAAAGATTTCTTCAAGGGTTCTTTATCACTACCAAAAGAGTGCTGGTAAAAGTGAGTCAGTTTCCCAGGTGAGAAGGACAGTTGGTTGCCCATGTTTACCCCAAGGGTAAAGCAGTGACAGACAGTGAGATCAGAGAGTTGCCCAGAGAGATCACAAGATCTTGACATGAGGATACAGCTCCAGGGATGTACAGCAGCTCAGTTGTAGTAGGATTTTCAGTTGATGAGATGCAACCCATGACAAGATATCTGCTAAACTTTCTGAGATGTGTCTGAAGGAGGGAAAGAGAGGATGAGTTGAGGGCCATCAGCATAGCAATGGTATGAAACCCATGTGAGGATATGACTTCACCAAGAGAGTGGGCATAGAGGGAGAACAGAAGAAGACTCATCACTGAGCTTTGTGGGAAACCAGTGGAGAGTCTGCATGGGGAAGATGTGGATCCCCTCCATGTCACCTGATATGGCTGTCCCTCCAGGTAAGATACAAACCTTGTTTGTATGCTCTGTCACAAATTCCAAGACTCATGTAGATCGACAAGAGAGTCTTGTGATTGATTGCACTGAAGTCTACTGAAAGTTCAAGGAGCATGATGACTGATAATAGTTTGGCTGATCTAGCGGCATGAAAAGATAAAGACAAGATCATTGCAATTATTATTACAAGCTTACTTATTTAAACATAGACAGTTGCCCCAGGAGCACTGTTAAATTCAACTTGAAGTGATTTTGAGTGTTTACATTCCTGTCGCTCATTAGCTAAGTTTACATGCAGCCTTCATCGGAATATAGTAACTGAGGCCAATCCGAATAAAATTTCTATCCAATGTAATGAGGTCGGTAATCATTTTCATAATCACTGAAATAGAAGAAAAACAGCCAAGTAAATTTTGTGCCTTTGTGGTTACTTTCAATAATGGAATCAGTGTGTGTGTGTGTGTTGTGCACATGTGTTTGTGTCACAATGTCATGTTACAGACATTACAATCAGGAATTCCTGTATGGTCATGTTACCGACATTTTAATCTATTTAAAATAATTGTGAGGTTAGATAAGCATTGAAGTAACATTTTGAGGCATATGCAGGATGTGAACTGATCTCATCTGAAGTAAATTCAGCCCAGTGATATACAGGGAGGATGCAGAATTTAACCATGGGAAAAAAGGAGGAAAAACTGTTCATTTTTGTGCAATTATTCCCAAACATTGGCTTTTAATGTTGGTAACATTAGAGGATGAATAAACATGTTAGACAGTTGGACAGTGTGTGTGTTTGTTATTTTCAGCAACCAGAACATCCTTGCTTCTGAATCGCAGGGAAGTATACTATCAAATGCTGAGCATTTTATTTTGCTGAGAATTGTAAATACTGAGAATTTGATTTTGGTCATAAACTCTTGCTGTCTGTGTAATAATCACACATTGATGACTGCAAGTTTGGTTCCTGCTGCAGTACAAGCAGAAAGCACAAATTTTTACCCTCTCCAAGTTACTTATTTAGCTAGTGTGGGACCATTCTGGCTTCCTTTGCCCCTGGACAATGTTCACATCAAACATCAGAATGGGACTAAGTGATCTTGCCAGATAGGCTGGTTTGAACATTTTGTAAACTGCTGATCTTGGCGTAGATTCATGCACAACAGTCTTTAAAGTTTACACAGAGTGGTATGAAAAACAAAAAAAACATGTAGTAATCAGAAGTTCTGTCGGCAAAAAGAGAAAGGCCAGACTGGTTCGAGCTGACAGGATAGCCACAGGAACTCAAATAACCACTTTTTACAACTGTGTTGAGCATAAAAACATCCCGGAATGCACAACATGCTGAAACTTCAGGCAGATAGGCTATAACAGTAGAAGACCATATTGGGTTCACCACACCAAGGCTAAAGTGGGCACAGGTTTGCCACTAGTCTTTTTCCAGTTTCCATTTATAATTAAGAAATTGTTTATGCTATGAGAAATGTGATGCATAATTTGCAGGGAAAAAAATTACATCAACCATAAGAATGGGAAAAAACGTGATATCAGTGATTTTGACCATGGCATGATTGTTGCTGCCAGACCGGCTGGTTTGAGTATTTTTATAACTGCTGATTTCCTGCGATTTTCACACACAACAGGCTCTAGAGTTTACTCAGAATGGTGCAATAAAAAACATCCACTGAGCTTCAGTTCTGCAAACAGAAACACCTAGTTATTGAGAGAGGTCAACAGAGGATGGCCAGACTGGTTTGAGCTGACAGAAAGGCTACAATAACTCAGATAACCACTCTGTACAACTGTGGTGAGCATAAAAGCATTTTATAATGATCAACATGATGAACCTTGAGGCGGATTGGCTACAACAACAGAAGGACATCTATTGGGTTCCATTTCTATCATCCAAAAATAGAAAGCTAAGTTGCAGTGGGCACAGGCTCACTAAAACTGGACAGTTGAAGACTGGTTAAACATCACCTGGTCTGATGAATCTCGATTTCTCCTGAAGCACACAGATGGAGAATCAGGATTTGGCACCAACAGCATGAATCCATGAACCCAACCTGCCTTGCGCAACAGTTCAGGCTGCTGGTGGTGGTGTAATCATGTGGGGAATGTTTTCTTGACACACTTTGGGTTTATTAATAAGTAATCAATCATTGTTTGAATGACACAGACTACCTGAGTATTGTTGCTGACCATGTGCATCCTTTCGTGACCAGAATTTACCTATTTTCTAATGGTTACTTCCAGCATGATAATACATCATGTCACAAAGCAAAAGTCTAAAACTGGTTTATGAACCTGACAGTGAGTTCAATGTTCTTCAGTGGTCTTCCCAGTCACTAGATCTGAATCCAATAGAAGACCTTTGGGATGTGGTAGAACGGGAGATTCTCAGCATGAAAGTGCACCTGAGAAATCTGCAGGAATTGTGTGATACAAGCATGTCAAAATGGACCAGAATTTCGAAGGAATGTTTCAAACAGCTTGTGGAATCCATGCCACAAAGAATTGAGGCTGTTCTGAGAGTAAAGGGAGGCCTGACCCAGTATTAGTTTAGTGTTCCTAATAAAGTGCTCAGTGAGTGTATATATAATGGAATAGGAGATGTTTATGTGTAACTTATTCTAAGGGAGGATGGCTGATAACCTTCATTGTCCTTCCTTCCTAAGTGTCCACACACCAAAGCACCCGGTGGCCGCTAATGGAGCAACCCAGAGTCTCAGTATCAAAATCCTTCAAATATAAAGCATTTTAGTTTCTTAGGTTTTCAAGAAAGGCTTCAGCAAAATGTCTAGGTACAATAGATTAAACCTTCATCCTAAAGGCATACTCTTCTATGTGTATTATTCTAGCACTAATTGGAAATCATATCTGCTTTCAGCTCATGTAAAACATATGTATTATGGTACTTAAAAAATTATTATAAAAGCACTTCATTAATCTTTATCCTTTCAATAAATTCTGTTCCTCTATATCTGAATGCACAACAAATTCCCATTTTAAAAGTGTGTATGGCAGGTTTCTGATTTAAAAAATATGTCCCATTTATAGAGATCTTAATCACACCAGTCTGCATCATTGTGTCTACACCGCTATAATTGCCTTGCAGGTCATTATAGTGTATGGTATTTTTAATATCTTTGGACATTGTAATAAATCGGTTGAATGAAGTCCTCATTACCGGCATCACTCCTTTTTATGGTTTGATAGGTAGCAGTAAAAATGATCTAACAGCTCTCTAGATAATATGGTGAGATTAGATGGGATTAGAAAGGCAGAAAAAACAAGATTAACTAGAATTAATCTGAAGCACATGTGACAAAATTTTGCTTAACCCAGTTAACCCTGGAAGAAAATGAGCCCTTTGCCTTACCTCCCACATCAGTCATGCTGCCTTAAGTGCCCAGTCATGTAGACTGTTTACAAAACTGGAGTAAGGAATTGAGCTTTTTCCTTAATGAAAGCAGGTGCCTGCATTTTTTATGCGATACATGAGTTGCAGTTAGCCATACTGAAAATGATCCATGTTAGAGATGTAGAGAAATTAAAACACAGATTTCATTAATATTTTATTGTACTTAACCACAGCTTTTGTTTTGCCATAGTACATAGACTTTTGTGTATAAAATGACAATGACAAGAGACCATGTGGATTTATTAAAATGCTTGTAATTCTCAAATGGATTGCATTGTAAAGTCTCTTTTTGTGGAAATATGGAGTTACTCGAGCAGGAGGTCGCAAAAGCTACTTGATGGCAGCATCCAGTTGCCGTTGCTATCTGACGGGTTAATGCACTGTGACAGTCTTTGTGCTGAGCTGCAGGCAGTGGGATGGGGGAGTAGGAGGGGTCCGTAATAACAAGACAAATAAGAGGAAAATTGTTTTTAGCTGCGCTGTATTTGCCAAGGGGAGATAAGAGATGTCAGCTTCTGGAAAACGTGGATAAACTCTTTGTGGGGGTTCAGATTTTGCATAGTGGGGGAGGAATGGCAACGGGGCGTTTCTGAGGGAGCGAAAGGTGCCATTCCTTTGTCTCCGAAAATGGAAAGCCATGCATCCCACAGCTAGTGGGAAAAGTGATATGCAGTGATGTTGCAGTCTCATAGCAATGTGGTGATGTTGTGTTACGTGGAGACTTTGCGAGCGGGGCGTGTGTGTATATGTCCGTGAGATGGTGCGCAGATGAGAAAGGAATTGTAAATACATTAGAAAAGACATGCAGTGAAAAATGAAACAGATGAAAGTGACCTAGATCAGTAATGGTGTGGCAGAAATGGAAAAAGATTGGGACAGGGCAAGCAAGAGAAACATATTTTTGTGACTAGAAAAGAAAATTGAGCAGAAAGGCGAAAGAAAGAGTGAGCAGGAGGGGTGGAGAGGGAGAAATTGAAAGCGTGCCAGAGTGATTCAAGCCCCCCCCCAAACCATTTTTGTATTTTACATTCAGTGCAGGTTGCTTCCTGGCACTTCACGATTTCGACCTAGGCGTATGACGCATCACTACCAGATGAAGGGTACCTGCTGCTGCCGAGGCTGATAATGATAATAGTTATGATGATAACAATAATAACCAACTTCCCATGTCGCTCCTGCCTGGCCTGTCGCTTACATGGCAGGACTATCAGCTCCATTTACACGCTATGTGGAGATGTTGTGGTAGCCTGGGGAGTGTGTGTAGAACAAATGGACAGTGTGCTCTATATGTGTGTATGTCTGTTTTCAATTCTGAGGCAATGCAATTATTTTATCGTTCCTCATGTAGAGTTTCTTCTCAGTTTTGACAATTTGACCAACTAAGTCGCATCTGATTTTGCATATGATGATCCGGATTCAGCATGACTCCTCTTACAGAGTATATGTAGGCAAATTTCTATGCAGGACCAAAAGTATTGTCTATATATACAGGCAGGTGGAAAAAAGCTGTGGGGGCATTTTGGATTTTGCTGGCATGTTTTTTTTGTCCACTTGTCCCTGTATAGATAAGAGTCACTACAAATTAATGCAAAGTTATTCTGACTGACCACCTTTATCCTATTACTGTATGTGTCACAATTTCCCCTTGCACAAAGTGCTGGAGCACGCAGCGAGCCCTGAAGCCCGAGGCACAACAGGGATTCAGTGACATTGACTTTGTTTACGTATTACACATGTATTTGTTAAGATTTATGTCATGTCTCCAACCCTGTTATGTTATTGGATGTCGACCAGGTTCTGCCTGCAGAGTCGACGGAGAATGACGCTCAGCCTACTGGCTCAATTGAGGACGCCGCTCAGGATCCCTATCCAGCTGAGGATGTTGCGGCCAAGAACTTCACTTTGTTTCCCTGCTGTGCCTCAGACGTCACTAGGCCAAGCTCCTCTACGGACGTTGCTCCGCCTTCCTGCTCGGCTGAGGACGTCGCTCCACCTCCTGCTTGGCTGAGGATGTCACTCTGCCTCCGTGCTCTGCTGAGGACGTCATTCAGCCTCCATGTTTGGCTGAGGACGTCGCCGTGCCATCCTGTTCCGCTGAGGACGTCATTCTGCCTCCATGCCCCACTGAAGACGTCGCTCCACACTCAAGAAAGGTCGACAAGACGGCTCACCAAGGCAAGCTCCTGTCTGAAGCTGATGACATGGCTCCCTAAGCCTGGGTCTTGCCTAGCGACCCTGGCAAACCTGCTCCAGCCTCATGCCTGCTCCTCGAGGAACCTGCTATTTGTTGGACAGTGCCTGCCTCGGGACCTTAGGGGTTGTGAGACCATTTCGCCCAGAGGGCCAGGACTGTCTGGGGAAGGAGTGTTTTTTGGGCGCTCCGGGAGTAGTGCCCTTGGATGGAGGGAGGGTTCTGTCACGATATCCCCTCATGCAAAGCGCTGGAACACGCAGTGTGCCCTGAAGCCCAAGGCACAACAGTGCGCACTTCCGGGTTCAGTGATATTGACTTTGTTTACCTATTACACGTGTATTTGTTATGGTTTAACATGTCTCCAGCCCTGTTATGTTATTGGATGTCTCCCTCATGTGTTCTCATTAAACACAGCTGTTTTATGTTTCACCTATGATTACGTTTGCTATTTAAACCCTTGCGTGTCCTTGTTTAGTTGCAAAGTATTAAGTGTTTACTGAATACCAAGCCTGTTGGTCCATGGTTTTGGTTCATGGTGGTGATACTGTTCTCGTCCTCGTTTTTCGATTCCTAGTTCATCCTGTTTGCCGTTCGCCTGACCTTGTGCCTGTTTTGACCACGCTATTGATTCACGTTTTGGATTTATTTGCCTATTTCCTTTTTATAAAACCCTTAACTGCACGTGCATCCGCCCTAAGACTCAATTCATTACATTATGGAACATTTCTATCCTGATGGGATTGTATGTAAATTATATGCCTTCAGTCGCTATATCTTAACCCAATTGGACACCTATTTTTTGGACTGATGTGTTAAACAGCACTCTCCACCACCATTATAAAAAAAACAGTTAGGGAATATCTTTTGGAAGAATAGTGTTCATCCCTCTAGTACTTCTCCAGAACCAGTGCCAAGGATTGGACATTGGAGCTCTTCTATTTTTTCTTCATCTTTAATTTGTCCACATTTGTATCTTCCAGAGCTAAACAGATAAACACACAAGTTCTCCAAATCTTGTCTTTCTTACTCTTATATTTGTTTAGTGCCTAAAAATTTTCATTATTGAGCTTCCATGACTCATGCACCATGCATGGTAATGCTTGTGCTCTGTACTATTGTTTTTCAATAGTATTTAAATTAAAACTGTCTCATGACATTCTTCTTTTCTTCAGGTACAAATTGTTTGAACGTCTGGGACAAAAGTCAGAACAGAACTTACTCTAAGATCCATAAATCAAGAATTAAAACTGGTATGGCTGTTCAGCAGGTAATGTCACAAATAAAAAGCTCTGTGAAGGAACTGAAGTGTGAAACGGGTTGCGTGACAATTTAATAATACATTTCATTTAAACTTTGAAAAGTGCTTTGTATTGTTGATCAAATTGAATTTGTCCTTGGCTCTCATGTCTCATAACCAGAAGATATCAATTAAAGGCATTGAATTAATTGATGAGTTCAGCATTACACTAAAAAAATCAAATCGGTTATAATGGATTGTAGCAATAGCACCAAACACATTTGGTGGGCAAAACTGTAAATGTATAGTGCTGTGAAAAAGTATTTGTTTTTTTGTATATAGTATCTCATACTAAATAGTTTTAGATCTTCAAACAAAACACAACATAAAACAAAGGCAACTTGAGTAAACACACAATACAGTTTTTAATTTTTTTATTGAAGTAAAAAAGTTATCAAACATATATCACCAATGTGAAAAACGAATTTCCCCTTAAACTTAAAATCTGGTTGTGCCACCTTTAGCAGCAACAACTGCAACCAAACGCTTCCAATAACTGGAGAACAGTCTTTCACTTACTTCTAGGATTAGGACTTACTCCTATGCTTTGTATCATTGTCTTTTTGCATAATCCAATTATGCTTGAGTTTCAATTTATAGACTGAAGACCAGACATTCTCCTTTAGGATTTTCTGCTAGAGAGCAGAATTCATGTTTCCGTCAATTACTGCAAAGCACAGGCCCTGAAGCAGCAAAGCATCCCCACACCATCACACTTCCACCACCATGCTTGACCACAGGTATGATGTTCTTTTTGTGGAATTCAGTGTTTGGTTTATGCCAAATGTAATGGCACCCCTGTCTTCCAAACAGTTCCACTTTTGACTCATAAGTCCACAGAACATTCTCCCAAAAGGTTTGAGGATCATCAAGGTGTGTTTTGGCAAAATTCAGATGAGCCTTAATGTTCTTCTGGGTTAGCAGAGGTTTTCACCTTGCTCTCGACCATGGATGCCATTTTTGCCTAGTGTCTTTCTGATAGTGTCATAGAGTCATGAACAGTGACCTTTATTAATGCAAGAGAGGCCTGTAGTTCCTTTGATGTTGTCCTTAGCTCTTTTGTGACTTGGTGGATGATTAGTTGCTGTGCTCTTGGAGGAATTTTGTAAGGTCAGCCACTTCTGGGTAGGTTCACTACTGTGCAGAGTTTTTCCATTTGGAGATAATGGATAATGGCACTGTGGTTCTTTGGAGTCCCAGATCCTTTGAAATAGCTTTGTAACCCTTCCCAGACTGATGTATTTCAATCACCTTCTTCTTCATCATTTCTGGAATTTCTTTCAACTTTGGCATAGTGTGTTACTGGGTAAGACTTCATGCTGTTGAAAAGTTCTATTTAAGTGTTGATTTGATTGAACAGGGTTTGCAGTAATCAGGCCTGGTTGCATCTAGTCCAGCTGAACCCTATTATGAATGCAGTTTCATACATTTGGGGAATTAGTAACTACAGGAGCAAATACATTTTCACACAGACCCAGTTGGTATTGGATAACATTTTTACTTCATAAATAACATTATCATTTAAAAACTGTATTTTGTGTTTATTCAGGTTACCTTTGTTTTATCGTAGATTTTGATTTAATTTCTGAAACAATTTAGCATGTGATATACACACCTAAAAAGTTCGGACAGTATGGAAAATATTGAAAAACATTATTAACACATTATTCATTGTTTTATTCTGAATTTAATTTATTTTTGAAAATATACACTCATTTCAAATGACTGCAACGCACCCAAAAAAAGTTGGGACAGTCGACTGTTTACATCAACTTTTCTTTTAATAACACTTATTAAGCTTTTGGGTACTAAACCAGTTGGTTTAGTTTAGCAAGTGTAAGTTTCCCCCATTCATCCATTATGCATTTCTTCAGCTGCGAAACTGTACGGGGCCTTCGTTGCCTTATTTTACGCTTCATAATGCACCACACATTCTCAATCAGAGACAGGTCAGGATGTGGTCTGAATGTGGTTTGGATTTGTCCTGCTCTGGATGGCAGCATATGTTGCTCCCAAATGTGTAAATATCTTTCTGCATTAATGGTACCCTCACAGATGTGCAAATTACCCATGCCATGGGAACTGACACATCCCCATACCATGACAGACGCTGGCTTTTGGACCTGACGCTGATAACAGCTTGGATGGTTCTTTTCCTGTTTGGCCCGGAGAACACGACGGCTGATTTGTCCAAAAACTATTTGAAATCCTGACGCGTTGGACCGCAAAAGATGATTCCACTGTGCTACTGTCCATCTCAGATGAGACCGAGCCCAGAGAAGTCGGTGGTGCTTCTGGACAGTGTTGATGTATGGCTTCTGCTTTGCATAGTAAAGCCTTAACTTGCATCTGTGGATGCAGCAGCGAATGGTGTTGACTGACAAAGGTTTACCAAAGTATTCCTGAGCCCATGTCAGGAAATCCATTACAGACTCATGACGGTTTTTAAGACAGTGACGTTTGAGGGATCGGAGATCACATGCATTCAGAAATGGTTTTCAGCCTTGCCCTTTACGCAGCAAGATTTGACTGGATCCCTTGAATCTTTTAATTATATTGTGCAGTGTAGAAGGTGAAATGCCCAAAATCCTACTGAGTTGTCTGTGGGGAATGTTGTTCTCAAAGTGTTGGATTATTTGCTGATGCATCTGTTGGCTGATTGATGAGCCTCGACCCATCGTTGCTCTTGAAGGTCTAGGTCTTTTTTGGAGGCTCCTTATATACTATGATCAGACGATTGCCTCACCTGTTTCACATCACCTTCTTATTTCAACTTGTCACATCGCTATTAGTCCTGAATTGCCCGAGTCCCAACTTTTTTGGAACGTGTTGCATGCATCAATTTCAAAATAAACTAAAAAAACTACAAAAAACTATGCAGTTGATTAGGCAAAACATCAAATACCTTGTATTTATATGTTTTTTGTTTAAATACAAGTCAAAGTACATTTACAAATCACTCCTCTTTGTTTTCATAAGCATTTTCCATAATGTCCCAACTTTTTCAGAATTGGGGTTACACAAAAACAGAAGAAATCAAATACGTTTTCACAGCGCTGTATTTAGTTTATATACAATACAAAATACATGTTCATGGTCGTCCACTTCTCAGTTGGTCCACAGCACTTCCAGTCTTTTTGAATTTGTTAATAAGTTTGGTTACACTGTTGTGTGTGATGTGCTTGCCATGTTTCCCGTTGAACTCCATTGCAACCTTCCGACAGCTAGGAAGCTGTCGGAAGGTTGCATTGGAGTTTACCGGGAAACAGGAGATCCAGCCATGAGAATGATTTCAGTACATTCTTCTTTTGTCAAAGGCATTCTTAAAGGCTATCTGAAAAAATATATATAACATAATATGGAAGAGTACCACCTTACCTCAACACTCTCCTTGAAGTTTACGCTCCCTCACGCAACCTGCGATCAGTTAATGACCGACGCCTGGTAGTTCCTACCCAGCGAGGCACGAGGTCCCTTTCCATAACCTTCAAACTAACTGTCCCTCAGTGGTGGAATGAACTTCTAACCTCAATCCAGACAGCAGAATCTATCACTATCTTCAAAAAATGGCTAAAGACTCATCTCTTCCGTGAACGCATAAAAGCGTCTGCTAAATGAATAAACGTAATAAAAATTTGGAAGACATTTTGCCAAAATGTGTTAATTTCACCTACATATGGAGACTTTTGGGATACCCTGTAGAGACCACAGTGATCTGAAAGAAAGACTCCATGCATAATCCATTCAGAATGAATAAACTAGTATCATGCTATGCTATGAGAACAGTTATGTTTACATTATAGGGAAAATAACATAATGCATGACAGATGAAAGATACTTATCCGTGTGAGTCAATAAAATAAGATGACTCTGATTTATAAATACTTTAAATGTTAATTATGTGAATTTTACTATCTCTCCCCCCCCCCCCCCCCCCCCCAAGCTCTTTTTAAGCACTTCAGAATGTTTCTTCACATCATCACCAGCTGCTCTGTAGAGTCCTCCATCACCCTCCTGGTGTATAGTAATTAAAAGCTGTATTGTATGAGTAAAATGCTTTTAATTGTTAAAAAGTGGGGGGTTTAGTGTGCAAATTTGCCCTGCGCAATTACTGCCTTAAAGTGAAGGAATAGATTGAGTGCTTTAAGGTGTAGGTTAGTGGGCACAGCAGCCATTAGCAATGAGATAAATTGAGCTTATTTCCATTCAGGGACATGGGACAGGTGGAGAAAGAAAGAAAGAAAGAAAAGAGAGAAAGGGATATAAGCAATGAATAACACTAGTACAGCGAGATTAAGCACATGAAGTAAATACATGAGTGAAATGTTTAGTTAACAAGAGATTGCCATCATTATTACTATGTTTGACCTTTAGTATATCTACTGAGCCACACGGCACCCTCTCTGTCTGATGATAAACATCACTGTGGGCCCTTTTCATTTATCAAGCATGGTTTTAAAAAGGATTAGTTCAGTCATCCTGTCACTGTGTTTCAAATATTTGCGCAGCTCCCATACATAAACAGTTACAAGGTTATAAAGCAATGTTTAGGCACATAGCACTAAATGTACGAATCCCATTCATGAGACGTGGTGGTTCTGACAGACAATGAAGTCCACATCTATAAGCTCAGGAGGATGGAGCACAGCTCAAATGAAGCACTATTTTCATTGTTCAGATAAACACTAGAGTTTGTTCTAATGTGGACACAGATTAAGCCCAGGCTTAAATTGAAAAAGGATTTGTAGCAGGAAAATCCCCTTTCGACGCTTTAATGTAGCCAGAAACTAGGCTTTATCTGTATTCTAATTATGGTTGCTGGCATTGTGTTGCTCAAAGACTGCAAATGTAGATTGGAGAAGAGTAATCCATGCTGCTGCAATGGGCAGAGATGATAGTCTACCAGCCTGCAGCTGCCTCGCGCCACACCATTAGCCATTCATTGTAAGGAGAAAGGGCAGAATAAGACCATTTGAGCTTATTATAATAATAGAGGTTTTTTTGTGTGTAGGCAGGGATTTGTTAGATGTGTGTGTAGGTGCTTGCTCATTTCTATCAACTGAATTTCATTCATGTGACTATTCATTTGGTATGTTCTTTTGTTTTTGATTGTGTTTGATCTCCCTTTGGGAGACCTTTGCTAGTAGGAGTTGTGTTAATGTAGAGGACAGCTGGTATAAGTAAGTCCTTTATTGTGACCTTTTCCTTATGATCATTCTGTTTCGTACAGACTTTTGACATTTTCCCCTTTTCTATGTTAACTCCCGTATACGTGTGTGTTTATATCTTAATGTGGACTTGAGGGGACATTCCCCATGAGAAAACTGTCATTTATTTATTTAAAAAGCTTTTTATTAAAACACAAACAAACAAACAAACAAACTAACTAACTAAAAGAGTCAAAAATTCCTTTTGGTTACTGCGGTTATACTTAGAGTCAGATTTAGGTGTAGACATGGCATTAATTAGCTGCATTAATAATTATGTCAGTAGAAGTCCTCACAAAGATAGTAAGACCAGTGTGTGTGTCAGTGTGTTTCAAAATGGTATATTTGTGCATGCATTTGTGTGTGTGTGTGTGTGTGTGTGTGTGTGTGTGTGTGTGAGAGAGAGAGAGATTGAGTGTGTGAGAGAGTGATAATGTGGTAAATTCTTCTGAGGTTTTCTGACACTCATCCCTTTTCATCCTTTGAACACTGTAACCTCAACATTTTGCCGCCTTGTATCAAAGTGCCTTAAGCAGCTGAAAAGGGATGGACATTGTGTGTGTGTGTGTGTGTGTGTGTGTGTGTGTGTGTGTGTGTGTGTGTGAGTGAGTGCGTGAGCGAGAAAAAAGGAGAGGAATGGAAAGCCAGAAAATAAATGTGCACTAGTAAGAATGTAATGAAGAATGTAATGGAATTGCAGTGTTGCCAGATGAAAACTCCAACTACTGCAAAAACGGCTCTTGTGCTGCAAAGCCTTTAAGCAGTCCATTTGTCTTTACGCAAGCAGTGTATATATATATATATATATAT
>JANDJT010000060.1:11683382-11693892 GCA_024331685.1 Stegophilus panzeri | reverse complement strand
ATATACATACATGCTATTGTAAACTATTGTGATTGTCCATCTCTTTCTATCTGTCTGCATACACTGTATTTCTCTCTGCCCCAGTTTCACTTTTGCTCTTAATTGTTGTGCCTCTAATTATAGAAAGAGAAGCATTCTAATGAACTTTATTAGGATTTCTCATGGTGTGGCACCAAATCTCCCACAGTGTCCATTTTCAAAAAAAAAAAAACAACAACCATCGCATCATTGCGTTGATGTCAGAGGGGACCATAGAACATGTTTGCGTCGTAGCGAGTGGGCACATAGTGGCAGAGCAGCAGCACAAATCAGATTTATTGCAAGTTCCACCATTTCCCTTTCGCCCTCCCTGTCATTTAACGTCACTTTCCCATCAATCATTGCTTTTGTGTGCCTAATTCTCTCTCCGTTTCCCAACCTGCTCTCCCCTTTGCACTTTCTTCATTTGTCACCTGCTCATATCCATCCATCTCTCTGTCTGCACCTCCATTCCTCCATTGCCATTACTCTTCCTTTATCAGACTGTTTGTTGGTTTTGACCATTCATCATATCCTCTCATGCCTCATTATTATTGCTGTTATTGCAGCCCGAAACAGAGACGCTATTTACAGTGACAGCCCCTTTGCAGTGTGGTGGGAACGTCAAAACAAATGGTGAGGCCGCTCATGAATTCTGAAACAAGCACATTAAATAAAAATACATTCCGCAAGCGTATTGGATTATCTGACAAGCTGGACAGTAAAGCTCTACAGCACAGCAGGAGGAGTATTATACGTAATAGGCTTTATTATTCACTCCCTTGACTTTAGGTGGTCTATCTCAAATAATTCCAAAAGGCGAGAAAATGCAGTGTCTCTCCTGCAGCTGAGGCTGATCAGTGAAGCGTTTCAAAGCCATTTGATTGAAAATGAGTGCAGCTCGAGCGTGAAAATGGCAAGCTGTTTGTGATGTCACATAAGGCCTGACTCATACAGTAGTGCTGTATTTCTGCCTTATTCAAAAGCGCATAGCCACTGCAGATGTTTGTTTGTATCACAGCTCATTTGAACAGTTATCGCAGCTCATTTGAACAAATCCTATAGACTGTAGGTATGTGAGTGTCGTTTGACATTACGTTACGATTGACGCTGACTGGTTTTTGACTGTGATCTGAGCAGTCTCAAAGAAAAGATGAGCCTTGTCCTGTGTTGTATTTTTGTTGATGTTTTTAACATGGAGTACATCCAATTTGACTGCTGAGGCAGAAGCAGCCATGTTGGAGCTGAAGCGAGATGGCGGCGTGCTCTGTTTTACTCTTGTGCTTTTTATGAGAGCTTGCAACTGCACTGGCCAATCATTGGCGCTGCATGCAGCCTCATAATGCTTTCCTTGGAATGCTGTTGTTTGCCTAAATTGCTCTCGTCTTTGTGTGGAGGAAGCCGGATCAGAGCCTGCGGCTCGCGGAAGGGCGGCTGATTGCAGCTATTGTCTGCCGAGTATGGCTTGCAGCACTCACAGGAAAACTGCTGCTCAAGGGGACTGGTGCAGTGAGAACAACAAGAACAGAAATATAGAGGTTGCGAGCGAAGTAGTGATGACATGAATGGGTTAAGTTTATAGCTTGTGGTCTAAAATGCAAGTGTTTCCACCCTCTACAGAAACTCCTGGTGTCAGACACATTCACTGTTTAATGAATGATAAGTACTCTGTCAGTGGCATAGTATTCTGTGAATGGCGTAGTTTAACCCAGGAGCACTCAACATATGACCTGCATTCACACCACTCTACTCCTAATCACATTCGCATCTAGCCAGTGTACCCTGCCAATTAAAGTGAAAGCTTTGCTAAAGACCAGTATTTTATTTTATGTTTTTACTTGAAATACAGACAAACTGCTGCAATCCCCCTAGACTGCTGCAACCTTTGTGCTATAGTATATAAAATTTGTCAGTGAGAATTGTTTAATTCCTTGCACATTCGCATGTGTCATGTATAAGAAAAGATTAATCAAAAACAATTTCATATTTTAGATCTACAAAAAAAAAAAAAAAAAAACGCTTTGGGAATGTCCATGTTTACAGACGTGAGATTGTTTAGTCTTTGAATATACATTATCATGTGTTGGCATTAGTAAGAGAAAGACAGAGATAGAGAGAGAGAGAGAGAGAGAGGGAGAGAGAGAGAGATGTGTGCGTGTGTGTACACTGTATATAAATTGGCAGGTTGTAATTAAATGTGCAGACCTCTCCACTATCTCCTCCTCCAGCCGTGCGCCAGTGACGCACACGCCGGCTGCAGAGAAGTGAGTCATCCAGCCCCGAGGATCACCACCCCTCCCTCTGTCTCTCCATCCTCCCCAACCGTCTCCCCTTTACCTTTCTCCCTCCATTCAGTCCAAAACATGCACTCCATGTCTCCAGCCAGCTTGCTTTCCCCCCTTTTTTCTCTCCAAACATATTATACCACATGGCCAATTTCCTACCCTCCTTTTATGCATTCCACCAGATCCCTCTCTCTATCTCCTTCACATTCCTACAACTTGTTCTACCAATATTTCCCTCTAGTATATTTCTCTTTTTTCCTCTCTTTCTTGTTTCCTCTCTTTAAAGATAAGCCACTGTCTTGCTCTCCTTTTTAGCCTAAAGCATTTTCACATCCAGAAAAAAAAAAAAAAAAAAGTCAGAGGCGGCAAGGATGATGCGGCAGCTTATCTCTTCTGAACTATACGCAAAAAGTGACGAAGCAGATGACTTTTCACGCTTCGGCTCTCGCCCTGCTGCCAGAAACCACGAGTAGTGATCGATGGCTCTAAGTTATAGAAACAGCTAAACAAAAGGAAGAAAAGAAGCGAAGCATAATGTGACAACGAACCAAAGTCATGGAAAGACAACCACGGCTGGCCACAATTGCCAAACAGAGGCCTGACTCATTATCTGACTCATAATTAATTATTACCTTGGGCTTTGGACAAAGGCTCAACCTGCCAAAGGATGACAGTGACAAGGAAAAACAAATGAAGTGTGGAGTAGAGACAACACAAAAAGGTGTAGTGTTGATTCAGTGAGTAGACCTGGCCAATCTTATCAGTGTGCTGCAGTTGTAAAGGCAGCACTGTGAAGTGGCGGACTCTTCACTCCAGCTTTTTAATCATGCTGGTCCACACTCACTGAGGTCACATATAGCTCTGTGGTCATTTAGAGAGTGAGTGGGAAGAAAACATTAAATTCATGACTCATGTAATTGTGTGCACTTGCTGGATCCATTTTTTTTTCTCCTAAAAAGAGAAGTTCATCCCCTGCAAAAAAGAAGCAATTTAACGCCTAACTTTGCACGCTTATCCAATTAGCTTCATCCAGCATGTGATGAGCGCAAGGGAAATACTGACATTTCCAAGCATCTATACAGCCACTGAATATGCTTCAAAGAAGAGTATCTGCATTGTGAAATGGAATCGGTTTACCTGGAAAAACAAAAATGTTTTGGATGAAATGCAAGGCGTGAAATTCAGGGTTGGGTTTGGTCCCCTGTGTGTGTATTGAAATCCTTCTAACGGAGACTCTTATGCTTATGCTCTGAGTCATGCAGTTCTCAGTGGGGCTGGAGCGGTGAGGTGAGATGGTAAAGTCATAGCGAGTGCACTTCAGTTACAAAACCTTTCTCCTCATGCTCACATTACTGGATCTGTAAAGCTCAAGAACAGTACTCAAGAGTTTTTGGTTCAGCAACAACTGAGGATTTGATAAGCATGGTATAAGACTGCAGCCATTAAAGCTTGTAGTATGAGCTTAATATAAACTAATTGAGGACAAGCTGTAGTGTTACGGCTTTAATATCAGGTGCCTTAAGAATCTAAGTATAACAACATATAATGTAAATACCCATAGTGCAGCATTTAGGGGTGCATATACAGAAACAAGAACCGAAACACATGGTAATATGTAAAACTATGTTCTTATGCATTAAGCATAATTTGATCAAGTGGGCTTTATTTTCATTCCTCTCCTCAAAATCAGATGTAATGCCAGGAACAAAATATAGTTGCCCCAGAATCACAGTGCTACACTTAAAATGAAACAGTGACAGGCAAGAGGATAAATAAACACAGTGACAGTGCAAAGTCAATAAATACAATAAACACAGACAACAGACTATCCAGTAAACTATAAACTATACAATAAACACTACAGTAAATACTAAACTACACAACAGACTTAGTAGTATTTCGATAAGGTAAACTCTGTTAACGGTCCTATTAACAGTCCTGAACAGCAGTATGAACTTGTAAAGTGACTTGAACATATGGAGTTTGTAGACATACGCCCCCCTGTAAGGTGAATGAGAGCAGTGGGTAGAGTAGGGTAGCAGAGTGAAGTAAAATGAAATGGCCATCAGGTTTAGGGGTCTAATGGACTGTGGAAAGTAACTGCTCATGAGAATGGTAGTCTGGATACTCCATAGCCTTCTTCCAGATGGGAGGAGGGTGAACAGTCCTTGGGATTCTTCCAGAATCCCAGAGGGATTCTTCCTTATACACTGCTTTGTGTGGATGTCCTCGATTGCAAGAAAACCCAGTGATAGACTTTGCCACCTGTTGCAGTGCTTTCCTGTTTGAGAAGATGCATCACATTTACATTTATGGCATTTGGCAGATGCCCTTATCCAGAGCCACTTACGTTTATCTCATTGTACTGTATACAACTGAGCAGTTCAGGGTTAAGAGTATTGCTCCAAGGCTCATGACCTTCCAATCAGATGTCCAATGTCTTAACCACTGAGCTACCACTGCACATTTTCTGTACCAGACCGCAATGCTACAGATCAGTATGTTTTCTATGATGCATCTGTAGGAACAGTTGAGGATGGGCGTGCACATCTCAGCCCCCTTCATTTTTCTTAGGAGGAAGAGGTGCTGTTGTGCCTTCTTCACTAATAACGTGTTGAGGGACAATGAGCAGTTGTTGGTGATGTGAACTCCAAGGAATTTTAAGTTGCTCACTGTTTTTACTGTCACAGTGTGAGCTACTCACTTCCTCTCTGTAGGCAGTCTCATCATTGTTGGTGGTGTCGTCAGCAAACTTAATGATATGGCTGACATAATGTTTGACTAAACATTTGTGGGTGAGTGTTGTGTACAGCTTAAGATTCAGTACACAGCCCAGGAAGTCCAGGAAGTTGCTCAGGAAGTCTAGAATTCAGTAGGTTGGTACATAGATGCAATTTTTTTTATATGTTGTCAAATTATGCTAAGACTGATGTTTGTATTAAAAGTAGGTCCAGAAACAGGCTAATGTTTGTAGGCTAAATATGGTTTTATGAAGATAACTGCAGTTTTGTGGTATGCACAGGCTTTCAAACAATGCAATGACAGTATGAGAGATTAAAGCTTGCAATATGAACATAAAGTCCTTGTTAGAGCTAGTGCTGGATCAGTTATAGTGCTATATTCTGCATAATAATGCAGTTGATGATTGAGTATTTAATGGTACACAGGGTACCATAAGAACCTATATAAACAACATCATGTAAAATGTATCTTAACATGTATCATTCAGTAACTATGAGTTATTCTATAACTATAGTGAAACTATTAGACAAGGTATACAGCTATGAAAGAGGAATGTAGCTCTGGACCCACAGATGGATCCAGGGAGTTTAAGGGTTTTAGATCAAATGATTTCTAGATGAGTTAAACGCCACTGTAGTCTACAATCTATTCTTGGTTTATCATCGCTCTTGGTTCATTGTGATCAGAGTGCAAGATAGAGTTGATGTGCAAGATAGGTTTATATTTATAGCAAACAATATTATATGTTTCTGATTAAACTGTTCATTCATCAACAAATCTCCCCTAAAAGCTCTCAGTGATGTACTGTATCTGTGGGTCTGTGAACACCAGAGGCAGTGAAAATCACCCGGACACTCCTGTCTCAGCAGCTCTCAGTCTACAAAAGATTGATGTGACATTGGGAATGGGGTCTTTCTGTGCTTTGTCACACCTTTCCCAGATATTGGACACCATTTCTGGGTGCAGATGCCACTCTCCCAGGCATATAAGCTGTGTTGACAATGTGTCTGTTGCAGCATTGTGAAGTAGCGCTAGGTGAGTTACTCTCAGTGAGCATAACCGAGGGTATGTCAACCTGATGGGCCTTTATGCAAAGCAGAGAGAGCATTGTGCCACCCTAGTGTTTTTGTGTATCTGATTGTTACGAAGAATGTTGTTGCACTTAATAGGAACTTGTGTCCCTTTGGTACCACACTACACTCCCAGCTGGTGTGGGAGGTGTCTATGGTGACTGATGGAGCACTGCTCCCAAGCAGACACCTTTAGTTAAAAAATGCCTTGCATCTCCTAAGAGCTAGAGCTTTTAACTCTCTTGCTGAGACAATGTCATTTCTGTGGTTTGAGGTCTAGCTGCCAGCTGATGCCCCACTATGAAAATTTGCAGAAACGTTCCAACCGACCCCAGGGAGCTATCGCTGCAGCAGTCCTAGCATCCTCAACAGGAGCCAGTAGCATTCTCAATGGTGTTGTTTGGGACAGTGTCCCAAAGGGCCATGCCATCCTTTGGCCATCTGGATGTAGTGCTCTGTCTAGTGATACCAACAGTTACATGAGAGTACTCCAAAGACATAGTGGTACAGTTTGCACAAATCAAACATTTGTGTCATTAAGCCATAAAGTTGTTATGCTGACCTCATAACCTACTTTCCATTCCATATTAAAGTGGCCAGAAACATCACACTAATCTACAGCCTACAAATATATACCAGCAAGCCATCTGCTCTTCTGAGTATGATGTTTTTTACTCAAAAGACAAGTGCAACTGTGTTTGTTTCATATTATATAACTCTTACAAACCAAACAACAGTATTACGTCTGCGACTGTGCAATTTGCTGACGGCACAAATGACCTGAGTGTACGAGGCACACCATGGCATGATTTCATGGATTGAATCAGGCAGTGGTAATTAAACGATTAATAGTACTTAGCTCAAGACAGTTCATCTCCTGTGTTGGCTCCCACAGGGCCTGCCATCATTTTGAAATTACACAGATGTTATCTCGAGCCTCGCCTACACATACACACAGTCAGCATATAGGAGGAAGTCAGTTCACACATACTAAAACATATCTCATGAGTGGCACAGACAGAGATAACGTAACAGCAGTGTAAGTATGGTATATGGTGCTCCTCTATTGAGGACTGGGAAATTTAAGTGCAAGTAAAGAAGAGAGGCGTGCTTGAAATGGGAAGACAAAAAGCACCATAAAACATATTTGTATTTTTCATATTACCAAATGGCATGTTTGCCTCGCACCTCCGGGGTTGGGGATTTGCATGTTCTCCCCGTCCTTCTGTGGTTTCCTCTGGGTACTCCGGTTTCCTCCCCCAGTCCAAAAACATGTGCAGTAGGCTGATTGGCATTTCCAAATTGTCTATAGTGTGTGAATGGGTTTATGAGTATCCCCTGCCTTGTGCCCCGAGTCCCCCCCCCAACAACCCTGTGTAGGATAAGCGGCACAGAAAATGGATGGATGGATATTCCCAACTGAGTGTATAATTTTAATTAGGCAGGCCATTTGCAGTGTCTAATGGGTTAATTGTAAGCTAAAGTGCTTTTAACCATACTACAATCAGTCATTTACTTACACACTGGCTTAATGTCATTGTCAATCAATGTTGTCTTTGAGCCTTTCTGTGACCTGAGAGTTCTTTGTCCTTTTCCTGCTTTCATGCTGTAGGTTTTTAGTCTCTGGTGTTTGTTTCATTGTGAAGATGGAAGTGATGAGAACGAGGGCAGACACGGTCCATCTGGAGCTTACATATCTATCTGCTCTTCACGTGAACGTGACTTTACTTTGAAAGTTTCTATTTTTTCCCAGAGGCGATACTAGCGCATACTCTCACACTGTCTTCATTCATCTTCTGTATTTTTTCCCCTCTCCCACCCAGTGTGTATGTGCGTGTTGTCTGCCCGCCTATGCCTCTCTCTCTTTCTCTCTCTCTTTCCCACACATACACACACGTTTGTCTTAATATCCTTGTGAAGACCTTCCTTTGACATAATTATTAATGCTATGCCTAAACCTAAATCTTGCCTTAACTGTAGCCTTAGTAAGCAAACAGTATCCTTTTGACTCTTTAGGTTATTGTTGTTCTTGTTGGGTTTTTTGGGGTTTTTTTTTGGCTTGGCAGATTCTGTTTTTAACATAAAAAAAAGTGAGGTGGAGTTTGGGTTCCCACAAGACCAAAACTGTCAGATAGTCCTATGCTTTGTGGGGACATTTGGTCACCATCGTGTTATAAAAAACATTTCCACCTCACACACACGCACTCATAATTCGTTCCCCTCCCTCCCTTTGGTTTGAGCAGAGAGACTTGTAGCCTTGTGGGTGTCTTGGATGAGTCACATCGGCAAATTACCCAGTTTAAAGCATTTCTCAAATGACTTCCCGTCCAGTCGCGCTGATCACCGATAACAGTTTTCATTTCTGCAAGGAGTTTTGGAGGACACTTGTGAGCGTCCGTGTCTCGTCACGCATGCACTCCTTGCGGAGTTGATGTGAGCGCGCTTGAAGCGATTTGAGTGTAAACACGTTGACAACGCACGACAGGATTCCGATAAGACGATGATGTTCACAAAATCTAGCTCCTATATTTTTTTTCTCAGACTTGCTCCTATCAAAAGGTCTATAGCCAGTCAGTGACGTCGGTGCTGATTGTTTTCCCACAGCAAAATTATTTATTACTTCACTGAATTCATTAAGTCAATGACGTTAGACTATACTCATTCTAAAAAAAAGTAACCCTGGCTGATCTCGCATGTTGTATATAAAAAAAGATAATCCTCAAAGCTCTAAACACCTACCTGCTGATTTGTTTGTCTCTCTAAAAGGGTAAGCCTACAAGTGTGTTCATTTATTATTATTCATAACCCATTCATTTACTCATTTACCCTGTCATTTTATTTAAGACAAATGTCATCCCAAGGGACCTTTTTTTTCTTCCTGAGATCACTGACGTATCCAAAGAGACTTCGTTTTTAAAATATATCCCATGATTCCTGATTTAAACGAGAACCTGGCAACGTCACATGAGAGTGGATTATAAAATCAAGGCTGAGCGCGCGACGTGGTATTGCCCTCTACCGGACATGACGTGATACAGCAGACACGCTTCAGATCCCCCAGTGCACCTTTTTTCCTCCTCCTGAAATGAAAAGACCACAAATGCAATTATTAGCTTTGAATCTGACATCTAAAATGAAGTCCGAGTGCTAATACGCCTACTATAAAATGTTTACATTTTTCTAATGGAGGATGTGAGAAGTATAAACATTTAATACCTTACAAGATATTACTCAAAAATAGACTAGTATTACTATTACGCTACTCCTAAACACTAATAAAAGCCTACAATAAAAGGCTACTATTAAAGTGATATTTTATTAGAGTGTATTTATTTATCAGTGGGGAAAAAAACAAAACAAAACAGGAAAACTCCTTTAAGACCTGACACGTAAAAAAAATGTAGGGGCCTCAACGTAGATATATCGTCATGTGGCCATAAAATATGGTCATAATTGTTATGTTTTCTATATCCAGAGTAACAAATTTCACGTTTTAGATTTGCTTACTCCGAATGGAAACTGTAGCCTATTCTGAATGGAAACTCATTATAATGCTGTGTGTGTGTGTGTGTGTGTGTGTGTGTGTGTGTGTGTGTTCCTTACACAACCACGGACAATTTCTGTCATATTAAAGCTTTTAATATTAGCCAAAATGAAACAAAAAGAAATACAATAGGCTACAATTAAAATCAATGGTGGGGGGAAAAACCCGATCTTTATTCTCTTAAAGAACATAATCGAAAAAAAACCCTAACAGTGTGTAATATTGAACTTATACATTCGATATAGACTATTACAGTTTAAATAGATGTGATTATGTATAGGCTCTATCGTCTTATTGCTGGGAGTTTATTTTAACCAGCTGTGACTGTAGAGCGACATAAAGCTTTAAGTGCATTCATTAACCTAAGGGTGGTCTGTTCATTTACTCGTTTATTTGGGCGTTAATTACTTTTTTTCTTTTCTTTTTTTTTTTTTTTCTTTTTTTTTTTTGCGGCTCGTCGTTAATCAGACATCGACAGATTTAAATCGCACGTTATTTGTAATCATGGCGAATACGCAAAATGCTGCTCTCTATTCTTTTTTCTTTATTTCTGCGTGAGAGAAAGGATGATTGATCTTAGGGAACCGACGGCTCTTACTGATATGAAGCGGTTCATTAACCCCGAATACGAAGCCCGAGCTCCCGTGTAATCTGTCACTGGCGCGTTCATCGCTCCAAAGGTTTCCATTGCATATTATTTCTGAATAAATTGTGGATATGCCGGACTTGCACATAAAGCCACGCGCAAAGCTGAATCTGCTTTCCGGTGGACGAAATCCTAAAGTCAGCTATGGTGAACGAAATAAAGATGTTTCGCGACACATGCGTTATTTTTAGCTTATTAAAATGAA